>CM065052.1:170963834-171328834 GCA_032883995.1 Coronaproctus castanopsis
TTGGAAACTGCAGCTCACATTTCTTCATCTAAGCACAACTTTTAATTTAAACGTTTAAAATGTAACTATCTGAAATCAGTTTCACAACAATATAATAAAATAATAATAACACGAATTTATATAAATCAACATATATATATATATATATATATATATATATATATATATATATATAAAACACTCGGATAAAAATATAAGTGTATCAGCAGTAATATCCACCTAGGCATAAACTTAAGAAGCACCTCTTTAATAAAATCGTTAAACCACTCATATATGCGATTACAATGCTAAAAATATTAAGGTTAACTACATCTAAAAGAAAGAACTACTAAAATCTCTAGTTCTTCTACATACTGGCCAACATATAATAAAAAACTTCGTAATTGCTTGATTTCTTTATAACTAAAATCTTAGCTACAAATTTCATGGAATAGTGCAACGTATCCAAAATAGAACACAAGCAACTTCACAGTTACTGCAAGTATCACACCTTTATTAACACGTTCGCTGCGGATGGGGCGAAATCGCGTTATCTGTTCTAAGCCGCGTGTGCTGATTACGCGATTTCTCGTTATTGGGGTGTGAACTTAAAGTTACTTTTAGTTATTGTTTAGCAAGTGTATATGTACGGTTTTTTGTAAGTGGTTTACATAAGTATTGTAAATTTTATTTTGGTTCGAGTTTTGATGTGACGATGCGATTATCACATTCAAAAAAGATCTCGAAAATACACTTTAGAATGTAAAGATTGGAGACATCTCACTCAAAATTTTACTGGATTCTGAAGAGGATATTGACGATCCTAATAATACACATTACGAATTAGATAATTTCAATAACAGTGGCACGAACATTAGGGAAGATGTTACATCTTAATATTTTTTCAGATTTTCGTAAATAGTCATAAATGTATTGCTTGAACTATAAATGACTAGTAAATATTTAGTAATATATTATATTTTCAATATTATGTTATCATATACATAGAAATACACTTTTTGTTTATTTATTTATTATCATTATCTGACTTTGTTCATATTTTTCCGTGAAATGTATTCTGGTACCGATAATTCATGTAAAAAGTGTTCATATTTCAAATAACTCAATTAGATAATATAATCAGGTGGTACAAATGCACGCGTGCGCACAAAACTTATGCTAAATATTGATTCACAGAAAGTATATTTCGGATTAAATGTTTACTTCACCTCCTCGAGAAATTGTATTTTTTTAAAGGCATGGATGTATACTTAGGCATGTGTGGTGTGCTTATGTGTATGTATATGCATACAACCCGATCACCAAATAAATTAGTTAAAAAAATAACATTCCGGTTTTTATTACCAGGAACGAAGAAATAATATTTCACACGACGTGAAAACGAATCATCAGAATTTCGCGTAGAATTTGTTGTGATTGTAGATAATGCGATTTTAAGTCAACGCCCATTTGCCATAAATTTTGGAAATCGGCAATTTTTTTAATTAACATCATTTTTTACCACCTTCATAAGACTTTATTTGATATGAAAAATGTATCACCCCTGGTGCAGTCATCAAGCGAATGTGTTAATGACAAACTGATATGAATAGTGATTAAAAAAATTGTAGTGTAATTTCAAAAACGAAATTAATTTTTGAACATTATCGACTTAAAAATCAACAAAATTCAAGAAACAAGTTTCTCGGAAAAAAACTGTCAGACCAAAAAGATAACATATGTTTTTATTTTATTTTCTCAAATATATATATATATATATATATATATATATATAGATAAATAGATAGATTGAAATTTTTTACAGGTATATCAGACACTTTAGCAACATAATGAAAAAAATACATCAATTTCATATTACAAAATTATATAATAAAAAATTAGTCGGAAATTTAAAAAAATAAAAATAAATAAAAATTTTGAAAGCTTGTACTATATTTACACACATATACATATATACGTTTCATATGTGTACACATACGTATGAAAACAATATATGATCTTCAGATAAAAAGTAATAATACACGTTATAAAAACCTCTGAATTAGCTCGGTGGCCAAAAAATTTGCTCACACATTTTTAATCTCGCGCAAACAAAACTAAAATCTAATATTACTCACTTTCTGGCGACTTTTTTGGAAGAAAATGTTTTCTAAAATATTGATCTCTTTGGAGAATTGTGTTCAAAATTTTTAAAATTTTTATAGGCGCATCCGTTATTAAGGAAAATAAAAATTAAAGGAAAAATAGAAATTACACTTTTATATATTATTATTGATTGTTCGGGTCGTGTGTTTCGTGTTCTTTTGTCGAAGATAATTTTATTAGGTGGATAAAGCTTGTGTTCACGTTTCTATTGAAATAATTTTCTATTGATTATTTTCAATCGCGATCGGTTTGCTGATAAGCAAGCCGGTTTATATTCTTATCTGTCTATCTCATTAAGATGTCGGCATTCCGCACGCCGCAACAACTGAAAATCGCTGCCTTTAAAATCTTCCAATAACAGCAGCTCCTCCAAGGCAATCACTTATGCAGTCAGTTACGTATTCTTATAATCAAGCCGTTCCATCCATTGCCGGTGAGTTCGTTCCGATATCAACTTATGACGATAACAAAAATAATAATAATAATCAGCATGCTATCACTACTAACAATAAATAGATAACAATGGTGTCTGAAAATACTCAACACACATATGTTTATGAGCCGTTATTATCTCCGTTAAATACGTCATTCGGAAATGACCTTTTGAGTTGTTATCAGGAACCTCCATCACAGCCTGGAACTGCAAGATATTACTCTCGCACTAGCTAAAGAAGGACATTTTGTCAGGAATATTATTAACATTAAACATCGAGTAACTAAACAACCCTTACCCATCTTTTCTCTTCATATCGAGCCATATCTTAATAACAAAGAAATCTACAAATTGCAATACTTAGTAAATATGAAAATCAATGTTGAAGCTCCCCATGTAAAAAATAAAATTATCCAATGTGCACGCTGTCAATTATATGGACATGCAAAAAATATTGTAATAGTCAAGCGACTTGTGTCAAATGTTCGGAACCATATTTTACCAATGAATGTATGAAAGACAAGACACCCACAAAATGTGTAAATTGCAGAGACAATCATCCTGCCAATTACAAAGGTTGTGCATTATACAAACAGTTCCAACAGCTTCGTGCAAATCCGATCAAATCACTTAATAGATCATTGAGCAAGTAACGGATCCCACAACCCAATGACCCTTATAAACAACAGTAAACAGTAAATTAATATAAGTTGCAAACTGTAACTATGATAGGGCAATGAATGGATGGCATTCCAATGATGTCGGCCTACGCTCAGGTAACCTCAAACAATCAAAACGCTACCTCTGCTAGCACTATTAACAGTGGCGTTGAACAAGTTTTAAACTCTTTTCCTGGTGAAATAAAATCTCTATTTAAATAAATGATTCAACAACAAAATGAAATGTTCAGTAGAAAAATATGATAAATATTATTTGTTGTCACAATAAAACAAAAAAATAAATCTATTAAAATAGGAGCCGTTTATTGTCCACCGAAGTACAACATCTAAAGACAGTAATTTATAGACTTCATTAGTACAATGGGGAACTATTTCATTATCGGAAGTGATTTTAATGCTAAGAACACCTACTGGGCTTCACGCTTAATTACCCCCAGAGGGAGAAGTTAAAATTAGCTATTGACTCAGAAAAATGCAATGTCATATCTGGAGGCCAGCCAACATACTGCCCGACAGACATAAATAAAGTTAGACCTACTTGGTTTCTTTATTACAAAAGGTATCTCGAGTAATTATACTACAGTTAAAAATGATCAGTCATGTCTGTCATCTGACCACTCAATTGTTCTAATAATGCTGAATGTACGAATATGTCTCAAGGAACATAGATTAGTACTATGTAATAAATACACAAGTTGGCATGTATTTAGAAACCTTTCAATTTTACTAAAATCCACAGAAAATATAGATGACGCTGTCAATGTGATCACAACAAAACAGTAAACGTGGCTTATAAAAGTATATCGTTGTTAAAAAACGTATCTTCACAATCTTCTAGACTGTATGTGTGAACAAGTAACAATTAAAAGACAGCTGAGAAGACGTTCGATGCAAACAAGATGTGCAGTCTTTAAATAGAGAAGTTAAAAAACTTAAGTTGCTGTTTCAGAATTATAAAAATAACTCATTCAGAGAATATATCACAAGTCTGTCACCCACGAGGAAAAGTAATTACTCGCTATGGAGAGCAATTAAATATGGGTATAAAATACTTAGAAATGAATCGATAAAAGCAGATAGTGGGAACTGGATTATAGATGACACCCCTAAAGCAGATTTGTTTGCTCTACACCTATCAGGAATCTTTAAATCGCATAATATCAAATAACAACGTTCACGAATATTTAAAATAACCTTCTAATAATTCATCAAACAAAATCAACTAAGTTCTCCACGTGAAATTAATAGGATAATAAAGAAATTGAGCAACAAGGAGGCACCCGGATATGATCTCATAACTGGACGTATTCTCAAAGAATATGCTCAGAAAAGCACTAGTTATGCTAACCTATATTTTTAATGCTGCTTTACGAATTCAATATATCCCAATTTTGTGGAAATTCGCTAATGTAACAATGATCTTATTACTATTATTATTTTCCCATTAATGTGCCATGTATTGCTACTAAAACAAGGTACACCTCCACAAAGTGTCTCCTCTTATTGACCGATTTCACTCCGTCCAAATGTTAGCCAAAGTGTTTGAAAAACTCCTGAAAAAAAGAATACAAAAGTGCATAGACAGGAAAGATATAATTCCAAATCACCAATTTGGATTTCGAACTGGGTACTCAACGGTGCAACAAATGCACCGATTAGTTAACAAGATTGAAACGTTTTAAAAAACAACAGTAACGTCGGCTGCCTTCCTTGATGTACATAGGCGTTTGACAAAGTATGGCATCCAGGAATTCTCTACAAGTGCAAAAAAACTGTTACCAACTCAGTATTTTAATATCTAGAAATCTGGTATTTCCGAGTGATAGTAAACGGAACAAAATCACACATACAAAAAATCGAGGCAGGTGTACCACAGGGAAGTGTACTCGGTCCACTTATGACAGATACTGATGATGCATTAATATCAACTTTCGCTGATAACATGTTTGTGTTCGTAACGTCGATAAGTTTGTTTAACCCGCGCTCATCTTTTCTTGGTGGTGTTATTATTTTCGTTTTACTTATTATTTAATTTTATTTCAATTTTCGTATTTTCTGTGTAGTTAGGATACTTTGTAGCACACAAGGTGAGGAAAATACAAAATTCCGTGGATCAGTCGAACTCCCCCGCGACGTAATATTTAAACGTTCGTTTCTACAGTTAATGATTCCATGATAATCAAATATTAGCCGATGAAATCATGGAAGCAGATAATGAAAATTAATTGATTAAAACCTTAGCACCTCACCCGCCTAAGAAATATACAAATTTGAAGTGCATACACCTGCTAATATAGGATGAAATCCTGATTAACCTCCTCTTCATGTGATATGCAAAACCAACGATCGGATAAGTACTGTACCATACGACACCAATTCATTGGTAAACTATAACTAAGTTTAAAGATAAGTCCTTCGTGTCATACACGATCAAACGTCTGCGCAATGTGCAGTAGCTCTTTTCTCGAAAGGCCTTTTCTATTAATGCGGTTACGCGGTTTATTTGATCAATCGTTGAATGCTTTCTTCGAAAGCCAAAGATGGTCAGGTAGTTTCGTAAGAGGTTTAATACGTTTGAGAAATAGTTTTTCAAATAGTTTTTATACAGCCGGCAATAGTGAGATCGGTCGATATGATGCGACTTCTTCCGCCGGTTTACCTGGCTTTTTTATCATCATGATTTTAGCTCCTTTAAAAGATTTTGGTACATGTTCCAGCCGTATACAAGCATTGAATATATATGTGAAAAGTACAATACTTTTTTTGATAGTTCTTTTAATAGTCCTGTTGGAATATCAATGTTATTGTCGATCTCATCTGCTACTTCGAACGGTGTGACAAATTTAATTGGTTGTTCAGGCAACTGAATTAAATATCACATTTGACTGAATGTCATGCGGTTGGAATATTCTAGAAAGGGTATTAAATAAAATCAATACGAAACAGCAGTTGGTGACTACGGTTCGGTGTGAAGAAACGAAAGGGGAGAAGTGCTCTTAAAATTTCTTGAAATTAATGCGCTAAACGTAATGAATACTTTCTTTAAGGAAAACCTTAAGAGCAGATGAACTTGGAGAAGCCCCAATTTCACTTATAAATGAGCAAAATGAACTGATTACAAATGTTGTGAAAGAAGTTTGCGCTAAGAACAAAAGAGGGGAAAAGCGGGAAAATAAGTAATGCTACAAAACAGTTAATGGAAAATGAAAATTTATACAGATAGAAATCAAGCTAAATGGATAGAACTAAGTAAAATGATAAGGAAACAAATGAGAAAAGGTATACGACACCATAATAAAAGTTAATTAAAGAAGTAACAGAACGTGACAAAGGTCCTAAAGTGTTCAAGAAAACAATGTCTACAGGAAGTAACCTACTGACAAAATTAAAAAACCACAGCGAGGATGCTCTTACTGGCAAAATAGAAATATTTGAAGAAATTGAAATATTTTACACAGAACTATATGAGACAAAAGTAAAACCAAAAGTTTATTTACCAAGGAGTGAAAATTATAATTGGCGGTTAGTGTTAGAACGTTATTCTTAAATGCGGAAAACAGTTGTATGTTGATATTGAGACTAAGAGTATTATTCCAGATGAAAATAGAGAACGATTTTGCAACTGTTTTTGAGAATCTTTTCAAAAATTTTTCGTAAGCAAGCGGTGAGTGATATGGGCGGTAAGATAATGAATCAGGGAAATGGATATGATTTATTTATGGGGGATAATGATGAATTCTGACCATTCTGCCGGAAATGAAGCAGAATTTAAAAAATAATTGAAGCAATTTAATAGAATATGAATGGCACAAGTTCGCAAATAATTTAATATTTGAAAGGTGACACCATCATTATTGGGGGGGGGTGGATCTTTTATTACAATATAAAGTGTGTTAGATTTCTGTTATGGTAATAGGAAAGGAAGGAAAGTTTTTGCCTCGGTAGCTATTTGTGAAATGTGGATTGTATGGAAGCTTTGTAATATCTGGGACGTGTGATGGTGGAATGGTATCGACAAATTTATAATAATTATCAGTATTCATATCAATTGGAGACGGATTATAGCATGCGTAGTTTACAAATGATTCGGCTTTTTTCCGTATGTAAGAAGCAGGTTGCGTACGATTAATGGAAGTAACGAATTGTTTCCAACTTTTTCTTTTAGTGGTTAGTAAGACTTGTCTCGTAATTGCTTCCAGGTGTTTATAAGATAAATAATCGGACATGGTTTTGCTTCTACGAAATTTTTTAAATGCTGCACTTGATTTGTGTTGTTGCACGGCACAATTATGATTCCACCAAAATACGGTGTATTCAGGTTACCTGAATAGTAAAATCTTTTAAAAGCATAACGAATTAACGATAAGTGCACTAGTAAACTCTTTATATACTGAAATATCAAATACAAAACTATTTAAGAGCGGCTAACACAAATATTCAAGAAAACTATCGTAATGT
Source organism: Coronaproctus castanopsis (assembly GCA_032883995.1). Lineage (NCBI taxonomy): Eukaryota > Metazoa > Arthropoda > Insecta > Hemiptera > Monophlebidae > Coronaproctus > Coronaproctus castanopsis. The sequence continues at coordinate 170,971,551 of CM065052.1, forward strand.
AAGCCTTTATTAACTGGAAGAATCCAGATGGAGCGTTCTAGGTTTTTATAGTTAAAAGTGCTTGCGGTTGGGCCAGTAAGAACAATTTCCGCAGGCAAGTGATTACTTCCTAACGGAATATTCAAAACATCCCATTTACTGAAAAGTACAAGGTTGTTTGAGACGAGAGATAAATCGAGGGAATTAGAGGAGAAATGTAAAGTCGATATAGTAGTGCCGACCATCATTGATGAGTGAAAGGTTTGTAGAGGAAATTATACTTAACAAGCTACGTCTCATTTCATTCACATTACAGGAACCTCACAACGGATGGTGTCCGTTGAAATCCCCAGCAATTATTACAAAGGAGAAAGTATGGAGGAAGTTTATAAAGTTAATGAAAAGGTTAGCGCAGAAAATATTATTGGGCGGACAGTAGAAGGAAAAAATGTATGTATTCCTACTTAAGAACGCTGTAGTTCCTATTAAGAAGAATTAAGTCAAAAGAATGTGTACAGCAGCATATAATATCTTTAATTAAAATGGCTGCACCACCGTAACCATCTGCCCTGTCATCACGGAAACAGCGATAACGGGGAAATGAAAAAATAGTATCAGTTGATAACGAGGTTTCAGAGAGTAAGATAATATCACGGATTGGATGACACGTGAAACCACATAATATGAGACATGTAACCAAAAAGAAAAGGACATAACCTGAAAATGTGGTAAGAAAAAAAAACTTGACTTACTCTCGCATACATACGTACATACCATAATGTTTCTTTTTTCTCATGACGTGTGACCAGATTGCAATGTAATTATAGTATTATAAAAGTAAACATTCAAAGTTTAATAACGAGATAAGGCGACGTTGTCTTTATAATGTGAACGTAATTATTACACTCGGCTATTTGTTTTTGCTTGTTTTGGTTTTGTAAGGTCATGCATATGAAATCGTGTTTCTTCGTAAAAAAAGTTTAGGTATTTAATTTTTAAATAAGATTTATTTAAATTTTTTTTAAACAAATAAGTAACAGCTAAAATCGGGAACATGCTCGCTAACCCGATACTACCGTCGACGACCGTTATTTTGTTATGGCTAATATTTTTATTAACGATCTTTTATTCGCTGATTATTTATCAACGAAAGAACGCACGTAACGAACAATTAGCCAAATTGTTCACAGGTCCGAAACGTATACCCTATTTCGGTAACAGTTTAGAATTATTGAAAACCGGACAGGGTAAATATATATATTTTAATCATTGTTAATGTTACTTTGAACTAGAGTGGAATATAGTGATTAAAAAAAAAAATTCAAAAGTATACAAATTTAATTGCAATAAATGTGAAAAAGAATACGTAGGAGAAACAGGCAGACAATAAGATTTTAAATTCGAACATGAACAATTATGAAAAATCATTAAGAATTAAAACGATTCATAAAAAAGAACACTACTAGAAAAAATGAAAATAATAAAAGAAAAAGATAAAAATAATTTGTTAAATTTAATAACAAATTTTTATTTATGATGAGTTAATTTTAAGAAGTGTATTATGAATTTAATCGTTTTTTATCTTTTATATTACACATATAGTTTGAATTTTTGTGACTAGTTAGTATATGTGGTTATTATAGACTATTAAGTATATCGTTGATTGGTTGAATGAGTTTAGCAATAATATATAGAAAACTCAAACTATCATCTTATAAATTGAACATTAATAAAAATTAGTTTTCGGAAATAATAATATATCTGCATAATTTTTTTTTTAAAATTCTGTTCTATTACATCGAAGCTATGCCTTTAACTAAAAAAACACATTTAAATAGATATGAAGCTATAAAAATGTAGCTTCATTAGAGAATGTCGTGAATCTCCCTGGACAGCCAATATATCAAATAAAAATGTTTCAAAGAGGGCTGTACAGAGAGAATATTAAAAAATTATGTTATACAGGGGAAATATTGTGTTCATATTATCAAAGGTAAAAAAATCCAGAAAGCATAATTTTGTATTCATACCCTAAGCGCTGCGACAACTGACTTTAGTTTCTATACTGTTGTGGTATAGTTATCTCATTCGCCTGGATTTTCAGACATTCTGGAATTCATGATAACGATGTTGCTAATGTTCTCGCCAGAGAAGTCATTTTTTACAGAGTGCTTGTTCCGGAACTTACTTCCGCAAATCTGGTATCTATCACAAACTCCTCAATAGCCTATAATTGGTCTTCATTGTTTATTAATTATTCCTCCACACCGCATAATTATTACGCTACCACCACGTCCCTTGCCATTCTAAATTGTCTACTATGCACATCAACTATCGAAAATTTATTGGAACCATCATCCGTTTATCCGTTTATGTTCTCGACATAATCAAGTTCCAACGCACTCTCACTCATTCTCTTTCTTTCTCTCAGCTAAATTCCTGTATATCAATCGGTTATCGTCCACTTTTTTTTACATTACTTTTCTTCTTCTTTTTTAAATTTCTGAGTGTTATATTGACGCCAAAAATTTAATCAACTGTTAGTTTTGTTACTTTGGAACGTTCAAATATCCACATTTTCTTTAAATATCGCTTAGCTAACGCAAGCAACTTTATCATACACCCACACTCATACACCCACACTCATACACACACACACATATATATATATAAACATAGATATATACTAATGGGGGGGATTTGAGTATCATTGTCGAACATTACAGGGTGTTTAGGAAAAAAGTTAAATAAAAATTCTTGTAAACACTAATCAATTTAATACTAGAAAATGTTCAAAAATTATTTTAGCTTCATCGCAGATACTGCTCGAGTACATAAAAGAATATGGCAGTAAACCATTCCGCTTGTGGATAGGATCTGAATTATTTATTGTGTTATCAGATGCCGAAGATATACAAGTAAGATAATGAGTTTGACATTATTTTTAACTTTGATTTTATTAGTTAACGCATGAATGTAGTACGTCATATTTTTTCCGTTTTCATTCCGTTTTTATTTCATTTTGTATTTTTTCCATTTTATTTTCTAATTTTGACATGTCATTTTTAAGTTTTGTTTTCATCCTTGAAATTGCTGATATGTAGTAGCCATTCTGATCAATTTGATTGTATATTAATACTTTTATATTTATATATTTATATACTTATTTTTAATGTATGTATGTTTATTTTTTCTTTGATTGTGGTCTCGCGATCAAATTATTTAAGTAGGTCAAAAGAAATATCGCCAAATTTCTACGAGGGGTTTCCTATGTACAACAATTTAATTTATATACGAATGTGTGATTATAGAAAAATCATCTTTTTTTTAACAATTTTGTTAACTTTCTTCTTTTGTGACCATCACTACTTCCATAATTTACATACAATGTAACTTGTTGTATATAATTTAAAGAATTTTGAAAGAAATTAATTTATTTACTTAGTATCCCATATGTCTACAACCTGTCATTCTTATCACGATAACACGCTTATGATTATCACACGCTATGCATCTACATGTTGTTACGGTAAAGTACTAATGTGTTTGTTGAGGCTTTCTGCTGACCAATGCATTATACCATACTCTTTTTAGATGCATACGAACGTTATTATTAGTCAATATTACTTATTGAAACATATTTATTTCACTCTTTCATGTATAATTATGGATTTTTAAATCTAATAGTAAAATTAAGTACGGCAGAAATATTTTAGATAATTTATAATGTTATTAATAATATTCTCAAAAACTGTTAATGCGGAAAATACAAGAAAGGTTCATTTAAAAAAAAAACAAACAATGGAGAATCGAAATTAATGATAACAAATGTGAGGCAAATTTTTTTCACAGTTTGTGTCAACAGCGGTATTCCCTTTGTTTGCAAAGTTTATTATAAATAATACTGAATAATGTTAAAAAGCTTTTTCAACTTGGTTAAAGAATAATAACATTATGTAGTTCCGATGATAAGCTCATAATAATATATGTATTATATACAATTCTTACAAGCTGCCTAAAGAATTTCTGTATGAAATTGATAATCATTCAGAGTAGATTAATGCAATTTAATAAGTAAAAACCAACATATTAAATCCAAATAAGCAAGACACTCAAAGTAAAATTCCAATAAATATTAACATACAGCAAAGTTTGCATTTTTAAAAATCCATTGTCATATTATAATGATAATAATAATAACAACAACAGTTGTTTAGAAATTGACCGTAACGCAGAGAGGCCACGAGAGAATAATTCTGTGCATCAACAGGTTGGATCGAAAACACAATAAGTGGATTAGACAGCAAACCAAACTAGTAGATGTAACACAACGCGAAGCAAAATTAAAATGGAATTGGGATAGGTGGATCAAAAGAATAACATAATGGAGACCGAGAGAAGGATACAGAAAATGCAATTTTCGGAAAAGTTTACAAATCCTCCAAATGAAACGTATTATATCTGAAATGATTCGTATTTCATATTACAATGACGATACTAACAACAACAATGATAATAATAATAATTATAGTTTTTAATCATTAGAGATAAAATTTAATAATTATAATTCAAAAACCTGGTTTGTAACAGGTCGCAACGAAATTTGCATTAGGAAAACCTAAACACTTTACAGCATTTAAAGACACATATGGTGATAGTCTGTTCACGCTAATGGAAGGTATACCATTTGTATGTATAAGCTCATACGCCTTCACACACACGCACACACATATATATGTAAAATTTTGAATACAACTTGAAGAACGTGGAATGTAATGATTTTTATTAAAATAAACAACAAAAAAATATGATTTTTCATAAAGGAAAAAGTTGTAGTGATTTTAACTTTTGTTGTTTATTTGAATACAATGTGACACGTTATAAATTATCTTAACATCAAAATGTACACTATTATTTTGAATATAATTAATAATGAATTACAGAATGCATTAAATTTAAAAGTTATACAAAGATTTTATTTTTCCCCTCTTAGAAAAGCTATTTAAATTGCGAAAAAAGCAGTTGGCTCCTTTGTTTACCAACATGACGATACGGGAATATTCATCAATAATTGAAAAAAGGATTCGCACTGAGATCAAAGTACTTAAAGATTATGCTAAAACTGGAAAAATGTTTAATTCGTGGGATCATATGCCTAACGTAACTTTCGATATAATAACTAGTAAGTATGTCTCAATGATAACCCAAACTGTGTGTCGATGTATGTGTAAAAAATCAAGATCTTCCTACACACTAATCGACCTTCGAATGGTCGATTACAGTATAGGAAATTGGAGTAGAGAATGTATAATAGGAGAGCGAATATTCTGATGTAGCAAACCTTTGGATTATAGTAGTATAATTAATTACTTGTTATCTATTCCTTATCTTATTTACATCTGCTAGCTTATTAAGGTTTATACATTTTAATACACATTCTTATTTATTGAGGTATTTTCTTATCAAAAATATTAGCCAAGAGAAAAGTATTCTATTTTGTTCCATTTGTTCGGAAATAGTTCTTCACTTTGGTATTTGATTATTCCATACTTGTGGTGGGAGTATTAATTTGTGTTATTGAACACATGAAAACTTCTTCGTAAACAAAACAAAATAAATATTATAAAATAAATACATACAATTTTTTTACAAAGAAAAACAGCATGAACTTAAAACAATATGAAGATATATGGATTACAATTATTTTCTTTTTTTTTAATAATATTCATACTCATAAAAACAAAAGAATTAATAATAGAGAGGGAATTACATTAATAGTTATTTTAAAAAAAAACTTAAGCTATATAACAAAGCTAGTGTAGTTGTGTAGTGGATATTGTGTGAGGAGTGATGTGTAGGCAGTCAGTGAGAAGTATAGACCACACTATTGTTGCAGTTTTACGTTTGAATTAAGTTTTAAGAAAAATAATTTACTATTGTCCGGATTTAAACTTCTTACACATGACAGACTCAATATACAATAGGAGATTTTTGAAATTAGATTTATTAATGTACATTGGTTTTGTAATTGAGACCGAAGTTCGGAGAAATAAGGGAAGTGATATAATAAACGTTCAATGTCATCGACGGTACATAAGGTGCACCCAGGGTCACTTATGAGATGGAACCTATGTAAATAGGAACCAAATTTTCCATGCCTGGAGAGCACCTGTGCATTATAAAAATAAAGGCCTATGAACAATTAAATAATCAATAATGCCCTCTCCGTTTTTGTTACTAAACGTAGGTGTTTTATAATTCTTAATAACTAGATCATTACCGAACAAAAATTCGGTAAATGTTGTTGAGGTGTCATTGTATGGAACTCTACACTCCATGGTTGGCAACCTTATATTGAAGTCGCCAAGCAGAATAGGTAGATATTTATAATTGGACTTAATGGTTCTAGGTGATTATATTTGGGCTTATTAGGGGATAAATAGCATGCAAGGAACAAGTATTTATTTATAATTATGGCTATAACCTTGTTTTGGTTGAGCAGTAACCTATGGGGGACATTGCGCTTGATTATAAATGCGATTCTATTATTATAATACGAAATAAGATCATAAGAAACGGAGAGAGCATCATTATATAGATAGGGTTCAATAATAACCGCCAGGTCACTACTAAAATCCACTACACTCTTTAAGAAAAGAAGCTGACAATCATATGAGTTACCTACATTAAGGTAAGTCTAAAATCCAAAGTTCATCTTAGAATTTAAATTTTGAACCGCATTAACGTAACACGGACAATTTTTTGTTTTGTAGTTGCACGATTTAGCTATTGAGTTATATAGGCAGTTAACACAGGTTAAGCCCTCGTGTTTCGAAATAAATTGTAAATAACTATCTTGGACGCGACAAAACTTTTCGGAGTGTCCAAATCGGTTGCAATTCTTGCAGAATCGAGGGTTCATCGAATCTTCGAATACCAGCGATTCTCATTTTATTCGGATACGTTTCTCTTCAGGTAATTACTGATATTGATCTGGCGTGCACCTTATGTACACACGACTAGCTTTTGGTTCATGGACAATCGTAACAGAGACTGGTGGCGAGCCAAATAATAAAATAATTGTTGAAATCTTTCTCAACAAAGTTATTTGTTCGGAAGACTACAATTGTAGGGTCGAGCAGCTTCTCTTGCTGCACACGACATCCTGTTATACGTTCGTTAATGATTGTTTTCAATTTTTCTGAATCTTCTTTCATCGCTGTATTAATTATTACGGTGTTACAATTTAGTTTTTTTATAAATGGTAATTTGCACCTTTTATTTATTCGGGCAGACTTTTGCCTTTAATTGCTTGTCAAAGTCTTCCACGTTATCAATTATAATTAAAAGTTTATTCTTATTGACTTGTTTCTTATTAGCAGTAACACCGCCATAAGATGGCCGTTAAGTTGAAGAAACATTGGTATGGAGAACAGATATGACCACATTCTGTATATTAATTTGTTTTTCAGTGACGATTTCTTTAAGTGCCTCGATAAGGGCTACCATGTGAACGTCGATTTATGAAGTCGATTTCAGAATGTTCTCCTTCTTGGTTTGAGTTACGTTTTTGCTATTAAATTGAGGTCTTACTTCATTGGTTAAATTAGAGACTTCCCTAAGAAGGTCACCCAACTTTTTATGTTTGTCCATTGTTCATGAGTGAACCTACGAACAAGGATAAGCCCCCAAACTCCAACGGAGTGGGTGAGTAAATTAAAATATTAATAAGAAAGAAAAAAACAGATGTAAGTTAATTGATTTAATGGCGATAATTTTGATCGATAAAGTGGCTGCACTGATAATTTAAAATTAAACCGTCAGCCGTTCTTATCTCGGTCTACTGACAATATACGACTAAATATCGATGCAAGTAAAAGAACAATCATCGATGTTCGCTGCCAACTTGAAAATTACATAACTTATGACCGGTAATTTTTTCTGTAATAACAATTGCTGAATCGTAATTCTCCAAAAAAACTTATTCGAACACATATAATAATACTATCGCGTGTTAGCCGTGTCGCGTTATGTTTGGTGTTCATGTTATATACCTATCTTTTGTTAGTAATTATTTGTCCTTCGATAAAGTTATCTATCCACGGGGAACCTGCAGATCGGTGAGATAAAACCTTGTTATTTATCTTATCTACATAATAACTGTTTATATTGTTCTCGTTATTATAAAATTTAATGTACTTACATATATCTGTTCTGCTTAATACATATTACAATACGCATATATATAATCGCACTAACTCGTATACACACATATACACACCATCACGGGTATTAGTTGCTGTTGCATTTCATAAAAATTGCTAGATGGCCTCTCCACCAGTTGTAATTATGTTATTTAAAAAAAAAAAACACATAAGTTATATACTTAAGTTTTCTTTTACACTTAAAAAAAAAGCGTTAACATAGAACAAGAATAATAACGTATTATCACTATCTCAATCAACACGAGAAACATTCTTTCAGTTTCGATGATAGCATTATGCGGAACTGGAGTATGTAGAGATATATAAAGAGAAATACACACACACACACACATACATATATTTACGAGATAATGAACGTCCTTGTGCTACAAAATGACCTGGAAGCGGAAAGTTATGGAATAAAACTCCGCTTCTAGAAAGCATTATGGCGGGTCGGGCAGCCTCATACTCGCGGTGACTCCGAGTGTATGCGGAAAACTGGTAAAGATTGGACGCGCATATCTGGTTTCCACATGTGTAGGGTGGTTGACTTTGTCAAGCCTATGCAGTGTTTCAAGTGTCATGGATATGAGCATGTATCCGCAAGTGCAAGTCTGAAGCCCACTCTGTCTGAAATGCGGCGAGCAAGTCACAAAGATAACCGTTGTCCTGGGAAATGGCTGGGTTGCATTAATTGCAAGAAGTCTGGTTTAAAGGCTGTCGGCCACCGGGCCGATGATAAACAGTGCGCTTGTTTCGCCGGGAAGTTTTGAGGTTGGTCAAGAAGACCGATTATGGTAAGACACTTCCGGCAAATAAAGTTTCTTCAGGTTAACATCGGATGAAGTGACATGGCTAACATCGGATGAAGTGACATGGCTGCAGAAGAGGTAGCCATCTATATGCGCAAACAGGGTGTTCATATTGCTCTTTAACAGCATCCTGGCGGGCATATTGGGTGTGTTCCTCCTGATGTTAGACACGTAGCTACTTGAAATCCTTGGGCGGTGATTCTTGTTGCGGATCATACTTGCGAAGTTCTTATGCTGGGCTCATTATCGGATGAATATCTGGCAGTGTGTCGTCTGCGTTTTAGTAATGATCGTACGCTGTGTGCTGTCAGTGCTTATTTCTGGTTTTTGGATCCGGTTGAAAGACATTTTAGGTGGTTAGGACGTGTATTGCTTGCCCTAGGTAATGCCCTGGTTGTTGTGGGTGCTGATTTTATGTGATGTCAACGTTGTGGGATCGAGCGATACTAACGCTGAAGAAAGCCTGATATAGAGTTTTGTAGGTGCTAATTCGTCAGATTGTGCACTAACTTTCCGTCTGGCCAGTCGGTAATTGACGCAACTTTTGTAAGTGGCCCACTGATTCGGGAAATCCAGGATTGGAGAGTTCACTCTTTCCATGCGTTTCATGACTATGTTCCAATTACGTTCAACACTGTTCATAATACACTCTCAAACGTTTTATGAATAAAATTAAACCTATAATGACTAAAGTAATAAATATCGAACGAATATCGTCATATAAAAATTCTTAATTAGTCTTCAAATTTATTTATGGGTGGGATACATACAATGATCGTCGTTATATATACATATATATATATATATATATATATATATATATATATATGTGTGTGTGTGTGTGTGTGTGTACAAACGATACACAGCATGTCAACATTCAATATTTTTCTGTTATTATAACTAAATTATGCAGAATCTCTGATGGATATCGAACTAGATCACCAAGAAAAGGACACAAAGATATTTTGCAATGCAAATAAAGAGTAAGTAAGGATATATTTTAACAATTGTTAATACATTATTAAATTTTTTGAGAGTATTGTATATGGAAGAAAAAAGGCGGAGAAAAATATATTACCGTCGTAATTCGTAGTATATAAACTAATACTATGTGATATATACCGATTTTATATTATAAAATCAATCATTGATTTTTGAATAATTCATGAACATATTAAACATACCTTGTTAATAAAATGATTTGTGACATCTAATTTATTTATTTTTATATATATCACTTTATTGTTTTCATTATTTTATTTCTGTATGTTTTTTGTTATTCAAATTTATTATATTCATATTTGTACGAATAGTGAATGTTAGTAATAGAAAAAATTCATAATTTAAAGTAATAATAAAAAAATGAACAATATGAAAAACAGGGTTTAATTTAATTTTCAGGTTCTAATTTATAATGTGCCCAATGCAACAAAATGAAATAATTTATTCCGAAATAAATTTAGAGATATATAGAGGCATGGGAAGTAATATATTCATTTATTAATATGAAATCAAATTGATCATTCTAATAGAACTGTCCAATCCCATTAATATATATATTAAATCAGGTATCCTTTTCTTCATATAAACAACTTTATATAATAATTTATCAAACTAGTCTTAAAATTGAAATTCATTTCTAGCTTTAAAGTGTTGTGCGACAAAGAATTAATACTAAATGTACTAAAACATTTAAATCTTGGTGAAATCAATACAGAATGAATAAATCTGTTTAATAAAAGGTGTAAAACATAAACAAATCGGTCTGAATGTTTCAAAAATTATAGAATATTTAAATGCCAACTACTGATAGTATCATATATATATATATATATATATATATATATATATATATATATATATATATATATATACAAAATATATTTTACGCGTACATATACAATATGTATATATATATATGTGATTCGAGTTTACATTGTGTCAACAGTGTATTAAATTCATCGACTGTCAGATTCTTAAATCCACTTAGTCAAAATAAATACTTCGATGCGTTATTATTCAGAAACATTAAACGGTTATCGCGAACTATGCATCAGATCATTGGCCGAGTAAGTGTAATTATCGTATATTGATATCAAAGCTGATGTATATATACTTTGCATATTGTATTTAGTATAAATATAATTGAATATTATGTTTGGTGTCTCGTAGTACGGAAAGCCAGTTTTTAAAAGCTCTTCTCCCTTCCGCTTTTTCATAAAATGTACGTGAGCATGATGTTCTTGGATAAGATATGGATTTGAAAACAAATTTCTTGAAGATCTATCAAGTACATTTAAAAAAACTCCAGTAATGGTACATCTATTAATATTGAATGACTATCAACTGATAAAGAAGCAATACTATCGGAGACATATAAACAAATTAGCTGTAATGTACTATTGGTACAGAAGACACATCGCGGTCGCACTAAAAATAGACCCAAAATAGATGGAATGAAACTTGTAATCGAACGATCCTACGATAGATACGACAGCGCTATTTTTGTAAAACCTGATCTAGTCGTCGAGTCTGTGTCGCTAACCCAGAATAATGACATTGAAATATTATCAGTCAAACTAACACACTGTACTGTTACTTCTGTGTATAAGCCACCTGCTGCTAGATTTCAGTTTCCTGAACCACTTAACTTTCGTCATCGTATTCAAATCGTTATGGGAGATTTCAATTGTAGGAATATAGATTGGGGATATAATGATACAGACGAAAATGGCGAACATTTGGCTGAAAACTGCGGATTGCTGTTAGTGCATGATTCCAAACTACCATGTTCATTTAACAGTGGCAGATGAAAGAAGGGTACTAACCCTGATAACATCTTTGTATTCAACACTTGTATGGAGAAACTCATGCCACACAAAACAAGTAGATGTGACATTAAACAAAACAGTGAGGATAATAACAGGTTGTGTAAAATCAACAAAAGAACACAAAATCCATCCCTTGGCAGGAGTCGCACCGCCCAGAATAAGGCGAGAAGTAGCAGCGTCATCAGAACGGACCTCAATTAACAAACGACAGGCATACACTATTTGGACACACTGCTCCCATCAGTCGGCTGACATATAGGAATAGTTTCCTGAAATCAACGTTGATGTTATCGAATCATTCTAAGTCTGAAATAGCTAAGTTGTGGAACGAAGCCGATGCAGCCAGTAATTATGAATACAATGAACAACTTATCGTGGAAGATCTGGCGTTCTCTTAATAGGTTAAGGACAAGTACAACACGATGTAAGGCCAATTTTAAAAAATGAAACATTGAAAAAGATGATAAATCCAAATGTGGAGAAATCGAGACTTGTTATCACCAACTGCAGTACCCGCTAATGCTTTAACAGTGCCGCCTTTAAGCAAATGCAACGAAAAAGCCATATATGTGGCTACTTCCTGGGCCGATGCATAATAATTATCTGAACACGGAAAGTAAGTACATATTACGATTTTACAGATATATATAATTTATTTGTACATATATATATATATACATATAAAATATAAGGATTATCTCGGTAACAGCCAGTTATTTAAAATTTATTCACTTTATGTCGGCCATAGAATAATTTTATTTGGTTTTTTGTAAAATTAGTAAAATTTTATTTATTTGCGTATATTATATAACAATTATTTCGGTAATAGCCAGTTATTTAAAATTTATTAACTTTATGTTGGGCAAAGTACAATTATATTTGCGTTTTTGTTAAATAAATTACTGGCTGTTGTAAAATTTACTATTTCAATTACTGCCTACTATAAAATTTTCCATTTAAATTACTGACTGTTGTAAAATTTACTATTTCAATTATTGGCTACTATATTTTTCATATAAAATTTGCATTATGTTTAGTTCTAATTACAAATTTCCCGAGGTAATGATAAAAATGCAATATATTAAAAATTGAATGATGTATAAGAAGGTACCATATCAAAGAGTTGAAAATTTTTTTCCGCTTTTTAAAATTTATACGTACATTTCATATAGTAGCAGGCGTCTATAAAGTTCAAACGTTCTATAAGTATATGCAACGCCAACATTCTTAATTCGAACTTGGGAAACATCTAATTTTCCAACCTTATTACTCGATTCAGACTGGGAGACTACTCAAGTCATTTAATAGGTCATAGCACAGGGATTAAACTCCAATTTAGAAATTCTGGAACAATTAAATTTTTAGAGTTTTGAAAACATTCAACCCTCTCTAAAAACATAAATTTCAATTTTAATGATAACTCTCGTTTGGTATGATAATTTAAATTTTTTCCAGTACATAAATCCTGATTTTGAAGACGATTATATAAATTTTTTGTTTTTAAGCGCAATTTAAAAAAAAAATGGATAGTGTTCTAACTGAAACCAGACTATCCAATTATTTTAATTTTAAAAGGGAAAACATATCCCACCATCCGTTACCATAAAATCGCAGAAAAACCGCGACTTTCCATTTTGATACTTTATAACTCCATACCCCACGCTACAAATACATTTGATAGCGTAGCTTTATACTATATAGTATATATAAAATATACTATATAGTATAAAGCCAGCAACAAACAATTGTGAAAATAGGCTTAAAAAGCAATTTTAAAAATTTTAATAGTTTTTAATAGTCTTCAACTCTTAATTTCTCAGCGAATTTTGAACAGAATTGGACAAAATATGTTCAGAATGATCTATGCGTTTCCTAGTTAGTAAAACCCCCTCATTCCCCCTCAAAAGTTCAAATACAAAGCGGTAAAATACCCTTATTCGGTATGAATTTACAATAGGAAGGATTTGTCCGATTTCAGCCCTGATTCCTCATTAATTAAATTTGCATTTGGTGACTGAAATGCTACTATAAACGCGTTTAAAATTTGAGTTTTTCCGGCGCGGGTGTAAAATATAGGGGTATAAGCGTAATAAAAAAAACTTTCTTCCGAGTGTGGTATGTATGAGGAACTTTAGTTCAAACGATCCGATCAACTGATTTAATTGGGGGTGTAAGTAAAAATAGTCGGATTTACGGCGGATTTTCAACCCTTAATAATTCGGCGGGGGTTGAAGATGCGGTCGAGTTTTTTACAGCGTTCAAATTGTCGCCTTCTAGTAAAAGCATTAAATTTCCGGTAGTAGTCAAAACACTTTAATTTTTTTCAACTGTTTCCAACCCCTTTATGGTGTTAAAGGGTTGTAAGATAATAGGGTTAATAGCTAGATTTGGACACACTTTTTTTCTCCGAAAACTTTTTCGATATCATCAATACTCGTAACGTTATCAAGGGTTGAAGAGAAAGAGGCTAATTTCCTTATTTAGGGTGTTTTTAACCCTCTGTATCTACCCCAATATATAACCTACTAGAAAATTGACTGGACGATGTGAAAGGGCGTTCCCTACTTAGTGTAAATTATAACGCAAAAAGGGGAAAATTATTTAAAATGCAACTATCTGAAATAAGTTTAACAACAACATAATAAAATAATAATAATAACTATAATAATACGAGTATAACTCTACAAACAACTAATATATGTATACAATGTTAGGATAAAAATCAAATGTAGTAATACTATGCTCACTTAAACATAAAATTACACATTAGCTTATAATAAAGGTCATGCATATAAAAACATGTAGTAATTATAATGCCAAAAATACATACCGAACATTAAGGACATGTAAAAGAAAGAAATCAAATAATTGGAATTGGACAGATAAGTCCAGTATATATATATAAATATATAAATATTATGCTCTCCTTGGCTAAGAGTGCTTCTGCAAGTATCATGCTCTTTATTAATGGCAAACTGTTGTGTATAGTGATTTAAAAATGTGTAATTGCTACTTAAATAAACGAAATTAATTTTGTTTGAATAGATTATCAACGCGAAAATCAACAAAATTCAAGAAACATGTATTCTGGGGAAAAAACCGTCAGATCAAAAAGGTAGGATATGTTTTTATTTTATCTTCTTCAGTATATATATATTTCTTTCTCTCTCTCGAATGGTCCAACTTAGGACCACGGTAGTTCAACAGTTTAATTTATTCTTGTTTTGATTTCTTCTGTATCCAGAATTTCCGCATTCGCTATTGATGTTGTTCTTTCCTTTCTTGTGCGCAATTTCGGCTTGTCTTTAAATTTGCCATATTCCGCTAGTTTTTCTTCGATGTCATTCGGTTCAGTGCTAACTTCATTTAAATCGCTTTCTATCTCCTCGAACCATTCCCATTTGTTCTTCAAAGTCCGCAGGTAAGTGAATATTCTTAACCGTGTTGGGTTCGACCGCATTCGTATTCTTTTCATCGCGTTAAGTAGCCTTCTCGCCACTTGTATATTTCTTCTCATTAGATCTTGGTCTATATTTCTCGTTTACTTTAGTTGCTCCTAATATTCGTGACATCTTCCTCTTTTTTTTATATAATTCTTCGATCAAGCCTTTTGTATTTAATGTCAAGCTGTCTGCATCACATCGTAGTTCGGATTGAATGACTGCACAGTAAGCGACATACATTTTTTGTTATAAACGTTCTTTTACAATTGAAAAGCTACTACTAATTTGTTTATTGTAGAACGTATTGGTGCTTTAAGGATTTCTATACTGAGGGCCGAATTATCTAAAATTATATCCAAAGTCTTACCCCAATAATTAGTAACTGTATTGAACAATTTACGACCAGGCTCCTGGCTAAAGTAAAGTAGAATATCAATATTATTATCATTATTAGAAATATCTGAAGCAGCGGACCAGTAAACGATAGATTGAAGTCACCATTATTGATTAAAATTGTGCAATACGCAATCACTAAATAATTGATATAAAGTACCGTAAAGAGTTACGGACGTTCAGAGTGGGCTACACAGACTATAACTGCTGATAAGTTACTATTTAGGTTAAGTGCCTTTAAAATATAAATTCAATATTAGAAATACGTGGAAATAAACTTTCTTCAACATGATAAATATTTTTGACCGTTAATAACCCTTCACCACCTTTTTGAGCATCCCGATCCTGACGGCAGATGAACTAACCTTTATAAAAAAGCTCACTGTTCAATAAACTACCAGTTATTCATGTTTCAGTTAAACCTAATAGATCGTAATTATTGTTGTAAACATTAAAATTAAATTCAGATAATTTAACGTTAAGTCGTCGAACGTTCTGATAATAGAACGTTGGCGACATTAAGATGAAATATTAAATTCTCATTGAAAAGAGAAATACAATACAAGGGAGGCTACTAGAAATGATGTGGGTATCATCGATTGAACACAACATGATACGCAATAAGAAGAAAATATACATGCATACATAACCATATACATTCATATATATATATATATATATATATATATATATATATATATATATATATATATCAGGGCAATGAGACAAGAGGATGTGGATGGGCAGCTTGAGGAACTGCCTGTTAAAAGTCCACAACATCCTACGACTGTCTCACCCTCAGCGAGATTTGATCGCTGCAAAAGCCAAACACTGCTACCTCCTCAGTAGCAAACCGCTGCCTTGTGGTCAGGATTTTTATCCAAAGGCTAGGGTGTCACCCTGAATAAAGTGGCAAACTCCTTCCTCCTTCTCCTCTTTCCTTATTTATCCTACCTCTACTTTCCATTACATGTACTTCCTCGCCTGTTATACACCAGCTGCAGTGTGTCCGGTTGTCTTGGATTAACCATGCCACCGGATCGCACGCTGCAGCTGTATAGGCAGAATGGGAGTTGCAGCGCAACAGCATCTATGTTCCAACATGCGCATCTGTACCGTCTTCTCTTCTCTCTCCCCTTTCTCTTTCCTCCCATTTTCCTTTTTCCTATCTAACTCACTCTCCTTTTAAGAAGTCCTACGGCGATAAGTATGTGGCGGTGGTAGCAGGCCTGGTCGGCTGGAAGCTACTAGCTGCAACTTGCACGGCAGGCGGCATGTCCTATATGGTCGCTTTCAACTGGAATGGAGCGGAAGTTGAATTCGGCAGTCGGATGGCAGGCCTCTTCAGGATCCCCGCTGCCTACTGCGAATGTGGAGAGGGCTAGAAAAGGTGCCCCAAACATCGGCTGCTCCAACTATCCTGGTCAGCGTGCCGCAGCTGGCGGGAACACAAATCATGCGGTAAGAAGAACAGGAATGATTTAATACTTAAATTTGGAACTTGGAACATACGAACTTTAACGGATAGCGACAATGTACCAGAAATAAGAACCACTCATTTAGCGAAGGAGTTACGCAGATACGATATTTATATTGCAGCTATAAGTGAAACCAGATTACTTGGTGATGGAAACCTTTATGAGCCTGCAGGCGACTACGTGTTGTTTTGGCACGGCAATGGTCTTGGTGGCAAGCGCTTGCATAGAGTTGGTATAGCGCTGAAGCGTTGTTATGCGGATCATGTCATATCCTCACCAGAAAATCATGGATCAAGATTAATGAAGTTATGTCTACAACTAAATATAAGGACCAAAATACATGTTATTAGTGCATATGCGCCCACAATGGATGCGGAAGAAAATGATAAGGAGGTTTTCTACTCAGACTTGTACAATCTCGTTAAGAGTGTTCCGCATAAAGAATGAGTATTTATACTTGGAGATTTCAATGCACGTGTAGGGAATGATGTGCATGTTTGGCCAAATGTTGTTGGTAAGCACGGTCTAAAAGGCGTAAATGATAACGGCAACCGTCTTCTCCAGTTCTGTGAAAGCCTTGGTGTAGTCATAACAAACACGATATTTGAGCTTAAGCCCATCTATAAAGGCACGTGGATGCATCCAAGGTCAAGGCAATGGCATATGACAGATTTCATAATTGTGCGTTCTGAATATAAAAGAGAGGTAAGAATAACTAGAGTTATGCGAGGCGCAGAATGTTCAACAGACCACATGCTTGTAAGATCAGAGATTTCGTTGACGAAGCAGAAGATTCATAAAAAATACTTAAAACCCAAATCTGCTCGATATAATGCTGATGCCTTCAGAAACGATAATAAGCGCAAAGAGGTAACGAATCTCATTGACCAAGCTTTCAGTGCGTTGGAGATTGATTCTGCCTCGAATAGCAGTCAAGTTTGGCCTAAAATGAAGGAAGTACACCTCACTTGTTCCCGTGCCATCTAAAAAGAAAAATCAGGACTGGTTTGTCGCAAATGATAAAGAAATTACTGACCTAATTGCGCGGAAAAGGCTAGCTTTCACTCAATGGCAGAATGATACAAGCAACGCAAGGCTGAAACAAAAATTTTCTGAAATAAACGCTGAAGTTCAAAGGAAAACGCTCTGGATGAAGAACAATTGGTGGCAAAACAAGGCACAAAAGATTCAAACATATGCAGATTCCGGCCGTTATAGGGAGTTCTTTTCAGCAGCTAAATCAATATATGGACCTACACCGTATAGAAATGCTTTGTTAAGGGATGGATATGGGAATATCATAAGTAATCATCATAGAATAGCGCGAAAATGGAAATGTCACTTTGAGAATTTATTAAATAATGATACTTGCGTAAATCACTCAGTGCTGAACGAAGTTCAGAATTCTCAGCAACTCGCTGCTTTAGACGAGGATATATCCTTAAAAGAGGTTAAAGATGCATTAAAGCACATTAAAAATGGGAAAGCTGCCGGCCCAGATGGAGTGTTACCGGACATTCTAAAGTTGGAAAGCAGCAACCTGCTAAACACGCTTCATAAATTATTTTCTATTATGTGGGAACAAGAATCTATGCCAACTGATTTCCAATTAGCTGCCATAGTGCCCATTTTTAAGAATAAGGGCGACAGGAGCGATTGTTACCACTACAGGGGAATTTCATTGCTTTCAACTGTGGGGAAATTATTTGCCAGGATTATGTTTAATCGTATTTTACCAATATTGGACGAACCTTTCCTGAGACACAGAATGAATTTCGCAGTGGTCGTGATACCATCGATTCAATATTCTCGCTTAGGCAGCTACAAGAAAAGTGCTTAGAACAAAATCGGGATCTTTTCATTGCATTTATTGATGTTAGTAAAACCTTTGACTCGGTGCATAGGCAGCTGTTGATGAAATGCATGGAGAAAATTGGCTGTCCGCCGAAATTTATTCGATTGCTTTCCCTTCTATATGACAACAATACAAGCATGGTGATGCTACGAGATTGCAATTCTGAATAATTTAAAGTTAGTACAGGAGTCAAGCAAGGGTGTGTGCTGGCCCCTGTGCTGTTTTCAGTGTATATGGCTTTCATACATATGATCGCAGTTAAAAAGCTGGGACCTGAAAAGATAGTAATGATCAGTAGGTTTGATGGCGAATTATTTAATGTACATCGATTTCAAGCAGCTTCTAAATGCTCCAGAGTAGGAGTATTCGATTTCCAGTACGCAGATGATTATGCTGTGGTCGCACACACCATACGGGAACCGCAGACTACTATCAAAATACTTGATGCAGTATACAACAGTTTTGGCCTAGCTATAAATAAGGGAAAAACCAAATTACCTGTGCAGGTAGCTCCCACAAACAAACGGCAAAATGTACACGTGTTGGAATTAGGCAATAGTGTAATAGAACAGGTGGAATGTTTTAAATACCTTGGTAGTATGCTTAACAACAAGTTCAGCTTGGACACCGAGATTTGTAGTAGAATGCAAGCTGCTTCAGCTGCAATGTATAAGCTTGATAGAAGGATCTTTATAATACACATATCTTATTGTCAACAAAACTGATAATGTACAAGTCCATTGTTTTACCGACACTACTTTATGGCTCAGAAACATGGGCCCCATATACGAAGAACATACGGTCGCTGGAAGCGTTCCATCAGAGAGCGCTGCGCAGATTGCTACGTGTTCGTTGGCAGGACCCAGTGACGAATCGCGAAATTTTAACGCGGGCTAAATGCAAGTCTATTCAGATGCTGCTTTATAGTAATAGTTTGAGATGGACTGGACATGTAATCAGAATGAACGAGGAAAGACTTCCGAAGAAATTCCTTTATGGTCAGCTTCTGGTTGGTAAACGGCGCATTGGACGTCCTCGTTGGCGATATAAAGACTATTTGCATCGGATATTAAAGAAATGCAAAATTGATCGCAGGAGTTGGGAAAAGCTAGCGATGGATCGTAACATCTGGAGACAGACAATACGAGATGGTTTGCAGAAAGCGGATCAAAATGCTCGAGCTGCGGAAGAAAGGAAAAGAAATCGACGTAAAGGATTGATTGGAACGGTTCGAGTGGATAATATTAATAATGACGCTTTTACGTGCGATGCATGCGGAAAGGTGTGCGCCACAAAAATTGGTTTGATTAGCCACCTCAGGACTCATAAATAATTGATAGTACTCCATACTCGGTTAACGAGTGGATAATTTAATTAATTAATAATATATATATATATATATATATATATATATATATATATATAAATAAATAAATAAATAATGGAGTAAGATTTCCAGTGAACATTACTATACGTACTCACTCATACTTACATACTCATTCAAAAAGCTAAATACTCATTCAATATGAAAAACGATATCAAACGAATTAAAAATATCATTATATCTAGATATACACTCGCAACAATAGTAAATACACGATGTAAGTACCAATGAATACATAGTACGATTTGAACGTTAACAACGCATAACGAGCAAAATCCAGCAGAATAGAACTGACGGGTAATAGTAACCGCGTTAATATCATCTGTAAATGGCGATAATTATATAATGAGAAAAAAGTTTAAGAACCTGAATATGGTTTTAACAATTGTAAAACAAGGAAAACTGAAATTTATTTGCTATTATCACACTGTCTGATTTAAAAATATAACCATTCTTTCCCTTTTGGACACAATGATCTTCATATACCAATCAATATTCTTGAACATACACGCTGATTGAACCATATAATTGAATTAGGTTGCAATTAAAATTTTGCTCGCATATTTTTAATCCCCGCGTAAGCAAAACTAATATTACACAGTTTTCACACTTTCTTTCGATTTGTTGGAAGAAAATATTTTCCAAAATATTGACCCATTTCGAGAATTTTTTCAAAATTTTTAATATGCTTACAAGTTCATCTGTTATTAACGAACAATAAACGTTACACTTTTATATATCAAATTATAATGAACTACGGTATTATTTCAATATTATTAAATTATGTTTTTAGTTACAAATATTGTGATTAGTAGATAGTTTTATATTTGTTGAATGCATATTATATATCACAATATTAAAAAACAAAAACATTATTTGCTTTTGTTAATAATGGTAATTTTAAAAATGTATAAAATATTAATTGTGGACAATGTAGCAGGAAGATATTTAGAAACCGTATACAAGTTGTCGCTGGAAGAGAAAAATCCCTCTCTTGTTCTCCACGAAATGGTTTTAATTATTGGAGCGGTAAGCGATGTTCGTTTCATTACTAATTATTGAAATGATTAGAAGTTTTACGAAGTCGGATTAATTCATAAACATTATACAAACGTTTGAACTCTGCACAAAAACACACACACATATACATATAACGTATGAGACCTGTTAATAGTTTGTTTTTTAAGTGTGCCTTGTTAAAAATAGAACACAGTTAAAATGTATATGTACCCATCTTAAGAGCACCGATTAGTTTTAATATTTTAGTAATGGCATTTTTCTTAACGTTGTCTTATTAAAAAAAATATTTGACTTAGATTTGAAATATTTATGAATTTCTGAATGCTGCATAACTTTTTCTTATTAGTTTTAAATATAATATGGTTCTTCTAATGTCATTGTTTCAATTTATTTAACATCGATTGAGTATATTGAACGTCTCACAAATTTTTGTACACTAATAATTAATTTTTATTTTTATTTGAAAAATGTTTATTTCCAGTAAAACCATGTTTCACTTGTTAAATTTTAACGTCTCAAATGGACTTGCACTCATTGTCAGAATTGAACTAAATCACATGCCTTATTGTGAGTTTCTTTTATGAAGACTACTTAATTGGAACTTTCCAATGCTGTGATTAGTTCTTCTACTATTACCTGATACTCCTTCTATACTATGATTGGTTGTTCTACTATCAGGTGTTCCGTGCTATGATTGCTTTTTCAATCAGGCGATACACTCCTTGCACTCCGGCTGTTCAATTCTAGCTTCCCTCGTTTTTAATTTTTCTTCATTAATTAGTAATACAAGTTTTCATGGGCCTGAAAGTCGAAATGCATCCTATTTAAATTATTACAGTTTTCCAGCCAGCTCAGCCGTATATTTTTTCTTTCGTTCAACAAGTGACTGATTATCTTACATACCCACTTCACAGATGTTCTCGCGAGGTATTTTTGTAAAAGAGAAACACTCTTTGTAGCACGCAAATGAACCATGATGCCTTCCGAAACATGTAAACAACCTAAAGAGCGCAAAATAATCCTAATCCACGATTTAGTACAATGGGCAGTTGAGTCTTGCAACACCGTCATATTTCATGCATGACTTTTGCCATCTCGTGAGAGCAAGTCTACAAACTTCATTCCGCATGGGCCTGCTTGGTTTGGGACCCTTCTAAAGGCAATTTCTGTATGCCCTCTCAGGCCTTGTACCATTATCCTTTCTCAGTCATCAAGATTTATACCCATATTTACTGATAAATCATTATCATGCAAGCAGAATATCTCTCTTTTCCCGGGAACCCTCACGCCATACCTTAATGTGACCATTACAGGAGGGCAGTATACTTCTAGCTCGAACGGGAGAACACCTAATAGGTCAATAGTTTAACATTAAGGACCTTATGAACCCAAACCGATGTCGTGTAAGTGAATATCGGTATTATCGCTTTGAACAAAAGGTTTGTTGGAGCGTGCAGATTCCCCACACAGCCCGGACCACTCGGGCCATTTAATAGTATGCTATTATAATCGTTGCAATAACTTCCTTGAAGATGCTCTGAGAAATTACCATTGGAGTTTAGAATAACCTACAGATACTTTAAAGTGGATGTCCAGTATAATGAAGGGAACATACATCGCTTTCTCTCTGTGGGAAATATTATACTTGAGCAGTCAGTCCAATTAGATAAAATCGAAGTAACCTGCTGAGTCAAAACAAGTACGTCAACATCATCAGCATACACTATAATTTTTGTCCCCTCAGACCAATTAGCTCTGAGGCAGGTTTATAAAAATTCGCCAAACCATGGGTTCTACAAAACTTGCTTGGGGGCAGCCATGAGGTAAGTAGTCTTCTAGTATTTCTATTAAATAACTGGCGGCCTCAGATGCATGATCGCCCGTTGGCACTATTCTCTGTTGGAGAAAACCTGAATTAGGCTCGTGAGAATATGAGGCTCTTGAAGATATACAGCCTTCAATACCTTCGCAGAAATTCCATCATTTCTACAAGCCTTCCTATTTTTAACCCTTGAAAGACAATATGAGACTTCTTCCATAGTTAATCCAGCGACTGTATCATATGCAGCGGAATCCAGCTTACTGTCAACATCAGTGACCCCAGAGAATGATTAACGACTATCTCGCCACCAAAACTAAGAGCACAGTCTGAAATGAGCGAATGCAGCAAACGAGAAATATTCTCTTTAATCGTCATTATTTCTGACTCACTGTCATCCAATAAAGCATTTGGAACTTTGCGGTGAATATTTTTGCCCTGCAAGACGTTACTTTCTGCAAGTTAGCAGGTCCTACTCCTGCAGTATTATGATCATCTAGTATTTCAGCTTTTTTTATTATTTAACGAGTTACGTATATCAAACATAGTTTTTATATTTTTATGCAAAACTCTGATAATTCTATTTGTGTACTTTTTATTCATCCTTTTTATCTATAAATGCTTCACAAGTTTTTTACTGAATTTGTTAATACATCATCCAGCTTCTTTCGTGCCATATCAATTATTCAACCATAGACATCTAAGATTTTCGAATTCATTCTTTATGTTATTGCTCTCGCACACACAATGTGCTCCCACCATTACAGTTTTAAATATACTCAAGTTTTGACTTGGGTTATGGTGATAATTTTTATGTATCCATTTTATTGCTTCTACGATAAACACATGTAGAATATGCACTATCTAACTAGAACGTAATTTTTATTCATCATTTCATCCAAATCTCGTGTTTTCAATCAAATTTAAATCAGTGATTATTATAATACATATTTTTGTTTTATATAAAGTTTATAAAAACATTATAGACATAATATGAAATGAATCCAAAATTAAGTACTTTCATCTTTGGTGTTTTTTTTTTTTTATTTCAATCAAAATATGTTAAGAAATGTAACGTTCATACACACACACACACACATACATACATATATATATATATATATATATAAATTATTAGTTTCGTTTTTTTGTGATTGTCCTTAGCTAAAAAATATATTCTATCAATTCTCGATTATTAATTTAACTTGTTAACAGTGTTCAAATATTGCAATTCTAATATGACATCCTGCTTAATTATAGGGTGCGGATACCAGTGCAGTTACTATATCATATGCCTTGCTAATGCTGAGTATATATACAGAAATACAGGTATTTTTCTTTAAACCTTATTTTAAGACGCGTTAATCATAATCTTCCGCAGATTAATATGACGTGAGGTTATAAGTGAAATAATTTATAAGCCCCTTTTTTCCAATATGCTACACAGGAGTTAATAATTTTCAAGCGCAGTCGCGTTTCCGGTTTAACCGTTAATTCGGTTAGTTACATTTACATAATAAACTTAGATTTCTACCATGAAAAAAAGGCTGGCTGTTATGTGATTGTTAAACGTGGAAAATCGTAACGAAATAATTACTTCGGTGAAATATTTAATAAAGATATGCCCATTGATCAAATTCTCGAAATTAAATTATAAAGAAGTTTTAAACATTTTTAAAAGTTAAACTATTTAAATTTCGTATTCGCGTACGATTAATGTAATTTTAAAATTTAGACTACAAATTTTAAATTCCAACTATAGAATGATTTAATTAATTCCGATTCAATGTTGAAAAGATTAAAAAAATATGAATTATTTCTATCTATTGAGAAATATGAACACGATTTGATAAATGTATACACATTTATAACAAACAGGAAAAATTATTCGACGAATTGAACGAAATTTTTATGAACGACGATCGTGAAACCAGACTGGAAGATCTCGAACGGATGACGTATACCGAACAAGTAATCAAAGAAACTCTGAGACATCTTACAGTTCTTCCGTATGTTTTCAGACGCACCGAACGAGAAATTAAATTTAGTAAGTTACACAATTGACCTTTTTTATGTATAAAAATTTCAATTTAACGTCGATTATAATGGCGCTTTGACATGATCGTCCCACCAAGTTTCAATCATTTCAATAAAAAACAAACATCACGGTATAAAATAGTGTGATAAAATGTTTATTATTAAAGCTAAATATCGCCTCTATATAGCATTAAAATATAAAAACATCCATCATAATGTTCATCGTCATCTTTAACATTAATTCACTTCATGTATATATATATATATATATAATACAAATAATATATGCTTTTATAGGTACAGCAAGCTGCTAGTTTTCAATTATTATTAAACCATCGTCTTCGGCGCTATTATAACTTAAAAATCGTTCGAAAATATAAATTGTACCCAAATTAGCAATATTTTCGTGGTTTTACGAAACTTTTTACTACTAATTTGACAGTTAGCAATGTCATTTTAAAAATAGACAGAAACAAAATTTAAAATCACAAAATGTTTATATTAAAAAATACCAAAAAAAAACTTATCCGCTATTAAGCCATTAAGAGCAACATTAAAAAAATACAGCGGTTCCAGAATAAAATACTACGAAGCAGAGCTGGCGCTCCATGTTATGTCACTAACTAGTACACATTGCATAAAGATTTTCAGATAAAATATGTGGAACAAGTAATCCAACGAGCTGCTCGCGATTACCTGGCGAGATTGGAAACTCACGAAAATCCAACAAAAAATAAAATATAAAAATATATACGATTTATGAAAAATATGAAAAAGGAAAAACGAAATTACAAAATTAAATGAAAAAAAAAACTTAATTTAAATGTACAATGTTAAAAAAAATAACAAAGTGAAAAACCGTATAAAATAATCTGAGAGTAAATATGGTCGTAATTTTGTACTTTTTCACTTTGCTATTTTTTAATATATGTCCCGCCGAAGCGATCAATTTTAGCAAATATTTGCACCGATACCTAACAAAAAATCTGTACAAACAATCTCTGGAGCCTATGAACAAATGCTAATTAGCTTACGCTATTGTGGCCAGCAATCTACAACTGTTATCCATATTCTCTATAAGTGCCCTACCCGTTCAATCTTATCACATAACCCGGCTTTTTTCATTTTCATCCACTATCCCTGATAATTCTAATATGATAGATCACACCTTTCACTGAAACGCACTAACCACTTTCCTTTAATTTGTCTTTTTCGAAAAAAATAAACTAGATATGTCTACGGATTATGCAATTATTTAAAAAAAAAAAAAAAAGATTTGTATTATTACAATTCTATTTTTATATATCTCTTTTAAAATGTACTATCATAAAAACTAGATATTATAGCCGAGGGTTGAATTATCAGCATTAAAGGTTAGTTCATATATATAAATTTTTTTACTAAAATTTTATAGGGTAAATTTTTATGATTATAATTTTGTCGTTAATAACTTTTTGATAAAATTATTATAATGTTTTCTTCTAGTGTAAAACGCGGCGCGATTAATTATACCGACTAATAAAGCGATTAGAATAAAATCGATATTTCCGTAGTAACGACTTTCATTTGAGAAAAAATAATTATCCATTTTATCTTTCGATGTTTTAACCGAGTTATCTTTTTTCTGAGAACAACAAATTTTATAATGATGTAAAATTATCACTGGTAATTTTCCGACGTTTAGTTATCGAGATTATGTAATAATTTTTTATTCATTACCATCAGTATAAAACCGTCCTTAATATATTTAGTTGAAACATTATTTTGAAATGAGCTGACGTGAAATTACAAAATTTTAAAGAAAATTAACCATAAAATCGAGCCATACCGAAGATAACTCTGCATTTCATATCGAAAGAAAAATTCAGAAATATATTACAGGCCGCCAGAATTAACGAGAAATTTTTTTTCGAGATTCGATAAAAATACGGTAGTTCTATCACAGGATATTATACATATATATTTATTCAATATGTCGGTTCCTAGCGTCTGTAATTAGCTCTTCGAGCTTCTTACAAAGTGAGTTGTTCAGTGGATTTATTGTTATCAATTCCAATCGGCTTCTTCCTTTTGTTAGTTTTCTTTGCATTCTTCCTTGTGCTGCAAGTATGAAAAAGCCACCTTCTTTGATTTAGGTTTTTCCGATTTTCTTATGACCTCTTCATCATTGGTTGTGTAATCTTTCCATGATATTCGTAACAATCTTCTATACAGACATTTTTTTTCACATTCCGCATTTAAAATTCAATGTTTCACAAGCATATTTCAATACAGACCATACTTAGCTTATACTTTTTTTTAGGCTCATGTTTATCTTTTGATTTCTAAACGCAGTTTACTTATGTTATTAAAGCCATTTAAAAAATTTTTGCTATTTTTTTTTTTTTTTATATCGAACATCGTTGTTTATAATCATCCCAAGATATCTGAATTAATTTACGTTTTCAATTTCACGTGTTTCGATTTTGATTGTTCCTTTCTTAACGGTATTCTTGTTTTACTAATGGTATGCTAAACCGTTACTTTTGAGGAATACGTGACAGAGTTCCTATTACAACTTGGTGATAGGTGACAGGAGCCTATTAAACTTTATAATACTGTTACCATGTTATCACAGTTAACACGTGTAAGTTATAACGTACCATAAAATAATGTTAGTTTCTTTTTAAGTTTCAAATTATATATTTATTTAAAGACGGTCGACTTCAAGGTTATTTGCGTCTACGAAATATAATTTAGATAATTCCAGATAATATAGTAATTGAATGGAAGGTTATATCTTCTACTAATAATAATTGTACCATATCTAAATTAAAAATACTTATAGATAATTTTATAGAAATTAAACGGAAAATTATATCTTCTATTTACATAGTTCCGTAATTTGAGAAAGAAATAAAATAATTCTAGTATGTGTAGATTAATAATTATATTTTCTCGTATAATTTTATAGTTTTTAAAAATTGGAAAGTACTTTCTACTGCTGCTTTGTCGTTACCAAGTGAGTGTAGAAGTTCTTATTTTTTCGTATAAAAAGGTTTTTTTTCACGTTCCTTGTTCAGTTTTGGGCATACGGAGACGTGTATGGACAGATTTTGTTTGCACAAAACATATCGCTAACATTGTCTTATTTTTTTTATTTATTTTTTTTAATTTGATGAGCCTTTAAAATATAATGATACAGTCTACACACTGTTATCCCAAGGCGGATTTGTAGGTTCAAATGGGAGTGACGGTAATTTGATTTAAATGTAGGTATCTGAAGTAGTCAGTACATCTGACTCCGAACGGTTTATTTCTATCGCGATAAATATTATGTAGATTAGGATGAAACGTTTTACAGTAATTAATATTACGTTTATTATCGCTGGCTTCATATAATACTTCAATATTCGTCGATGTTTTAGTAATATCATGTTTGTTTCCACATCCACACTGATAACTGAACTTATATACAATGTTCCACTGCTTATACTGAGTGCATTATTTTGGATTATATTTATTTTCTTAAGTGTAATTTCCGTCGCTGTACTGTATGCAACCGCACCATAATCCATTATTGAAACAGCATGCCTCTGTCAGATACCCACGACTTACCGTGCAGGATTTTTAGCAGTTCAAGAGCTTTTGTGCACTTTCGTTTTGTACATTCGATGTGTGGTTTCTAGCTTAATTTGTTGTCAAATATGAGTCCCAATAAAGTCGTTTTGGATTTCTTAGTTATGTGTGTATCTTTCAGTTTTAGCTTAACCTCGCGTACAGTAGTTTTCTTGGTAAAATTTATTACACAAGTTTTAGTGGTGGAAAAATGTATTTTCTTAATAATGCCCCAATAATATTTTGCATTCTTTCTTCTATTTGAGTTTCCTCGTATGTATATTGCTAAATCATCTGCAAATATAGCGTAATTAGCTAGGTATTTGTTTAAATGTTGCAAGTCGCTTAGAGCTAGTACTCAACACTGAACTTTGGGGTACTTCTAATTTTTGATTTCTTCTAACTGACAGTGAGCTCATACTCGAACATTTAAATTTCTATTTTGAAGGAATGTCATGCCAAATTTGGGCAACTTCCCTCTGAATCTCATCTCATATAATGTATCTATTACCGACTCTTTAGATATGTGATCAAAGGCTTTCTTGATGTGAAAAAACAAAACATATCGTATATTGCCGCATAGTAAAACCATCAAAAATTTCATCCTGTAATCTTAGTATATTATCTAGAGTTGACCGGCCTTTCCAAAAACCACTTTTATTGTTGTCTAATAAGTTGTTATTTTCTACAATCCACCTTATTCGCTTTGCAATATAATTCTTTCAAATATTTTACCATATTAACGATATTGGACGGTAGTTATTGGCTTGGTTTTTATCTTTATTAGATTTTAACATCGGTATAATCGTGGCGACCTTCCATAATGCGGGAATTTTGTGTAATTTCCAAATTTGGTTGAATAAATGTTGTACACATTTGATGTTCCCTCCTGTAAGTTTTTTATTAGCATTTCCGGGTGAATGTTATCAGCACCAGCAGTGCTAATCAAGTTGCCCACCAACTTTTAATGAACGGAAAGTCTAGGAAGACAAAAATAAAGCAAAAACATACAAATAAGTTCGTCCGTAATCATAAATCAGAGACGGTAAGCTGCACTACCCCATTTTTGACAGACGAAGTTGCGGGTGGCATAGAAAGGATGAAGTGTGGCAAAGCAGCTGGAATAGACGACTTAATAACAGAACAGCTAAAGAAAGTTAGTCCAACGGCTATTGCATGGCTGACGACGTTTTTTTAACGATGTCTTGGAAACAAATGTACTGCCGAAATTATGGAGAGAAGCACACCTAATCGTAATTGCCAAACCGAGAAAAGATTTATCTGACCCAAAAAGTTTTCGACCCATATCATTATTATGTCACACATATAAACTGTTTGAGAGGTTAATACTGGATAGGATTGCTAATACCGTGTACTCAAAATTAATCAATTTTAGACCGGCTCGATCCTGCACTGGCCAAATTCTAAACCTTGTACAGCACATTGAGAATGAATATGAAATCGATGTCACTACCGGAGCAGTATTAATAGAATGATACTGTAAACCATAAATTATTGAAAAATAAAATATATGGATTACTTAAAGACTACTCGACAACGAGAATTATATCGACAATGCTAGAGAAT
Source organism: Coronaproctus castanopsis (assembly GCA_032883995.1). NCBI lineage: Eukaryota > Metazoa > Arthropoda > Insecta > Hemiptera > Monophlebidae > Coronaproctus > Coronaproctus castanopsis. The sequence continues at coordinate 171,001,990 of CM065052.1, forward strand.
CGTAGATTTTATGTTTCACTGGATGGGAAAAATAGCAGATGGAGACGATAGAATAATGGTCTACCTCAAGAAAGTATGCTAGCACCGATCTTATTTAACATATACACAAATGACCAACCACTTCCAAAGGAAACAAGATATTTCCTATATGCAGACGACCTTACGGCACAGGGGAAAACTTTCAAAGATGTAGAAAAAAAAGTTCTCAACTACTCTGCAGATGATGTCGGAATACTATACCGAAAATAATCTGAAACCAAATCCAAAGAAAACCCAAGTAACAGCTTTCCACCTGAGAAACAGCGAAGAAAAAAGAACCCTTCAGATACAGTGGGAAGGAGAAAATTAAGGGCGTGTTTCCACACCTAAGTATCTTGGAGTCACTATTCTGAAAAAACTATACCGAAACACCTGAGTTGCAAACCAGATACATTGCGTGTATCAGCTCTGGCTCTGTTTCGCAGTGGCGCAGTATGCATGCCCAGCACATACTAAGCACGTAGATACCGCGCTTAATAAATCATGCATGATAATAACAGGATGCTTAAAACCTACTAAAACAGATCAATTATACGAACTGGCTGGAATAGCTCCACCAGGCATCCGACGAGATGTCGCAGCTAACGTTGAAAGAACTCGACAAATGGAAGAAGAAAAACATTCTATGTATGGGCAGAAGCCTATAGACTGGCGTTTGAAATCTCGGAAAAGTTTTATGAAATGCACAAAAAAGCTACAGAGAACGCCGACAGAAGAAAAACTGTATAAATGGCAGATGAAGATTAGTGCCGCTGATAAAAATCTACAAGAGAAACTACCAAATCGAATAACTCTCATGGGAAATGTAGAAAACGCTTAACAGAATCAGAACAAACATGGGTAGATGTAATGCTAACCTCCGGAAATGGGACTACTCACACAGAGTATGAATCACCTTCGGAACTGTCCTGCATGTTCGGCAAGTTGCAATGAGAGATTTACATTTAGCAAATGAAAAGGCTCAAATTGGTGTGGGAAAATATGATTGTATTCGACACGACGAATAAGAAGAAGAAGCCATTCGAAGTCTAACTCGTATCAATTTTTTTGTATAGTTAGAGGTTTATATTTACTAGATATGTTGCAGTAGTGGTAAACCATGTTCATCGCAATGTTTTTGCTTTTATATTGTAATCTTCCGTGCGAGTCAGTTATTGCAGCGATGCTGTTATTATTGTTCTTATTCAGAACTTTTCTTATCAGTTTTTGGTTTTATGTTTTTGAAATAAAATCCTGCCAACACATCTTTTTGCGTTCTATAATAATTCTCCTTGTTACAGCTTTATAAGTTTTCGAAACTGTCCTTTTTAGAATCACATTTTGATGCATTTTGTAATTGGACTTCAATTTTTAACCTTTTCAAAAACCATGTGAGAGTTCGCTGTGTAGCTTTGCTTTATTTAGGTAAGGTTGAATTTGTTCTGTCATTGTATGTCTTCTGAGTACTTTTTTTTGTAAGTTCGATTTTATCTTTATTGCCTTTTAAATTTTGTAGCATTTTTATGAATTCATTTGTAGTAATGGGACACATATTGGGTTAAGTTTTTTAAAATGCATTTATCTGTGTGTGTATTTTATCAATTTCTTCTCTATTTAAATTTAAATGTCTGACACATATCGCTATAATGCAGCTCTGTATAACAGATATTTTTTAATAATAAATTCACATAAAGATTATATAAAGGATCATTTTAGTGTTTTTAAATATACATTGATAAGTAATAAACAGAGTAAAATTAAAATCATGTGTATAAATAATAAAATAATTTTTTATACATCTGAATATTAATCTGAAAGTTTATTTTACATTAACTTAAGCAATAAAAATTATAATGATACAATAAACACAGACTTAATTATTAATAAGATAATAATTAACATGAAGAAATAAAACAATTTATATAGTTTTACTCTCCAATTTTCTTTTTCGGTTATTTATGAAATTATATAGCTTTTGAAAAAAATTATCTCACATGGAACCGATATTGCTAACGTGTTAAACATAGATTTCATAATTTTAGAAAGTAACAGATATCACGTGTAATTTGTTTCCACCACAATAAGAGATCCTACAGTTATTTCACAGTGTAAAAATTAAGCCGCGATAAATTTAATAGGGTTTACAAAGTAATACGTTACTTCATTCACTGTAACATATTCATTGCGGCGTTAAATATTAATCATTGCGGCGTTAAATATTAATCATTGCTAATATTTACTACTCATCTTACAAAATGTTCAGGGATAATATTTTCCTTTTAAAAAACATTAAAAATTCATTAAGTTTAAATAATTATACAATGATAACCGATTCTGTTTCTAACAGGAGATTTCACTTTGCCACCCGATACGAACATAATGCTGTTTATACTCGGCGCTCATTATAATCCCAATTATTATCCGGAACCTCACAAATTCAATCCTGATAATTTTTCTTCCGACGCTATTGCATCGAGACCTACATGCGCATTCGTACCTTTCGTAAACGGATCTAGGGATTGTCTAGGTAATAACCGGCGATTATATTCGGTTTTTTGATTTTGAATATCGAAAATAAGAAAAAAATTGCAAGTTTTTCTTAATGAATAAATTTATTTTCTCTCGTTACGTACGTTGAAAACAGGCAGGAAATTCGCGATGTTCGAAATTAAAATTGCAATTTCGTTATTATTGCGAACGTACAAATTTAGTACGAATATCGAAATGCGAGACGTTAAATACGTTCGAGGTTTTATGTCATTCGTCGCTGATAATCAGTATCCGTTGTTCATCGAAGAAAGAAAGTTAAGACAACGCCGATCCGAATGAGTAAATTAGACTGTCAATCGGTAGCAGGAGATGAAGAATCCTTCTTCGGATTATTACACGATACGCATGTTGCTGTTTCGACACCAGACGTACGTATATACTCAAATAATAACTGAATAAAATAATAATATATAGGGAAATAATACGCAAATATCGCAGAATTATTTGTACTTTATCGTGAAAACTTTTATAACTTTAATTATTTAAAATTCGGATAACCTAATTACAATCGTTTTTGAATTGGTTTTTTCTTTCTGTTTCGTTTATTTCGAATTTTTTAAAATAAATATTATGAAACAGAATAATAATACAAAATATACTAGGTTACTGGTAATAACGTTAATAATATAGTTGCAGAGGTATACAACCGTATGAAAAAATTAAAAATGTATCATCATATAATATAAACGAAGCTGCGGTTACTACTAAACATCGAGCTCAGGATTTGTAGTAAATTAATACATGAGAAAAATCAAAAGTAGGAAAAACAATCTCTAAATAACAATATATTTGATTCGGCTATAAACGATTATATCACATTTGAAAGTTAGACAAATTTATCAGAGATCTTTATTGGTAAAACTATCCCACAGCGGTTTCGATTTATCTCTGCCTAATACGATCAAACATTGACTATGGAGCAGCGATATATTCCTCAGCAAAACCATCATTACTCGCCCTTAGATATAATCCAGAATTTATCTTGTCGTTTAATTACTGGAGCATTTCGGACTTCCCTAATCGGTAGTCTTTACTCAAGTTCAAAAGAATGGCCTCCCGATATTTGTAGGCAGTTCCTCCTAGTTGACTTTATAATCCAGTTAGAAGCTTCTGGATTATTCTTTCATAAATTACTTCCATCTGCTATCTTATCCTGTTCGTGACCATCTCAATTGGTTACAATCATCTTTAACAGCATCTTATTAGAAATGAACATTCTTAAACCTACGATTTTAAAACACTCAATCGTTGTGCTGTTACAGTGGATGAAAAGTTCAGTGAAACTGGATTTTTCAATCATCAGATTAAGGAATGAGGGCATATAAACCAAAGATATCAGCAAAAAAATTTCTGTCTCTTACCACTGGTTCATCACTGTTGTATACTGACTTATCCTCATTCGATGTGTTTGTTGGCTGTTTTGTCGTTATAAACGATGTCGTCATTATACGGTGTTCGCTTCTTCAGTCATTTTCTATCGTTTCAGTCGAACTTTATACAATTTACCTCGCCATGAACTTCATAATAAAATCTAACGTACAATAGTCACCGGTTCTATATTCCGACTCTTTCTCAGCTCCCAACTGCTTATGCGATGTATTCAGCAACGATCAACATCCTATAGCCAGAGAAGTGACATGGCTGTTATTAGTCAAACCGAACCAATTAGTCGCATTTCTGTAGATTCCAGCTCATGTCGTGATTCCAGAGAATGAATTGGCAGATAGGGAAATAAAAGAGGCTGCTATATAACTGTCGATTTTAAAAGTCCCAGTTCCAGCTATCGATGTTAATTATGTCGAATCAAGGCGTTTTGCTTCGTGGCAACAAAGGTGGCAGTTGACCTCTTTAAATAAGCTTCGCTAAATCAAGAATTTATCTTTATCTTGAAAGACTTCGCTTCCAAACCGCAGAGATGACGTTGTCCTCAGCAGACTACGGCTGGATCATACAAGACTCACCCATTCATACCCGATCAACAGAACTCCGGCTCTTCAGTGCGTTGTTTTTAGCGTCACGCTTTTCTGTATACTACTCATTTAGGTTGCCCCTCTACCTTACCTCGTCACTTTCTCTTCTCCCAAAGATGAATACTTTTTTTTTTTTTTTTTTTTTTAATGGGGTGCCTTTACAGTTTATCCAACGTGATACTTTGGCGCTACATCTTAATCAAGGATGCTGACTTCTCTAGAAATGTCGCTATATGGGGGAATAATTGTAGATTATCTAGATTGTGAAGGGCCGATACAATACGGAGATGTAATACTCGAAGAACGTAGCAAGACAAGGTAAAGCTCCGAACGAAACGGCGCCAAAGCAGAGAATTAAAATAAACACGATCGGGATTACCAACGGCCTATTCAGAATGGAGAGAACAGAAGGGACTTTCTCTAAGCTGTATACTGAAAAGACGGCCAGACAACAAATGATGCCTAAATCGCGATCTGCTGATTAGTATAATTCCCTTACGACTAATCTTCTTAAAGGAATAGAACCACGGGAGTTTTGAGAGAGACAGCTGGAGCTGATAGTAATAAGTGAGAGGTGATTATCTAATGCTCTCAGTGTACATTAGCTCCTATCGATCCGTATGCTCTACTTGAATAAAGTGAATGACATCTGTGAGAGACTAGGAGAGCTCTATACCACTAGACAACGCGTCTTTAGCCAATAAGTCAACAAATTCGTTGTCTGGAATACCTTCATGACCCGGCACCCATAAAAAGGACACAGATAATCCCATAAGTTCCAAATTATTAAGCTTTAGTAAAACTAAACCAATTAATGTATCTGACACATTATGTTTATTGTCTACACCCGTCACCACGCTTTTTGAATCGGTAATAATAAGATAATTTCCGCAAAGATTTAAGTCTAGTAGAATTGGCAAAGCTTGTAGTACTGCTACACATTCTGCAGTAAATACTGAACATTCGTGGCATAATTTGTACCCGTTACTAATATTGAAATCTGCAACGAACACTGCTGCTCCCGTTCCTACAGTTGACGTTGATCCATCCGCATAAACAAGGGTGTGTAGTAAACTAACCTAATCATGTTCTTACGCGTGTTTCGCCTCTACTCCTTGATTTAATTAATGCGGCTGGATAGCACATACATTAAGAAATAACGGATACCTGACAACAGGAAGATCACGACAAAAATTCATCACATAGAGGATACAGGTGTAGGGACATACCAAATATTGGAAGAGAATGTACGAAGCAGAACGTTAAGGTTGTATTATGCTTTCCTGTTTAACCACCAATCGAAGATTGAGAATACGAGAAAAAATAAATATATATATATATATATTTTTTAATTCAAACTATAATTATTAATACAAGACTCAATTGGCAGGTAAGAACGAAATATCCAAGCACAAATATCTTATTTTTATTTTACTGCTAACAGAATACGATGAACAACGGTAGTGTTGACGAGGTAAAATGAAAATTGTGATTAATGTACTCTGAGGAACTTCATAGTCATCTAAAAATATTTTTATAAAATATGCTGCCATAAACTGAAAAACTACAACAAATTTCGTACGATAATTATTAATTATTTGCAGAATACACATCGCGTCTGCAAATTAAAATACAAATACCAATTGTGTGCTGTGTATCAAAGTAAAAGAGCGCACTTGTAATTATGAAACGTCTGAAATAATTTATATACGTACAGACACATGTATAATGTATATACGCATACGCATGTGCGTGTATATATTTATGTATGTGCCTGTGAGTGGACCTGATGTGAGCGTAATTGAGTATATGTGCGAAGTTTATCATGCAAACACGAGTCATGCAAACACGAGTTATATTTTCGAGTCGATCGCAATCGGAATTAAGTATAATTTTGAAATCTGTTTCTCCGCAAATGTGCGTACATCTATTATATTCCATTATGCCCGTTAAACTAATAACGCATTAAAGATTGTAAATATCGGTTTAAAAAAGTAGAAATTAAATTAAATTACGGATATATTTAGGCGCCATGAGCTATTACGACACTGTGAGAGCGACCTATATTAAATGTCGTGTGAATAAGGATTTTTTATCGGAAGGAGATCGATGTTTGTTGGTTGATTGGATATTGGAAAGGAATTTGTTCGTCATTAAGCACCATCCATGGTTCCTTTTCAAAAAATATAGCGTTAATAAATTTTATAGGAAATGATATATTTTTAAAATGTTGTTGTCTTCATAGCCACAGTGGTTTTGAAATTGAATTACGACTAAATAATCTTAAAAACCGTTCGAATGATTTTCGATTCATTCGAAAACATCAAACCGAAAGAGATAAATCAGTGTAATTACTGCGTTTAAGTCCAGCTAGATATTTCTTTATGTACGGACAAACGTAACTAGAAAAGAGGTTGAAGTTAGACGTATTGGTGAGCCAAGTTTCCGATTTCGGGGTTTATTTTGGAAAAATAAATACAGGGGACATATTATATGTACATGACATTCTTGAATATTTAAAATGGTCAATTATCTGTTTGCGGGTACCATATATTTATATATATATGTGTGTGTGTGTGTGTTGCTATAAAGTCACATCAAACTTAAAAATGATTTGGAATGTTGTTGTAATCATTTACCAACTAATTTTATACGAAATGTTCACTTTTTCCAAAATTTAAAAGTTTAAAAATTCTAACTAAAATAACGAACAAATTAATTTCAAATGTCAAAAATATATCGGCCAATAATTATAACGACGATTAATGTAAAGTCGAGAAATAAAGGGGAATTTCTAGTAAAAAATATTATGATGGAAGTCTAGATAAATTTTATGTAGAAATTTAGTTGTAAGGAGGATACAAAGTAACTGCAATTTAACTAATGTCGTATATAAATAATAATAACGGAATTCATTGGTTATTTAGGACCTTATGGTACACGCGCATAATCACTACGGTCATGAAATTCAAGATTGACACTTAATCTTAACCATATAACTCACTCAAATGGCAAACGTGAATTCTAATCATTTAGCGTGTGTGCTTTTTAATTCTCACGTGCTTTTTGACTCGATTAGACAACTTCGCATATACACATTTCTCATTTTAAATCAACATTAGCTGTATATATATTTCCAATATAATAATTTATTTACATTTAAATTAACTTTACTTTTATTTTCATAAATTTTCATTTGTTTATGCGATCCATGTAGATAATTTGTAAACATACTCATTATACATACATACATACACACACATAAAGATATATATATATATACATATGTATATGTATATGCACGGTGGCTGATGGAATTACGTTACTCATCCATGTATTTCACCCACGGTATATTATAGAATCCATATACCGTGATTGTATGTATATATATCGTCATCGTCATATTGTTCGTTGCCGAACTTCGCGACTAGCTATTGTACGTTTATTTTTACATGCAAAATTAGCTAGCATTCAAGGCACTATTTATATGCGACGCAGATGCTCGTGCATATGATGTTATACTGTCATCTTCCTATATATGTATACATTTTTTAATAGCCATTAATTTCATGCCCATTTATATACCCACTAATTTCATGCCTTTTATGTACCCACGAATATTAAAATAAATAACTAATTTAAAAAGAAATTAATGTAATATACATATGCGTGTGTACATTATATAAGTTAAGGCGTATAATTAACCGCTTTCTTTCACATGTGTATGCGTTTTGATATGAATAATAATAACCTAGTCTGTCTGTCTATCTATCTATCTATCTATTATATATACGTGTATATCTATATCTATATCTATATATCTATCTATCTATCTATCTATCTATCTATCTATCTATCTATCTATCTATCTATATATATATATATATATATATATATATATATATATATATATATATATATATCGAATTAAACGAGTGTTTGTGATACAGTTGGTAGAACCCAGTTCTTTTTAAATCGGTTTTATATTTATTTACAAACACATGTACTTGTATGAAGGAAATATGTTATCAGGTTATAAGATTTTTGTATGAAATATAATTTATTTATTCAAGATATATTAATTATACGTGTATAATACGCGCAAAAAATCAAGTAAAAATAATTTACAGAAAAATTCGAAATTGCAATGCAAACGTCTAAACGAAACAACTTAACTCTACAATACTAATAAGTTACACAGCGTGGAATGTGGTGATATTTTTAAAAATAGTTTCCGTTACTAAATTGTTATTGAAAAGACAACAAAGCTTTTCTGGCTATCAAGTCATTATCAAATCGACATATATATAAAATATATATTATTTTTAATAATATAAATGGAAAACCCAAAATATAAAATAAAATGTAAATAATTACTTAATTTAGATGTACAATATCACAGAAAAAACCAAAGAAAATAAAACATTTATTTATAATAAAGTGATAGTCACTATTAGATTATTTTATAAATAACTGTTCTTTTACTCTGCTATTTTTTGTAATATTGTATATCTAAATTAAGTATTTTTTTACATTTTATTTTATATTTTGTTTTTCCTTTTATATTTTTATAAATTGTAAATATTTTTATATTTAATTTTTTTTTATGTCCACTTGATAATTACCTAGTAGCCAAAAAAGCTTTGTGGTCTTTTTATATACAATTTTTGTGATTTTAACGACTTTTTTGTTATAATAATGACAACGTTTTATTATATTTGATTTTCACCTTCAACGAGTGTTTCGTTTTTAGTAAACGACACGTGAAGTACATTTATAAGGTCGTAATGTCAGCAAGTCGGGACATTTATAATTTTTTGTGTAACAGTGCCTTAGATAAAAGTAATGAACAATGAAAAATGAAAATAATTTTTAAACCGATTATTATTTTTCGGCATTTTATAAAAATAAGAAAGAAAGAAATAATATATATTTTTCATTTGATTTTACATAATATAAAAATTTATACAGTGGAGTACATATATAACAACCTCGACCGCATTACAAATAATAAATAGTTACTTAATCTATAATAATAAATAGCTAAAAGTTAATAACACAGGAAAAGTGGAAAAAACCTGCACAAAAGAAAAGATAAAAGATTAAAACTAAAAAAAATAAAGTATTAAGTGAAAAGTATTTGATTATAAATTAAAATTATCTTAAGAGTAATCTATCTTTAATACGACGATGTTTATAACGAGTATAGCGCATGCGGAGCAGCGCCATGTCGTAGTCTCCCACCACTGTGATCAGTTTGTTAGTATGCGCCTGACAGTTTGCATAAAATTTTGCCGAAATATTACGGATATAATTCGAAATGTAAGGGAGGTGCAATCTATAATGCATGTCTTTAATTCTGTGGTATCTAGTGGCGTTTAAGGAAATCCTGCAGCAGATATTTTGAACCAACTGTAATTTTTTGATGGTACTATTTGAAACTGAACACCAAACAGGACAAGCATAAGTTAATCTTGGACGAATAATGGATGTATATATCAGTTTTTTGTTTAGGGTAGTAAGGTGCGACCGACGGTAAAATATGGGAGAAAGCATACGAATAGCTTTATGAGTTTTGTCAATTATGTAATTAATATGGTTATTAAACGTTAAACGGCGATCCATAATGATTCCTAGATAACGTACTTCTTCCTTCCAAGGAATTGTGTTACCATTGATAATGATTTCGGCAGGTAGTGAGCCATGTCTCTTGGTAAATATTATGGCTTCTGTTTTATCAGTGTTAATTTTTAGTCTCCAGCGTTTATAATACTTAAAAATTGAGGACGCAGCTTTTTGTAGATGATTACTAATGGACTCGGGTCTATAAGAAGAACAATAAAGTGCTAGATCATCCGCGTAAAGTGCAGTATTAACTAATGATAATTTAGGTAGGTCATTGATTAGAATTAAAAAGAGGTAGGGCCCTAAAACGCTACCTTGTGGAACCCCAGAGGTGTACATTCTAATAGAGGAATTATGAGTGAGGTGAGTTACATAAAATTTTCGATTACTTAAATATGACTTAATTAATTTTATCAAAAATTGTAATAATTTATAAATAATTCCATTGTGCCACGCCGAATCAAAAGCTTTTTCCAAATCAAATAATAATAGTCTTGTATATTTATTTAAATTAAAGTTATCAGTGATATAGTCAGCAATTCTAGCAACTTGGTGTACAGTTGAATGACCAGGCCTAAAACCAAACTCTGGTCTATAACAATATTATTTTTAGTTGCAAAATTCTGTAATCTAATTAAAATTACTTTTTCGAGAACTTTGCTAAGAGTACTTAGTAAGCTAATGGGTTGGATATTATTTACATCGGAAATATTTTTTCCCGGTTTGGGTACGATGATAATTTTAGCAGTTTTCCATGCTGAAGGGAAATGAGGACTCATAAGAATGCCATTTAAGATTTTTGTTAAGAATACAATAGCCTTACGAGGTAAATGTTTAATCATGATCGTAGTCAAATCATCAGTGCCGCAGATTATTTTATTCTTTAAAGATTTAATACATTTAACCTCAGTAGGCGTGGAAAGAGGTATTGGAGCAGCATTATTTATATTTAGTAAAGAATTTTTGACTTTTTTTTGTTAACTTTATAATAATGTGTACGAGGAATTAGATTATCGTATTGTGCACCGATGGTGGAAAAATGAGAAGCAAGTAGTTCTAATTTATCATTTAACTTATGCAGCATCTGATTAGTGACAGGGTTAATTAAAGGTGGAGTATGGTGGTTTGTCTTGTAAGTTTTCTATTCGCTTTCCAAAGACTATTATTTTCAATCGATAGGTTTGATAAGAAAGTATTCCATTGATTATTTTTCCAATTTTTGAGCAGAAATGCAGTGAATTTAACTAACAACACATAGGTAATTCTAACAGACTCGTACCGAGGGGTAAACTTATACTTACTTGTTTTACGTTTGTAATAATTTTTAAGAGATATTATTCTAGATATATAGTTTGGAATTATTTTGGTTGAACAATGAGTCTTATTTGTTATTTTGGGAATGTTAAGATCAGCTGCCTGCAAGATTAACAGAGTTAAATCGGCAATGGCTGAATCTATGACCTCGGGAGTAAAAAAATTTTGTTCTAAATTGATATTGTTATTAATAAATGTTCTGAATAGGTCCCAGTTAGCCTTTTTGTATATAAATATTTTTTGTGATGGTAGTGTATCTTTATTCGTACAAGTGATATAAGATAATATGGGATTTATGATTAGATGATAACTCGGACAGAGAAACAGGTGTTGTAATGTTGTTGAAATTTTGAACTAATATTAAGTCGAGAACGCTTGGTTTTTGATTACTTTGAAGTGGTATGTATGTTGGGTCAATAGACGATAATATGTCAAAGTTATATGTGTTTGTGGCACGATATAAAACTTTACCAGCTACATTATGGCTATAACAATTCCATGATCTGTGTCGACTGTTTAGATCTTCTATGTTGGAATGCGGTCTTTAAATAGTAAACCTAAATCATAGTCGAAGTATATTGAATCTTTGGGGTTTCGATAAACGGATATTACATTAAGCATAGTTTTATTTATATAAATTTGGAAACTAACAGTTTACAAAGATTTAGTCAAAATAGTGGGTAAAACACTGTGTTTAATGGTATTGTGGACAAGGAGAGCTACACCCCCGCTGCGTCTGCTTTTGTCGGATCTGTATATATAATAATCGGGAATTTTAATTGCAATTTTATGATCTAGTTTTGTTTCAGAGATGGCAGCGATGCCTACATTATTTTCCGAAAGGAAGTAAATTAATTCGTTCATTTTTTGTTTTATGGAATTTGCATTCCAACCTATTAGGGTAATGTTAGACAAGATAGTTTATGGGGTGAAATATTGTAAAGCACATTCAACTATTAACATAATCTTAGTTAGGGGGTCAGAATTTTTAGACTTTAATAATTTTTTATTAATTTCACTGAAAGCAGTTACTATTTTAGGAATATTTAATTGTTTAAATAAATTAAATAATTCAGAAAAAGTAGAGTTGCTGTCAGATCCGTTATTAGTAGGCGGTAGGAGACTACCCCTGCAACACTCGCATATGATTTAGATTTACATAAAATATTACAATTAATATTAATATTATTATTATTATTACATAAAATTATTAGTATCGTTGTTAGTAATAGGGCTAACGTTATTTACTACCGTGACATAATCATGTTGACGAGTAGTATGTAGTCGAGATAATGCTCGGTTACGTGCTTCACATTCTGTGGAACTGGCAGCATGAGGTAGGTCGCAATTAGCACATTTAATTTGTAACGAGGTACAAACCATGCTCTCATGGTTAAGCCCGCACTTAACACAACGGATTGGCATGTTACAATTGGATGATACATGTCCATATAATTGACAGCGGTAGCAATGGATTGCTCCGTTTCGTGGTCTGTATTTTTCCCAAGAGACTACGCAGTGCTCTATGACATTGAGTTGGAGTAGTTTACGAGTATCTGTGTCGTTCGGAAATTTTATTAAATAAATAAGTTGGGCATTTGAATATTTAGTTTTAAATGCGGTCACATCAACAACAGCTGTAACCTTGGATATCGCTAGTTTGACTTCTTTGACGGAAATATCTGTTGGTAATCCTTTTAATACCATTTTAACTGGTTTTCTATCAGAAGGTAGATGCGTATAAAAGGGCGAATTTTTCTGTCTGAGAGTATTAATGAGGAGATCATAATCCGAAGTAGTTGAACAATATACGAAATATTTTTTACCTCTAACTCGTATTTTAAATTCTGAGTTTAAAAGCGATGTAAATTGTGATATAGTTGCAGAATAATTTAGGTTAGCTTGTGCCGTGATAACAACGGGCGGTAATCTTTTTGTGTTATCAGTCGGTTTAAATAGTGTTTCATACACTTGCATTTCATCGACTTTTAACGGGGCAAACCGGTTATTATTATTAAAATGATCATTATCATTACCTGATTCAGATTTACGCTTAAGAGTATTACTTTTACCCTTTCGTTTGGCTTGATCTTGCCAGCTGCTGCTACTGCTATCTTCTTCTAAGACCATAGAATCACAGTCATCGTCATTATCACTATCTTCAGGTTCTTGCGTAAATGGTGGTATGACAACAGCAGTGTCATTAGTAACACTAGTGGCACTACTAACAGCCTGCTGTCGCCTTTTCGGTTCGGGGGAGTGGAACATAAAAAGGAGGGGGGCACACGAATAAACTGGCTACACTGACGAACTAAGTCGACAGCGTGCCTATAAGTTAATACAATTACACGGAAACGAATTAACTAATACTACTACTAATAGTAATACTAAACAAATCGACTTCCGACAACAATAATAAGTAAAACGTAAGATAATCCGAAACGTATAAGATAAGATAAGAACGCTCACCGAATCGAAACAGGCCCGTATTCTTATTTTTCTTATCTTCTTTTTTCCACGTTTTAATAGAGAATAATACGAGCGTACATTACAAATAAAAGTTTAATAGGGAGCGAACATATACATAACCGTTTTAAACGACACAATTTTAAATAATAAATACTTATTTTGGATACGCTATTATACAAATTATTTACGTTCCTTACATGCATTACATCCAGATGGTGAAACACGTGTGAACGGCTTAGCTAGCTGCGGAAAAGACATGATCACATCCACAGTTTACCAGGTAAGGCTATAGTGAGTAGCTTCTCGTGTATTGAGTAAACAGATGTTAAATGAATCCCATAATTTCTCTATTTGGCGGCCTTTACGATTAGAGGATCGGACTGTGAACATTGAAGTAATGGGCTTCATCAACAGATTTATCAGGCGGATGAGAGATGGAACGAAGCATGAATTGGTATTCCAATTGGATGTGAGCAAATATTAGCTGAAGAATGGGTAATCTGCTGAAATGAGATACCACTTTTTATTTTTAGCAATACGGGCTAGAAGGAGAATATGACCTGAGAATATTGTAATTAGGTAAAAGATGATTTTAATTTTATTTTAAACGAATTGTCTATAAGTAACTTTGGTTTTTCATCACAGGCATGAAAAAATTAGAGTTCCAGTTCTGTATTGTAACCATTTTTTGTGATTTTTTGGGATATTTTAACGCTTCTGCTCAACATGAGCAGATGATGGTTTTTCAGGTTTAAGACTACTTGTGACGGCCTTAATTATTTTACTGAATCTTATTTTGATTCCTTCTCTCAAATAATAATGGATAACATTCCTTCATTAGGGTAATTAGACTATTCAGATCTAAAGTTTAATCTTTGCCAATTCACCTACACATATTGTAGAACGGGGAAAACTATGGCATTGTGGTTATCTTTGAAATAAGGTTACAGTGGATGAAGAAGTTTCCTCACTGAGTATCTGGAGTATGTATCGAGTAAGGATTCTTCTTCCCAAACATAAGTTTTGATTAAATTCTTAATATTTTGTATTGAGAAAGAACTGTTCTCTTTTTTCTGTTATCTTAATGATTGTTTTAACTGTACATCATATATTTGAGTTTCATTAAGATTTTGACAAAGGCCGTTTGTTTTGTTCTGCTAAATTTGTAGTTTTATCTATATTAGAGACGGTGCTCTTTTAGTTCTCATTAATCGCCTTAGACTTTTTTTTTGAAGGACTGGAAAATTGCATCTGGACCATTGACTACAAGCTTAAATATACCACGATACACTCTTTTAAAGTTAAATTGCTGTAATTTAATTACCACGAACTTGATACTACTGTAAATATAAAATTTTTTAATTTTCATTATAAAAACTTATGAAAATAGGTTTTATTTTATTTTTCATGTTGATCAGTTTCGATGTCTATAATCGAATTAGCATTACATACATACATACATACACACATACATATATATATATATATATATATATATATATATATATAAAACATAAACGAAACATTATCTAATTATAGACGTTGACAATAAAACATAAACGAAACATTTTCTAATTATAGACGTTGACGAATACAGTTAAAACACAGAAAATATAACGCCCGATGAAATGTACATTAGAGATTCGGTGTTAAATTCGGGGTATAACTATTTTTACCATCGGGTTTAAATATTAATTTTAATTATAATATACCGAACTAGTCTTTATTTTCGCTAACACAATGATATTAATAATATATAAATAACACATTCGTGGATATTAATAAATCAATTAGTTTACTGATTATATATATATATTATATATTGCAGTTAGATATTTTTACGATCACCGAGAATAACATGTTCCTTTCACTCTTTATGATTGTAATTGGCAACGCTAGTAAATTATGGAGTTATTCTATGTCGATTTTGCTGTTATCAATCTAGGTGATATTATTCGTTTACACCATTCGGTACAGACGGAAAAACAAACAGCTTACAAAGTTCGCAAATCAATTTCCGGGGGCGGGAGCGTGACCAATTTTTGGTAACAGTTTGGACTTCTTACGAGGTCCCGACGGTAAATACGTATAATAATTTTATTATATACTTCAAACAATCATATATATACACACACACACACACATATATATATATATAAACTATGTGGTCGCTATTCGTTTATTACAGCTGTAGAAACAATTAAATGAACAAATTTTAATTATTCATTATTTAAGTACTCTTTCAAATTCTTTTTTGACGAGTTGTTTAAATTGAACTCAAACATCTGTACTTTTAAAATTCAATGAAAAGAGCGCCCTCGTTAATAAATAAAACATATATTCTGTCCTAATTAGATTTATGATTCTTAATTAGAATTTATTTTTTTTCAATTATTTTAATCAAACACTATCGTAAAATAATTAAAAATTAAAATTATGCAATCATATATCCAATTTCATATACAGGAAGCGTCAAAAACAATGTTATTTTATATATGTAACATTATTCATTAAATAGTATCCAAACATAAAAAAAGTCTTCTCTTTTACCACTATATATATATATATATATATATATATATATATATATATATATATATATATATATATATATATATAAAATACATTATATATATTACATATTGTATATATATAATATATAATGTATATTGTATATATATAATATATTATATATAATATATATTGCATATATACAATATATTATATATTATTTACTTAGATATAAATACATAATGCTCGTAATAATAATGAAAAATCAAGAGTTAGAAACACAGGATTGCATTTAAACCCAGGATTATATTCCTATCTGTGGGTTATTAGCTAAATTTTTAGAGCGTATATAATTTGTAGAATTTATTGCATATTAGGAATATTACGTGCCGCAGGATAAGATAAAATAAAAATACTTTTATACCGTATTACAATATATTTAATAAACACAATTTGCTAGTTTTACAGGCTGCAGCATCGTCCGGACTGAAAATTTATGATTAAAAGATCACGCTAGAAGCTACTAGATTGTGTTTATTGAACATATTGCGAAACGAAGGAATAATTTTTATCTTATTTTGTTCAATTTAAATAAATCACCGAGAAGGCGCTACAGAAATATTTTCCTATAAATGATTCTAATCGTATTTATAATATTTTCTAGTAGCGACTGTTAAAAATAATCTTAATTTAACTATGTTTTCGTAACAATACTCATTTTACCGTTAAATGAATTTAATCTAATAAATTTCATTTAATTCTGCAAAATATTACTTCGCATTAAATTAGTACGTCAACTAAAGAATTTACAAGTGTGTGAATGAATATATATATATATATATATATATATAATTAAACTATATCATAAAGGTTAAAAATATTTACTTAAATACATACATTTTTATGCAATTTTCCGGTATTATCGTTCGAAGTTATTTAACTAATTTACTGCTATTCAAAAAAAAAATCGCTCGTCCATTTTCCCCCCGCAAAAACCATGTTAGAGAATTCGTCATTGGTGACATTTCGGCGATAATTGCAACCTCCATTTTCAGGTCCAACTAAACTAATTATTTTTTCCGTTGTTTGAATTTTTGAACATGTGAACGTTTTGGCGAGAAGTACAATAATAGTATATTGAGGACACCCAAATTTATAAACATCTAAATATCAATAGATAAAATGGGGTTACCAGATAAACAAGTCCGGGTTTGGGGTTAGTAATGCGAATTCCAGCTGTGAAATCAAAAAAGGTTAATAGAAAAATCAAAAATAACTTAGGATGATAATGGCGCAAATATTAAGTGGGAAAAATTACAAACACACCCACCAAAATCAAAATGTACATAAATAGTAGAAACAACGAAACAAAAAACCAATTAGTTTAGTAGGGCTTGAAAATGGAGGTTACAAGTATTTTCGAAAAGTCATCAGTGATAAGTTCTGACATGGTGTGAGTGGGCGATAGGATGACGACCACGAAGGTTTCAATTCTTTTATAAAAAAATTGATTATTTTCTTGCATTCATTAATTATATTTCAGTTTTAATGACGAAAATAAACAGTTATACGGAGAAATACTGCGGCATTCCTTACAAACTGTGGATAGGATCCGAATTATTTATCGTTATATAGGATGCTGAAGATGAAAGAAATAACCAAACAACTACCAAGACCGTATATAATAACCGGAGATTTTTAACAGCCACAACACAATCTGGGGATCTAAAACGACAGATAAAAGAGGTCAAATGATAGAAAAACTTTTAAATGATCAGAATATAAGCTTATCAAACACCGGGGAAGCAACCAGACTCAACATCTATAATGGTTCAATATCGGCTATCGACTTAATTCTTTGCAGCTCTACAAGTAATCACAGGATATAGTAGCAAACTAGTAAAAATATCTGTGGAAGTGATCATTTTCCTCAAATTATAAACTGCCTAATACATCGTTCAATACAATATGAAAGACACCCAAACTGGATAATCTGTAAAGCTGACTGGAATAGCTTTAATAATTCTATCAACCTAACAGACAACAATCAGTACGAACACAAATGAAATAAATACCATCGTAACAAATAAAATTCTCTCCTCAGCTGATTCATATATACCTAGAACACATTCCAAATGAAAAAAGAAATATGTTCCATGGTGGAACAAATACTGTAAATCAGTCATCCAAAGCAAAAATAAATTACTAAATCGATTTAAAAGTTGCCCCACTTACGAAAACGATTTAAAAAAGCAAGGGCTCTGGGTAGACGGATTGTAACACAAAGTAAGAAAGAATTCTGGAATAATTTTATCTCTGGTATAAATTCAAACACCTCGATGACTAAACTGTGGAGTCAGATCAGGAAAATATCAAATAAGAGAAAAACGTGTTACATATCTTATAATCATTATCTCTAATGGTCTTCGACGTTCGTGTTTTGTGTTCCGTAATTATTCATTAAATCGTTAATATATTTCTCATAATATGTAGATATACTCGGAGGCATCGCTTTTTCATCGAATCATATCAGATCGGTGAGATAATACCATTTTATTTATCTTTATCCTTATTTTACATATTATTGTTGTTGTCGTTACTATTACTATATTATTCCGTATCATAATTTTCTGTATTATACGCTACGTTTAGGTTTATTAAAGTATAGTCTATATATATTTACACATATATACAAGCGCGGGCTACTGTTGTCGATATGAAGACGACGATACGCAAACCCATACATAAGAACCGGTTTATACGTCGACTGGTGCACGCATACAACACAATGAAATGTTACAAATTTATACTAACCAAATAATGCAACCGGCTAGATTTACTCCGTCATTTATAAGTCCACACGATATGGCAGGGCCATCAACGGTTATTCCCACTGCGCAGCCCGTATTTGTTATCACACAGTCTGACAAAAATTTACAATACTTACAACCAAGTTATAATTACGTAGATAATCAAAATAGTATCAACAACCAATATTTCCCTCCCCTACCCGAAAACAGTTCCAAAGGGGAAAGTGAAAATGCCAGTGGCGAAGAAATCGTTATGAGTGAGAATAATCACGAGAATGATTGGCAAAAAGTTAAAGTGAAAAGGGGGAAAAAACGGCAGTCAGTTATTGTTAAGGATGATAATCATGCTAAAATAACACGCAATAGATACGAGGCCGTTCCAACTGACGATGAAAATGATACCGAGGAGGAAAGCAATGCGGCTATACAAAAACAAATTCAACAAATATTCCTACTCCATCTATTCCTAAACCACCTCCTATTTTCGTACATGGAGTGCAAAATTTCAAAAAAATGCAGGAAAAAATAGAACTAGTAATAAACAAAGCTGATTACTATGCAAAAGCGCTCACAGATCGGGTGGTTAAAATTAATGTACGCTCTCCGGAAGAATATCGTAAGTTAACGCGAGTCTTTCGAGAAGAAAATATTATTTTTCACACCTACCAAATGAAACAAGATAGAGCTTACAAAGTTGTGATCAGGCATTTATACTTTTCAGTCGATCCAATGGTCATAAAAGAAGAATTAGAATCGCATGAATTTAAAGTTCGCAATGTTCATAATGTGAAGCAGTATCAGACAAAAAAACCATTGCAATTATTCTTCATAAGACCTAGAACCAACAACAAATTGTCGAGAGATATATAATTTAAAATCACTGTGTAATAAAATTATTAAAATAGAATCGCCTAAAAAGAAACCATCAATGCCGCAGTGTCTGAACTGTTAACAATGGGGACATACGAAAGCCTACTATACAGGAGCGCCAGTATGCGTGAAATGTGGAGATGGACACAGAACCTACGAATGCAAAAAGGACCCTCAATCACCTCCTACATGCGGACTGTGCGGTGGATCTAATCCCGCGAATTATAAAGGTTGTGAGATATATCAAAAATTAGTACAAAATAAAACAAATCTCAAACTTAGAGCGAGTCAACCTATCAAACAAAATTATCGACGACCATCTGTAAGCTATTCACAAGTTATTAATGCTAATACCTCAGCCCAGATGAATAATACTACAGCAAATATGAACCATGTAGAAATTTCCGGGCAAATCTCCGACAGTAATAGATCGTCGAGTAATCTAAATGTAGAGGGAGAAAATGTGCCTACGGTAAACTTGGCGGCGTTTCTGAACGAATTTAAGGCAATATTCCGCCAATTAGATGAGCAAAATAGCATGATGTTATCCATGCTTACCACGTTAGTTCAAAAACTAATCAAATAATGCCCAGGTATCTAAGGGTTGCTCAGTGGAACGCGAATGGCTTGAAAAATCATAAAGCCGAAGTTGAATTGTTCTTAAATATTAATTCAATCGATGTAATTTTAGTTTCTGAAACTCACCTTACTGATAAGGATAATTTCAAAATAAATAATTATAACACGTATTCGTGTATACACCCCTCGGGAAAATCGCATGGTGGTTCAGCAATACTAATAAAAACTGACATTGTACATCATGAATTAAATCAGTTTAAGGAGGAGTATCTACAGGGAGCTAGTATTAGCATACAGATGATGGGTGGCCAGCTTGTGTTATCAGCTGCTTATTGTTCGCCACGACACAAGACAACGACAATCGAATTTAGCAAATACATAAAATATTTAGGGAGTAAATTCGTTTCTGGAACTGATTGGAACGCCAAACATACAGCGTGGGGCTCCAGGTTAACGACAACAAGGGGCGTATGCTGAAACAAGCACTGGAAAGTCATAATGATAAATACATATCAACGGGGGAACCGACATATTGGCCAACCTAAAATGGTAAAATACCGGATCTGCTGGATTTTTTCATTATAAAAGGAACTGCTAGTTATTACTCAGAAATAAAGTCTTCTTTCGATCTTTTTTCGGGCCACTCTTGTATCATTTTATCGTTTGGCGATTCGGTTATATGTCGTGAGGAAAAAATATATTTGTGTAACCACAAAACAGATTGGAAATCATTTAGGGAATACTTAGATACCAAATTAAATCTAAAAATTCCATACAGCTTGTAAACCGAAATTATTCAAAAAATTCTACACATTTTTCGGTAAAAGCGTTTGAATCGAACCGGACGGTAAGTTAATAGTGAATAACTTCCGAACTTACGTTAAAGCTTGTATCGAACATTTAAATTTTACCTTACCATTTATGTCGCATGCAGTAGTTGCTATTTGTACTGGCAACAAAAATAGCGAATCATCGTGCCCCATCGTTGTCTAGTTTTTACACATCTTTAAATACATTATCACATTGATAAAAAAAAATAGTCATCATGATGATATATTGTGTGTGTGTTATTATTTCGATTTGGCCATCTTCAAACTCTTTCGCTGTCTTCTTTTTCCTTCAGTCTATAATTATTTCTTCTTGTTTCTCTGTGAGGCATAATATTTAGTTTCTATATGTGATTTTTGGTCTCTGTTGCTCTCTCACGAATTTACTAAGATACATCCTCTCCATATGGCATAGATTTGAGTTATACTTTTCTAGATTGCTGTAGTAATTTTTTCCGTGATTTGCAGATTTTTTAGTTACTCGGTTTTATATATTTTTCGCCTTGTTACGGTAATCCTAGTATTCTTCTTACTATCTGACTTTCTGCAGGCTCCGTATTAACGATGATTCATAATGTAAATGAGAATTCGCCGGGTGTGGACAATGTATCGAACAGAAAAAACACAAACAAGCACTCCTGGACAGGAATGAACGCGATCCGACGGCTTGTCGTCGTGCTTGTTCATACTCGACTGAATTCGTCATATCTTTTCCACAGACTGAAGATCGCTATTCAATAAATAGTGTGATCGCTTGACAGACTTCAGTAAAATCACTTGTTTTAAAAATTTAAACATATATCTCAGACTACCTGAAAAGAATCCTCAGTTGCTAAAAAATATCTTACACGTGCAGAAATTGTTTCACGCGAAAAAATACTCTTTTTTGAATTCATCGTCTAGTCAACTGTAGTAGTTTCTCGTAATCTATTCTCGACATCAGTGTGAAATTTTAAGAGTGCCCAGCAGTTCCGTATTAAATGACTCGAGGCACATAGCCACAAACAGTGTGGGGTGCCCTTATAAAGAAGAAGGAAATTAGGAATTTGATCAACAAAAATATAAGTATAAATATACTTTTAAAAAATTTATTAATTTAAACAGCATTATGAGTACTTTTGAAAAATGTAGGAATTTATTTTCACTTGTTTAGATAAAATTAAAATACATCGAATAGGTACAACACTTATACCAACAAATATACAAAAACTAATACAGAAAATTAAAGAAAACATTCCCCTGGTTTTTTTCGGCGAAATTTTTTATAATCGCATTAAAATGTCTATTTCTCGTAATATATCTCGTTGCGTACTCATGATTGTAATAATTTAAACGATCTTGAGCCATTGATGTTAATACATTTTTCATTATAAATAATTTAGAGAATGATCTTTCACCGGTTATGTTGTTACTCATTAACGTTAAATATATCCGTAAGACATTCCAACAATCGCAAAGGATACTGGAATTCCTTTATACAGAATTAAAGAATACATCGCTTGCTCTTTATAACAAACAATTTTGTTAATAGTTTAATTATTTTTGTGTGGGCCCTGGGACAGTATCCAAAGTATCCTTATGTAAATTCAACCCTGGTATCCAGAATCATCAAAACTCAATTGGATGAGAGGATACGATGTACTGATAATTCTGATCGGATTATGGAATAAGAAAGTAATCAATCACCTACGTTTCTTCTTCTTCCTTTTGGCAAAAAATTTTTAAGCCGATAGATAACTTGCCATTTAAAAAAATAATATTCTTCCGTCCATTCGTCGTTCTACACAAATTTAGGAAAAATGTTTAAATTAATAACAATGTGATAACAGGACTTTTGTTCCTTCAGAATTTAGGAAGCACTGACGAACAGTATTCGAGTCCTTTTGCATCCGTTCGTTCATGCTTGTTCGTTCGCGTTTGTCGTTAATGCTTATTCATGATCGTTCGTGAATGTTCATCAAGTCTGAACCTACCTTTGTACATTATTCACTGAACGATACTGCGGTTTAGATCAAAACGTAAAATGAATTGAACGATCTACCCTTAATGTCTGCTAGAACGCTATAGTTGGTCGAAAGTGTAATATACCTTGTTCTTCCTTATTGTCTTTCTTACACACAATATTTATTTTTCGATTTATTGTATGTATATATATATATATATATATATATATATATATATATATATATATATATATATATATAAAATTTATTTTTATTGCTATAAATGAGAAAAAAAAAATTAAAAACTAGTATTTTTCATTGAACGCGGTTAGAATGACTATTAATACGTATTTTTCTTTTTTGTAACAATATGTAAACATTTTACTTATTTATAAAGTAACATTTTTTTTGAGTAATTGAAAAAAATAAATCGAGCTCGAAATTTAATTTCTTAATTGACCGCAATGGAATGACGATGAGAAAGTATACATTAAAATCTGCCCCACCTGCTAATTATTCACTTTATCTTTAACTACCTCGGATATATATAATTTATTTACGTGCCCAGACATCAGTTTAAAAAATCGTAATTTTTTTGTTCACATTAATTAGGGGGACCGATTTATGATTCCTGAAAATGACATGTCCTTTGGTACATAATGAGTTTATAGACAACCTGTCTTCGGGAGACGAATTAGGTCTTTACAAAACTAATTAGATCACTTCCTAAGAACAGTAATTACATTTGATAAATTAAATGAGGATATTATGTATATATATATATATATCGTATGTCTGTATTATGCTACGAACAGAACAAATTAATTACACTACGTATAAAGTAAATATGTTTACAATTTAACACCGTATCACAATATATAAATTTAATCAAAATGAAAATTGTTACGACTTCGACGATTTTTTTTCTTTCAATTATCAATAAATTTAACAAAACAAAATAAAAAACAATGTTAATTACTATAAAATTTATTTTATGTATGCAAAGCTTTTCAACCATAAAATCATTTTCAAGGAAATACAAAACGTAACCGTTACAACGGAGCTGACGTGGAATTACGTCATTCTGAAGGAAATTAACGATAAAATCAAACCGCATAAATTTCTGTGTTTCACACCGAAAGAAAAGTTCAAAAAATACATTTTGTTGCCAGACGAGCCGATAGAATTATCAAGAAATATCCATTTTCTAAGATTCTATAAAAATACGCCAGTTCTGTCACTAGATTTCCTTAAAACCGCATATATACACATATGATTATAATAATCGTTTCCCCACATAGAAGATTGGGTATGTCCGTTCCCATTCATATGTGTCCGTTTCTAGAGTGCGTAATGAGTTTTTCGAAGTTCTTACAAAGTGAATCGTTTAGCGGATTTATTGTTTATCAATTCCAGTTGTCTTTTCCCTGTTGTTTGTTTTCCTCGTATCCTTCTTCGTACTGCGAGCATGAAAATGTCATCTTGTCGGATTTTATGCACTATATATTTCGTTTTCTTCTTTTTAACATCATCTATTCCAGTTTTTTTTTTTTTTTTTTTTTTAGTATGATTTTCATTCCAGATACCTCTTGTTTATTCGATCGATCATATTTGCGTTTCTGTGTCAGTCGTTCGCATAACTAATTTCATTTGTACGTTGGCCATTGATCTTTAATTCCATTTTTCCAATTCGCGTTTCTTTCGTTTTCGTTAACATACATATTGAACAACCTGGGCGAGATACAGGGCAGCATTGTTTGACTTCTTTTTTATATTACATTCGTTCTTTGAGTATTTCATTCCAATCATTGAATTCGATTTTTGATTCCCGTAAAGGTTCTTTATGATTTGTAAGTTATCATACTCGATATCGCATTTCTGTAATATTTTCATTATCCTCTCGTCATCGACATTATTTATATAGGGTCCCAGAAAAAACGGACAATTTTGTTGTTTTTTTAATAACTTAAAAAGTACTGGACCAAAATTTTTGAATGACATTCTATTTAGAAATAGAAAAACGAGAGATTAGTTTACAATCATTTGTGGAACACAATATTGTTCATATGACCGCCGTTTACAACAATTACATTCATTCAATCTTTACAACATTTTCGAAGACTTATTCGAGCATAGGTCGCTGAATTTTTAATATTTCTTCAGAAATCCGCGTTTTCAGATCTTCCACATCTCGTGGGGTGTTTCGCAAACACGGCTCTTAAGGTGTCCTCCACAAAAAAAAATCGTTTAACTTTGAACCCTTTTCGAAACTTTCTTTGCATGTGCGCCAGCAGGTAACAATAAAAAGACAACTAAGAAGATAGTGGATGAGAACGAGAAATCTGGGCGATAAAACAGCGTTAAATCATCAAACGAGGAAACTGAAAGCATTGCTTCAAAATTTCAAAAACGATACATTTACAGAATATGTAACCAATCTATCTTCTTCAAAGTTTGGAAATTATTCGCTGTGGAAATCTGTTAAATACCTAAAAAAACCAAAAAAAAAATAAGTGATCCTTTAAAAATGAACGATGGTAATTGGACTACAGATGATTACACTAAAGCTGAACTATTTTCCATACATTTGGCCGAAACTTTTCACCCAAATAACAATCGATCAAAAATTGAAAATGTAGTTCGTGAGTACCTAAACCAATCTTCAAGACCAACAGTAATCAAGTTTTTCTCTCCTGCGGAAGTTAAATCCACAATCAAGAAATTGAGCAACAAGAAGGCTCATGGTTATGATTTAATTACCAGTCGAGTTCTAAAAGAATTACCGATAAAATCAATAGTAAAATTAACATATATATTCAACGCAATCATGAGATTACAATACGTTCCAGTACTACGGAAATTTGCAATATAATTATGGTTCAGAAACCTGGAAAACCTCCTGAACAACTGACTTCCTATCGATCAATTTCCTTACTTCCAATACTCTCTAAAGTATTTGAAAAAAATTTAAAAAAAAAGGATTCAACAGATAATTGACAAAGATCAAATAATTCCAAATCAGCAATTTGCTTTCGAACTGGGCACTCAACAGTGCAACAGGTTCACAGAGTGGTTAAGAAAATTGAAGAGAGCTTCGATAAGAAAGAAATATGCTCTGCAGTATTTGGATATTCAGCAAGCGTTCGATCGTGTCTGGCATACAGGGCTACTCTACAAATGTAAGAAGACTTTTCCTGCTCAATATTATAACATTATCAAATCCTATTTGGATGAATGATATTTTTGAGTTGTGATAAATGATAAACAATCATCTATACGTAAGATACAGGCAGATGTGCCGCAGGAGAGCGTAATGGGCCTCTCCTGTACTCATTGTTCCCCAATGATATACCCATAAATGAAAATGTATTTGTAGCTACATTTGCAGATGATATGGTAGCGATGGCATCTCATTGATGTCCAAAAAATTGTACTGAATATGTTCGAAATGCTATTGACAACATAGTTGAATGGTCGCATAGATGGAAAATTGTAATCAATGAGCAAAAATGTAACCCCATCATCTTTACCAAATGACGTATTGCGCGCGATAAATATTAAGTTACGATAAATTCTAAGTTACTAATGCAAAGCGAGTCTACTAAATGCAAACGTTAACCTGGCTGAAACATATAAAAGCTAAGAATATTGAGCTAAAACTCAAGATACAACAATTGTATTGGCTGATAGGCCGTCGCTCGCAATTAAATATCAATCATAAATTAATATTGTATAAAGCAATATTGAAGCCTATATGGTTATATGCAGCAGAACGGTGGGGATGTGATTCGGCAACTAACGTAGAACAAATTCAGCGCAGGCAGAATAAAATATTACAGTTGATAGTTGGTGCTTCATGGTATGTCTCCAACAGGACATTATATGCCGACCTACATGTGCGATATGTCGCTGAAGAGATTAAATCAGCAGTTCATAGACATTTATCAAGACTTCAGCATTATCCAAATACATTAGGAGCTAACTTACTTAATGAAGAAATACCTAAACGATTAAAACGGGAAAGAATCATAGATCTGATCTGAGTACACTCTAATATTATTCGAAGGCGGTTGGATTTGCTAATGGGCAAAACCTATATACCTACATAGAATCTAGTAGATGACTGCGTTTTAATCAGTTCTGGATTAGAGGGGAAAAAATTATAATTAAGGCGGTTTTAATCGCTGAAGGTGTATTAAATCAGAATTCCTGGTTATTAAAACCGAGGCATCCGGATTTGGAAAGTCGATATGTATGTTTCTTTGCGAAGTAACGAATTACATCATCGACCCACGAAATATTTAAGCGGATGAGGATAAAGTAGTTGATAAAACAGATGGGTTAAAAAAGCGAACACACATCCGACAAAGTTTTTTTTTTTCTAATGGCGCGTGACCAGATTGTAACGCAATTATAGTATTAGATGACTAATAATTCAAAATAATAACGAGATACGGCGAAATTGTCTATATAAAGTGAACGTAATTATTACACTCGGCTACTCGTTTTTGTTTGTTTTGGTTTTGTAATGTCATGCATATGAAATCGTGTTTCTCTGTAAAAAAAAAATTAAGTATTTAATTTTTAAATAAGATTTAATTTTTTTTTAAACAAATAAGTAACAGCTAAAATCGGGAACATGCTCGCTAACCCGATACTACCGACGACGACCGTTATTTCGTTATGGCTAATATTTTTATTAACGATCTTTTATTCACTGATTATTTATCAACGAAAGAACGCACGTAACGAACAATTAGCCAAATTGTTCACAGGTCCGAAACGTATACCCTATTTCGGTAACAGTTTAGAATTATTGAAAACTGGACAGGGTAAATATATATATTTTAATAATTGTTAATGTTACTTTGAACTGTGTGGAAGGTAGTGATATCAAAAAAATAAAATTCAAAGTATACAAATTCAATTGCAATCAATGTGAAAAAGAATACATAGTAGAAACAGACAGACAATTCTCAATAAGATTTAAAGAACGTTTAAATTCGTACATGAACAATTATGAAAAATTATTAAGAATTAAAACGCGAAATCAATACCATTAATCAAAATTATTCATAAGAAAGAACACCACTAGAAAAAATGAAAATAATAAAAGAAAGAGATAAAAATAATTTGTTAAGTTTAATAACAAATTTTTATGATGAATTAATTTTAAGTAGTGTATTATGAATTTAATCGTTTTTTATCTTTTATATTACATACATGGTTTGAATTTTAGTAGCTAGTTAGAGTACGTGGTTATTATAGACTATTAAATATATTGTTGATTGATTGATTGTGTTATTTACCACATTCACCATCATGTTAACTTATAATAAAATCTGTTAGTTCACATTACATTTCTTTGTAATATTGTGCATACAAATGAAGTACTTTCTTAAATTTTATTTTTACTTTTTTGTTGCTTTTTATTTTTGATTATGATTTTTTTATATTTATTTTAATTTATGCACACTTAAAAACGACTTAATAGCCGAAAGGAAATAAAAATTTAGCGATTTTAACTACATATTTATTATTGTTACAATAGAAATTTTGAAACTCGTCTCAATGTAAAAATTATAAACAACACTATGTGAGAACATTTAGAAACAATAAATAATTTTAAAGGCTAATAACAATAGTCAGGAAAATTTTTAAATATAATTAAAGCGGTTAATCAAGTAAGATTAGACTTACTGCATGTTGTGAATATACACTTAAAATATTATTACGTTCATGCGTAAATTGACGATTAGGGTACTTAAAAACGTGAGCAAGTCCAATATCACCATGTTTACTGATAATTATAGTTTTTTATTGTCAAATTAACTCACAGTACTTATTACAAAATGGTGGTCTCTAAAGAATTTAGCAATAATATATAGAAAACTCAAACTATCATCCTATAAATTTAACATTAATGGACATTAGTTAGCGGAAATAATAATATATATGCATATTTTTTCTAAAAATTCTGTTGTATTTCATCGAAAATATACCTTTAATTAAAAAACACAATTAAATAGATATGAAGCTATAAAAATGTGGCTTCATCAGGGAATGTTGTGAATCTCCCTGTGCAGCCAAGATGTCAAATGAAAATGTTTCAAACTAGGCTGTACAGACACTATTAAAAAATTATGTTATACAGAGAAAATATTGTGGTCAAATTATCGAAGGTAAATAAATCCAGAAAGTATAATTTTCCACATATACCATAAGCGCTGCGACAACTGACTTTAGTTTCTGTACTGCCGTGGTATAGTTATCTCATACGCCTGGATTTTCAGACATTCCAGCAATCATGATAACGATGTTATTAATGTTCTCGCCAGAAAAGCCATTTTTTACAGCGCGCTGGTTCCGGCATTTACTTCCGCAAATCTGGTATCTATCACAAAGAAGTAGCCTATGATTGGTCTTCATTGTTAATTAATTCTTCCTCCGGACCGCATAATTATTTCGCTACACCCCGTTCCTTGATATTTTAAATTGTCTACTATGCACATCAACTATCGAAAATTTATTGGAACCATCATCCGTTTATCCGTTCATGTTCTCGACATAATCAAGTTCCAACGCACTCTCACTCATTCTCTTTCTTTCTCGCTCCTAAATTCCTTAATATCTATGGTCCTCTTTTTCTTACATTACCTTTCTTCTTCCTTTTTAAATTTCTGAGTGTCATATTGACGCCAAAGATTGAATAAACTGTTAGTTTTGTTACTTTGGAAAGTTCGAAGATCCCCTTTTCTTTAAATGTCGCTTGTGCTAATACAAGCAACTCATATATATATATATATATATATATATATATATATATATATATATATATATATATATATATATATATATATATATATATATATAAACATATATATATATGAATATAGATATATACTAATGGGGAGTGTATTTGAGTATCATTGTCGAACATGACAGGATGTTTAGGAAAAAATTTAATTAAAAATTTTTGAAAACATAATACTAGAAAAATGTTCAAAAATCATTTTAGCTTCATCTCAGATACTACTCGACTACATAAGAGAATATGGCAGTAAACCATTCCGCTTGTGGATGGGATCTGAATTATTTATTGTGTTATCAGATGCCGAAGATATACAAGTAAGATGATGAGTTTAATATTATTTTTAACTTTGATTTTATTAGTTAACGCATGAATGTAGCACGTCATATTTTTTCCGTTTTCATTCTCTTTTTATTTCATTTTCAATTTACCATTTAATTTTCTAATTTTGCTGAAATTGCCGATATGTAGTATCCATTCTGATAAATTTGATTATATATTAATACTTTTATATTTATATATTTATTTTTTATGTATGTATGTTTATTTTTTCTTTGATTATGGTCTCGCGATCAAATTATTTAAATAGGTCAAAAGAAATGTCGCCAAATTTCTAGGTTTCCTATGTACAACAATTTAATTTATATACGAATGTGTTAGAAAAATTGTTGTTTTAAAAATGCTTGTTAACTTTCTTCTTTTGTAACCATTACTACTCCCACGATTTGCACGTAATGTAACTTGTTGTATATAATTTTAAAAAATGTAAAGGAAATTATTTTATTTACTGAACATCCCATATGTTTACTACCTGTCACTCTTATCACGATTGATTATCACAACATGTGCATCTACATGTTGTTACTATAAAGTATTAATATGTTTGTTGGTACTTTCTGCTGACCAATGCATTATACCATACTCTTTTTAGATGCATACGAACGTTATTATTAGTCAATGTTACTTATTGAAATATATTTATTTCACTCTTTCATGTATAATTATGGATTTTTAAATCTAATAATAAAATTAAGTTCCATAAGTTTAAATAAATTTAGTGAGTTCAACTATTTTAGTAATCAAGTATAAAATTAAGTACTGCAGAAATATTGTAGATAATTTATAATGTTATTAATTATATTCTCAAAAACTGTAAATGCGGAATCAAATGAATACAAAAAAGATTTATTTAAACAATGGAGAATCGAAATTAATAACAAATGTGAGGCAAATTTTATTCACAGTTTGTGTCAACAGCGGTATTCCCTTTGTTTGCAAAGTTTATTATAAATAATACTAAATAATGTTAAAAAGATTTTTCAACTTGGTTAAAGAAATAATATTGTGTATTATATAGAATTCTTATAAATTGCATAAAGAATTTCTGTGTGAAGTTGATAATTATTCAGAGTAGATTAACGCAATGTAATAAGTAAACCAACATAATACATCTGAATAAGTAAGACACTTAAAGTTAGATTCCAGTAAAAATCAACATACAGCAAAGTTTGCATTTTTAAAAATCCACTGTCATATTACAATGATAATAATAACAACAATAGTGATAACTATGATAACATAAACAATGATAATTATTATAATTATTATTTTCTTTATTATTACAGATAAAATGTAATAATTATAATTCAAAAACCTGGTTTTTAACAGGTTGCAACGAAATTTGCATTAGGAAAACCTAAACACTTTACAGCATTTAAAGACACATATGGTGATAGTCTATTCACGCTAATGGAAGGTATATATTTGTGTAAATAAACTCATATGCATTCACAGACTCACACACACATACATATGTGTATATATAACATTTTGAACACAATTTGAATAACGTAGAATGTAGTGATCTTTATTAATAAAAAAACAGAAAAGTGTGATTTTTCATAAAGGAAAATTTTTTAGTGATTTTGACTTCTTTTTTGTTACTTATTCGAACACAATTAACATCAAAATATACATTATTATTTTGATTATAATTAATAATGAATTACAGAATACATTAAATTTAAAAGTTATACAAAGATTTTATTTTTCCCCTCTTAGAAAAGCCATTTAAATTGCGAAGAAAGCAGTTGGCTCCTTTGTTTACCAACATGACGATACGGAAATATTTATCAATAATTGAAAAAAGGATTCGCACTGAAATTGAAGTACTTAAAGATTATGTTAAAACTGGAAAAATTTTTAATTCGTGGGATCATATGCCTAACGTAACTTTCGATGTAATAACAAGTAAGTATGTGATAATGTAAATATAATAACCCAAACTGTGTGTCGATGTACGTGTAGAAAATCAAGAGGATCTTCTACACTCTAATCGACCTCCTAGTGATCGATTAGAGTATAATAAGATGGGGTAGAGAATGAATAATAGGAGAGCGGACATTCCGATGTGGCGAACCTTTAGGTTATGGGAGTATAATTAATTATTTGTTATATATTCCTTATCTTATTTGCATCTGCTAGATAATTACGGTTTATACATTTTAATAAACATTCTTACCTATGGAGATATAAGATTATACAATTTTTTATCAAAAAAATTAGCTAAAAGAAAAGTATTCTATTTTGTTCCATTTGTTCACAAATATTCCACACTTGTGGTGAGAGTATCATTTTGTGTTATTTAACAAATAATTAGTATCTATATTAATTTTTTTAATACTAAGTTATTTAGTTGAGTAAAGAATGGTAAGTTACATCTACCCGGTTCCTGCTTATTTGGCCGATTTGCAACTCGTGCTTAAGGAAACCGGACTGAGACAATGTGTTAGCAATGTGATGGTAGAGTATCTTCTGCTCGCAAATAACGATGAGATTGTCTATCTGCATTCTGCTCTCAATTGAGTGATTTATATTCGGTTATTAGCTTCGGCGGTTGTGGTATTAAATCTCCAGAAAACGCATTCGTTTTACCTTGTCATAGTCCGCTGGATTAGCTGCTGATCCATACTGATCAAATTTATGAATGCTAATATGGTTGATGGCGCATTATAGACTGTCGCTTTGATATATTTACTTGATTATATCAGTAATTAGTCAAATCAATTTTGGCAGAGTATGGTGGAATAAGTGGACCTACTGAGCGTCCACCCGCAAGAAGAAAACCTGAAGATCTGGAAATTCATGTTCTGCCCCTACGCTCTCTCCAGAGGCGGTTCAGACGACAATGGCCAATATAGAACGCAGAAATAAAGCTAGTAGTATCGGGAGCAGTGTGAGCTCGAAAAATAAGAGCCGCCTCCCAGTAAGTAGGCATGAGCTGAGTTTTTGACCGTTCCATGCTAGATCATGCACAGTTACGGACGTCACGAAACACTGTACCAAGGTAGCTAGGGTGGGTCAAGGAATTTTTGCGGCTCTTACTCGGGATAAGGAAACCCCAAGGTGACCGTTACCGCTATTAGTGGGTAGAATTATCTATGTCTGTGCTATACGAACTTAACAGACAGACAATTAATGGGATGATTACAGACCATGGAAGAGGGTTTAGGGGAACCTCCAGCTCCAAGGATTTCGGAACGTGTTGAGGTTCCTACATATTACTGTAGAGGTAGTAGAGACGACACAAGTATGCGTTAATGAGGCCATACATATTAATACCCGGCAGGATGAAATTCGGGGGAAATCGGTAATTTATAGGCTTTAATCATTCCGAAAACCACCGGGAGGAACGATACTCTATTTGTCCACACCACAAACTTTCTGCCAAACTGAAGGAAAAAGCAACGCCAAAAGCGTCTGCCAAACCTAAAGCGAAGAAGCTGCGTTCAGGAACTTTCCACCGTCGGGAGTGTCGGAGAAATTATCCAAACAGGCTAGCCAGGGAGAAAGCGACAAGAAGAAGGGTGGAAAAAGCTAAGACCTTAGCGGCCCCTGAAGAAAGGCCCCACGTCAACCGGCTGAGGATACTGTTGCTAAGGTCAAAGCAACAAAGAATGCGTCAAAAGACACATTGACCGAGGTGGTGGCTCGAAAACCAAGTAAGCCTAAGGAACGTAGGGAGCTTCCTCGGAAAAAACTCTGGACGTTTACGAGAATGCTGTGCATGTTTTTTTTAGGTAGCTAAACCTTGTATTAAGAACATGTATAGACCCCGCAATATTGCGTTCCGTAAATTCTCCTCCATCTCTGTGATCCAAATATTACGGATGCCTAAATGGGAGGTTACCGAGATAATAAGCACCCTCATGTTACAAAATGATCCAAATCATGCTTCTAGAAAACACTGTACAGCGGGAGGGGCAGCTCATACTCGCAGTGACTCTAAATGTCTGTGGAAAACTATTAAGCCTTTATATCGGTTTCCACACCTGTAGGGTGATTGACTTTGTCAAGCCTATAATTTTTAAACAGTTTATGTAGCAGTATTCTAACATTATTAGCAGCAGCCAAATAAGGCAAGGTTTTACACAATGTACACTCAGTATTTGTCATATTTACTTATTTACAAACACACACATTCATTGTATAATACACACTGCTCACAATACAGTCTCAAACGTTTTATAAATAAAATTAAACTACCTACAATGACTAAAGTAATATTAACATCGAACAAATATTGTCATAAAAATTCTTAATTAGTAATTAGTTTCCAAATTTACTTATGGGTAGAATACATACGATGATCGTCGTTTTATATATATATATATATATATATATATATATATATATATATATATATATATATTCTCTTTTTAAATTATTTTAAGAGTTAATACGATCTTAAGACTACGCTCAAATAAGTATTACAATTATTACGATGGCGTATATGCTTAAAAGTAATGTGTTAAACATAAAGACGGGTGGGAAGACACTTGCTCCAGCGAGCAAGGTTTCTTACTAACTTACATATATCATACGTAAATTAATTTTTTTTTTTTTTTTTTTAATACTATAAGGAAATTTGATGCTTTCTCTTCGACCCATGATAACACCTACTAAAGTGTTTTGACCCTTTGTGGAAATTCGAGGCTTTTACTAAGTAGTCGTCGGCAATTTGAATCGTATAAAAAGTTCCTCTTAATTTTCAACCCCGCCGAATTATTAAGGGTTGAAAATCCGTCGAAAATCTGACTTTTTTCACTTAAACCACGCTATTAAATCGGGGGATGATCGGATCGATCGATATCAAAATTCCTCATATACACTATGCTCGGTGGAAGGTTTTTCCTTCTAACCCTTATACCCCTATCTTTTACATTCGCCCCAAAAAAACTTCATTTTTATCGCGGTTCAATATGGGGTGATTTGCCAACTGCTCTTCAATTATACAGGGTTGAAGAGAAATTGTCACTATACTATCTGTCATTTTTCTCTCGGAATTGTCTCTACAATTTCACCCACTAACCACCACACCGCTGCAACCCCTTAACCCATTCAGCAGGTAGCAAAGGTGGATAAAGTTTGTTGTTTGACTCCTTGCGGCGTTTTCAGGCTTTTACAATGCGGAGCAGGATAACTTGGATCGCGTAATAAACTGTTCCAACTCATCTTCAAGCTTAAGGGTTGAAAATTCGTCGAAAATTTCGCTTCGCCGTTTTTTTCTTTGTACCTAACTTCATCTTATTAAATCGACGGATGATCGGATTATTTGTTGGCAGCTTTATACTATATAATGTTTATAATACTGTATCAGATGTGTAGTTTTGGCGTGTGGGTATGGAGTTGTAAAGTGTCAAAATGGAAAGTCGCTGTTTTTCTCCGATATTATGATAGTCGTTGGTCGGATATTTTTTCTCTTTTATATTTAAGATATTTGGATGGTCTGGATTTGGTTAGAACAGTTTCCGATTTTTTTCGGAAAAATCGCCGTTAAAAATACAAAATTTATATAATCGTCTCGAAAATCGGGATTTATCTACTAGAAATGGTTTAAATTAATATACCGACCGAATCTTCCGGCCAAAATTTAAATTGATCCTTTTTAGAGCGAGTTGAATATTTTTAAAACTCCGAAAATTGACTTTTTCATCATTTCTAAATTGGAGTGTAATCCTTACGCTATGACCTATTAAATGACGCGAGTAGTCTACCCAAGTCACAGATACTCGTCGAGTAATATTTTTAAATGAGGAGAAATTAAGTTTGCTACTGCTTACAACTATCGGTGGTGGGGTATTTTTAAGTACTGTAGATAATCGATCAACCAACGATTCACTCTCCATGTCAACGTCATAAGTAGATTGCAATGTTGCATCACTGGATGACGCAACAGTTTGGCTAATAGACTGATTGTCGGTAATGTTACTGTGTGTTTGTTGATTGGGTCGTTTACAGGACTTCCTCCATATTCTAGTGTTGATTTAGTTGTCTGTCTGCCGGCTGCCTGGCCTTGCTGTAAACAAAGTTGTTATTTTAGCTCTTTGGTTTCTATTTTAAGTTGTTCATTTTGTTGTTGCATCAATTGCAACTGTGAAATTAATCCGTCTAATTGTTTGTGCGGGTCGTGTTCATTTGCTTTGATGGTCAGCCGTTTATGATCTTCTGTTGAGTCACTACTGCCTGCTGACAGCTGTCTCTTAATGGAGAAAGAATTCCGCTGATTATTTAAAATTATTATTGGTTCTACCATTTTGGTTTCATTTTCGTTGGAACAGATGATGAGGGTCTTGTAGTTGGCGGCGTGCGTTACATATTTGCTTACACTTAATCTATGTAGTATGATTATGTATTAGGTATCACTACTCGCAGAATCATACATATTACTATCGAAATGTTAGTTTTACCAACACCACACTGCGCGGTTAAAATAAATAGAAAGATCTCAACGAACTTCAGCTTTAGATAGTTGATAAGATAAGAAACAAGTAAATCGATTTCTGTTTATAGATGAAAAAATTTCAACTTAGCTTTGATTATTAAATACGCGATAAGTACAGCGAACTGACAACGCGAGAACTAACAACAGAACAATACACAATTAATCTATTTAAAAATAAAGTGTAGTATCTGTTCTTATCAGCTTAATATCTGATACACCTCGCAATATATATATATTTGTATAAACGATACATAGCAAGTTAATATTATAAAATTTTTTTTGTGTTATTATAACTAAATTGTGCAGAATCTCTGATGGATATCGAACTAAATCACCAAGAAAAGGACACAAAGATATTTTGCAATACAAATAAAGAGTAAGTAAGAACATATTTAAACAATTCTTAATATATTACCAAATTTTTTGAAAGTAATGTATATGGAAGAAAAGAAGGCGAAGAAAAATGTAATACCATTGTAAGTCGTAATATGTAAACTAACATCCTGTGATATGAACAGATTATATGTTATAAAGTCAATCATTGATTTAAAGTGGATAATTCACGAGCATATTAAAGTAACCTTGTTAATAAAATTATCTGTAACATCTAATATATATATATATATATATATATATATATATATATATATATATATATATATATATATATATATATATATATATATATTATGACGATCTAAGACGATGGGGGTACTGATGGAAAAAATAAAAATAAAAATAAAATTTCGATAATAGTTAACGTAATATAACATATCGGTCAATAACCGAGATATTTCCATCGTAAGAGTTTTAGATCGTCAAAACTGATAAGTTACATCATAGAGCCATAATGAATAGGATGATGATGGTAACAACCTGGGAAATAATAAGTACTATTTAATTAAATACGAATTTGCCAGGTTATGAAGGAAAAACCGGGGAATAACGGCGGGTAGAGCCAGCAACCGGTGATCGCGTGTTGGTATATGTGTGAATAGATATATCGATATATATATTTTGTCTTTAACCGGCCTCGTGTCGAGTTAGTCGCATATTATTTTTGGTCTGAAAAGATCGTAACTTCTAGTCAATCCGTAACAACGAAATAGATTCGTTCAATTTTTATCGCGTGTTTTGCCTTTTTAGAGAAGAGTAGACGTTACGCGGTAGAATTTTTATACAGAACTATTAAAATTATTATGTAAAAAGAAAATATTTCTCTAGTCAGTCAAATACGGAGTCATAAATAAATAATCGCGAACTGAATAAGACTGAATTTGAATAAAATTTAAAATAATATTTAAATTAATTACGCTTTAATTTTACGGAAACCGTACAATCATTAAAAACATACGGAATACGATCTGGAGACATCAGCCCTTCCGGAAGCAGCAGCAGCGGAGACCGTGATACCACAGGTCGTACGATTTTTTTTATAATTATTTGTTATTTTGTGTTGCTTATTGTACTTATTATATGTCCGTGAATAATTTGCGTGGCTTAACAATTGTATAATATAAGTAACTGTTTTCTTTTATTTTAAAAATCATATTCGTCGATATTTAAAATGTGTCATAATATAAATTAAAATCATTTGTAATAGAAATTAAATTTTAATCGATGTATTAGTGTGTCACCGGCTGCGAGTGATTCCGTAATTCTTTTATCAAATTACGAAATAAAGCCCTCCATTTCACAATAAATTAGCCACACCTATTTCGTAATAAATTGGCGATCAGCACGAGGGTATTTAGCCCCATTTCGTATTAAATTGGCTGACTACGTAATCGAGTTAAGGGCTATTTCGTAATAATAATTATATATATATATATATATATATATATATATATATATATATATATATATATATATATATATATATCTAATATATAAAATTCTCGTGTCACAGTTTTCGTTGCCATACTCCTCCGAAACGGCTTGACCGATTTTGATGAAATTTTCTGTGCTTATCCGGTATCTATGAGAATCGGTTCTTATCTATTTTTCATCCCCCTAAATGTTAAAGGTAATCCACCCCTAAATTTTTTTTATTTTTTTTTTCAATTTTAGATACTTTTTTTTAAATTTTTTTATGATACAGCATTAGTAAATACATATAACCCTGAATTTTCAACCCTTTACAATCAACCCCTATTTTACCATCGCGATTTCCTTGCCATACTCCTCCGAAACGGCTTGACCGATTTTGATGAAATTTTTTGTGCTTATCCGGTATCTATGAGAATCGGCTAACATCTATTTTTCATCCCCCTAAATGTTAAGGGTAATCCACCCCTAAATTTTTTTATTTTTTTTTAAACGTTGTAAGCGCATAACTCAACAACGCCCGGACCAATTTGGCCAATTTTTCTTTAAAATGTTCGTTGAAGTTCAAGGATGGTTTTTACGGCGAGAAAAATTTGGAAAAAAATTCAGGTTGGTTAGGGGGTTGAAGGGGGTAAATTATTTAAATTTCGATTTTGGAAAAATTTCGATAGAATCGATTTGGTAGATATTAAAATGACCGATACGAAACAGAAAACCGTTTTTCGTTACGATCGATAGGTGTCGAGCTACGAATTTTTGAAAATCGATGACCTGCCACCTTTGGCAAGGCGTAGCGAGCGACGTAAACATTTTTAAACGATTCCGACTTTACAAATAGTCATTTATATATAAGATATATAGGATGAAGCGAAAAAACCGCGAAAAAAAATTTCAAACCCAAACCGAAAATTTCGAAAGGGGTAACTTAGCATTTTTTTCAAAATTTCAATTTTTTCGCAATAATTTGAGAACGATTCGAAATTTCGAAAGTTTATTTAAACGAAAGTTATTTGTCATTAAAATACGCGTCTAACAATGTTATTGCCGTATTTTTATATCGAATAGTCGCTGAGAAAATTGGGCATAAAGGGTTTTGGGGTTTTAGGCCCTTTTTGCGGCCCCAATGATAGATGGGGGTTCGGGTCGGGCTCAATAGAAAGTAGACGCGGAGATGTATAATTTATGTCATATTGTAAATGTTTTAAAAATTAACCGGTAACGAGAAATCGCGAGTTGAAAATTTCATTTTCGATTTTTAAAAATTCTGCCGGCGATTTTTGGACGGCCGATTCTACAATGCATTTAGCACGGGCCAATGTTAATTATATATCTATATATCTGTATATATATATATATATATATATTTATATAGGGAATTTGTTATCGACTATAAATCGCTTACGTTTAGAGATACGAAAAAAATTGTTATTACCTAATTCAATCGTCCTAAAAAAACCTATTAAACGGAGTCGTCGTCGAAATTCGAAAATTTTTCAAGGGGGGGTTTGGGGGGTGA
Organism: Coronaproctus castanopsis; assembly: GCA_032883995.1. Lineage (NCBI taxonomy): Eukaryota > Metazoa > Arthropoda > Insecta > Hemiptera > Monophlebidae > Coronaproctus > Coronaproctus castanopsis. The sequence continues at coordinate 171,042,414 of CM065052.1, forward strand.
CTCATTAAAATTTTGATTTTAGAAAAATTTCGATAGAATCGATTTCGTAGATATTAAAATGACCAATACGAAACAGAACCCGTTTTCAGTTATTATGGATAGGTGTCGAGCTACGAATTTTCGAAAATCGATGACCTGCCACCTATGGCAAAGCATAGCGAGCGGCGTAAACATTTATAAATGATTCCGATTTTATAATTTGTCGATACTATATAAGATTTATAGGATAAAATGAAAAAACCGCCAAAAAAAATTTCAAACCCAAATCGAAAATTTCGAAGAAAGGGGTCTTGCGATTTTTCCAAAATTTCGATTTTTTCGCAATAATTCGAGAACGATTCAAAATTTCGAAAATTTATTTAAACGAAAGTTATTTATCATTAAAATACGCGTCTAACGATGGTATCGCTGTATTTTTATATCGAATAGTCGCCGAGAAAATTGGGCTTAAAGGGTTTTGAGGTTTTGGGCCCTTTTTGCGGCCCCTATAATAGATGGGGGTTCGGGTTGAGCTCAATAGAAAGTAGACGTGGAGATCTATAATTTATGTAATTACGTGAATGTTATAAAAATTAACCGGTAACGAGAAATCGCGAGTTGAAAACTTCATTTTCGATTTTTTAAAAATTTTGCCGACGATTTTTGGACGGCCGAATCTACAATGCATTTACCATGGGCCAATGTTAATTATAGATCTATATATCGTTATATATATATATATATATATATATATATATATATATATATATATATTGTTATTACCTAATTCGATCGTCGTAAAGAAACCTAAGTCATCGTCGAAATTTAAAAAAAAGTTTAGAGGGGTATGGGGGTGACTCATTAAAATTTCGATTTTGGAAAAATTCCTTTAAAATCGATACGGATACGATAGATATTAAAATGGCGAATTCGAAACAGAAAACCGTTTTTCATTACGATCGATAGTTGTCGAGCTACGAATTTTCGAAAATTGATGATTTGCTACCTCTGGCAAGGCATAGCGAGCGACATAAACATTTTTAAACGATTCCGATTTTATAATTTGTCGTTACTATATAAGATTTATAGGATAAAATGAAAAAACCGCGAAAAAAATTTCAAACCCAAACCGAAAATGGCGGACACGTATATAACGCTTGGATTCAGTATTTACTTTGGATTCACTTCCATTTACTTAGAGAAGTTCAACTAAATAACACTTCATTTTTGTAATCGAAATGAATTCATTACTGTTGTAAAATGAAATAAAATTTTTCCTTTTCAAATATAAAACAAAAAAAATTTTTTTTTTTATCTTTCAATCACCAAACGAAATGTTACATAAAACGAAGCCATCTAGTGGCGAAACGGAGTTCGCCGGGTTTGCTAGTATATATATATATATATATATATATATATATATATAATCGCTTAATTTTTTTCATTATTTTATTTTCTCACCGATACCATTATTATTCTACTGTGTTTTTTGTTATTCAAATTTGTTATATTCATAATAATACGCAAAATGAATGTTAGTAATAGTTACACATTCAAAATTTACAAAACTAATGCAGAATGTGGACAATATGAAAAACAGGGTTTAATTTAATTATAAGATCCTAATTTATAATGTGTCCAATGCAACAAAATGAAATAATTTATTCCGAAATAAATTTATTATAGTCACTGTATATTACATCCGTAACCGGGATATATAGAGAGATGGGAAGTAATATACTCATTTATTAACATCGAATCAAATTGGTAATTCTAATAGAACTAGCCAATCCCATTAATATATGTATTATGGAAAATTATCAGATATCTTGTTTTTATACAAACAACTTTATATAATGATTTATCAAAACTAGACTTCAAATTAAAATTCATTTCTATCTTTAGAATTTTGTACAGCAAAGAATTAATACTAAATGTACTAAAACATTTACATCTTGGTGAAATTAATACAGAATGAATAAATCTGTTCAATAAAAGGTGCAAAACATAAACAAATTGTTCTGAATGTTTCAAAAAGTATACAATATTTAAATGCCAACCACTGATAGTATCACACGCACACACAAACATATATATATACATATATATATATATATATATGATTCGAGTTTACATCGTGTCGACAGTGCATTAAATTTATCAGCTATCAGATTCTTGAATCCACTTAGTCAAAATAAATATTTCGATGCGTTATTATTCAGAAATGTTAAACGGTTATCGCGAAATATGCACCAGTTCATTGGACGAGTAAGTGCAATTATCATATATTGATGTCAAATATTATGTCTAGTGTCTCGTAGTACAGAAAACCAGTTTTTAAAAGCTGTTGTCCCTTCCGCTTTATCATAAAATACTGTATGTGAGCATGATTTTTCTTGGATATGTACATGCATTTGGAAATAAATTTCTTGAAAGATATATCAAGTACATTACAAAAAACTTTTACTTTTATGTAACAAAAATGAACATGCTTCAATATTCTGGACTATTAAGGTACGATAAAAAATTAAATTTGAACTTTGAAAACATATTTACTATTTTCGATTGCGAATACATATGAAGTCAAGTGAAATTAGGACTGGTATGTAATATATATAAAATTTTAAAGCATGCCAGAATATATTTTAATTTAAGATTTGCAAAAGTTAGTTTTCTTTTACATTTATAATAAAGTTTCAACAGCGGATACATGACAGTCACGAGGGGCGGACTTAGACGTTAGCGCCTCTTAATAATTTTTAAAGATCCAGGAGAGTGGGATTTACAAATGCAGTGAAAAATTATTTTATGAAAAAATTATTATAAACTAAAAACAATACAAATATACAATATTTTGTACATTATCAAAGAAAAGTACGTACTCATTATATTACTAATTTTTTTGTCAGTTTGATTCGTTGGCCACAAGATTGATGATATCATTATTGAAAATCAATCTCAACATTTTCAGTTCACATCTCATCAGCACGGAGTAGATGTTCTTATGTCATAGTAATTATGAAGCGATGTCAAAAAAACGAAGCTGTGGGAAGCTCCGCTCACCAACTACCCGCATCACTGAATGCTAGATGAGATGTTTATAGGCCAGTAGCACCCATCGTACTTTTCTCATATTAAAAAAAAACCTCAAAAAAACAGATTACACAATCATACGTCGGTGTCATTTTATTCGCCTTGAAGTTCACCAGTCTCTTCAAATAAAGAATCTTCGACTACACAATCCGTTAAACTTTTTTTAAGTAGACCCCAGTTACTGCCAAACTGGAGCAATCCCGATATTGATTAGCATTCATTTTATCAATAAAAATAAATGTGGTGTTTTCCACTACTTCTACTTTTCCAGAGCATGTATTAACTAAATTATTCACAAAATTATTAAATTTCATGAAGTCCAATACAGATGTTTTCAGGTATTTTGATAAAGAATTAGAAATGTTGAAAATTTTCAAAAATACGCGTGCTGTTAAAACATTTCAAATTTCAACAAACTTTCTCTCTCATTTTTTGCTTTAGAACGTACATTAGACAAAAAATGTTCATTATTTTCCATTGCATGGTGAGCTAACAGAAATGGTACATATAATGCGTTTGGTGAGTCGCCAAATTGTCTAAATTTTTTCAGGAGTGCTGGCTTACTTATCTAATTTCGCTAATTTTAAGAAGTGTTTTTTCTTTATACTGTTGTCAAATATGAACCCTATGACTTCTGAAAAATACTACTACTTGGTTTAAAAATCCAAATAAAGAAATTAAGATATTGATACTTGAGTGATGTTGGAAATTAAAAAATTGAACACGTGAGAAAGACACAAGAAGTGTAAAGAACTAATCTCTTTTTGTAACTACACTGAAAACCCGTTATATATTCTCTGCATATTGACAGCACCGTCTGTAGAATTTCAATCGTATTTGGTGATATGGGCGCTGTTTTATGAAGGTGTTCTTTTAGTCATTCAAGGAGACTTTTGATGTTGATTCATCGTACAAAACTGTATCAAAAAGTATTTTATTTTATTTTTCGCATTCTACTAGTAAAGAAGGTCTATTTTTCATTGAGCAGTAATTGATTCGTCTTGAGTAGTATCCAACTATACTCAAAACATACCAGGTTCACGAAATTATCAAAAATCATTTTTTCCATTAAACTCCGAATACTGACAAAATCATTTTTAAAAAAACAAGTTTCAATTGCTTCAGCCAGATGAGAATTCAATGTTACATTGTATATTTTAATTAATAAAAGTAATTCGATGAAATTTTCGTAGTTCATTCAAAATTATCAACCTTAGTCGTCAGAACTAAGACCAGATTTCCCTATTCCCTTAATAACATCGATAATTCGTTTCATTACATCTGTTCTAATCTGAACATGCGGTCTTCTTAAATTTAAGCATTTGTTTTTTATCAATTCGCTCAATATATCCATTATACCGATCTAGAAAAAATTCTTTACGATTCTTCGAATGGTCATGACTTTTGGGGTCCCTTAATCTGAATATAATAATGTCTAAAGCCATGCACGTTGTACCCGAGGCCGAATTGGAGCCTGCAGCTTATTTTTCTTCAACTAAGTACGATTTTTAATTTATTTTTAAGGAATGAAATATGTAAAATGCAATTATCTGAATTAAGTTTAACAACAACATAATAAAATAATAATAAGTATAATGACACTAGTATAACTCTACAAACAACTATACAATGTTAGGATAAAAATATAAATGTAGTAGCACTATACTCACTTGAACATAAAATTACACACTAGCTCCTAATAAAGTTCACGCATATAAAAATATGTAGTAATTATAATGCCAAAAATACATACTGAACATTAAGGACATGTAAAATAAAAAATTCAAACAATTGGAATTGGCCAGTTAAGTCCAGTATATATATAATATTATGCTCCCCTTGGCTAAGAGTGCTTCTGCATGTATTATACTCTTTATTAATAGCAAACTGTTGTGTGTAGTGATTTGAAAAAATCAATGAACGAAATTAATTTTGTTTAAATAGATTATCAACGCGAAAATGAACAGAATTCAAGAAACATGTATTCTGGAGGAAAAACCCCCAGATCAGAAAGGTAGGATATGTTTTTATTTTAACTTCTTTAATATATATATACTTTTTCTCTTGAATAGGCCAACTTAGGACCACGGTATTTCAACTGTTACTCTGTATCCAGAATTGCCGTATTTGCTGTCGATGTTGTTCTTTCCTTTCTTCGGTCCACTTTTTGTCTGTGCGCAATTTTGGTTTGTCTTTAAATTTGCCATATTCTACTAGTTTTTCCGTTCGATGTTACTCCGTTCAGTGCCAACTTTGTTTAAATCGCTTTCTACCTCTTCGAACCATTCCCATTTGTTCTTCAAAGTCCACAGGTAAGTGAATATTTGGTTAACTAATTGTGTTGGGTTCGACCGCTTTATGTGACCATAAAACCTAATTCGTATTCTGATCATCGCGTCAAGTAGCCTTCCTGGCACTTGTATATTTCTTCTCATTAGATCTTGGTCTAATTCCTCGTTTACTGTAGTTGCTCCTAAGATTCTTCGTGACATCTTCCTCTTTTTTTTATATATAATTCTTCGATCATGCTTTTTGTATTTAATGTCAAGCTTTCTGCACCATATAGTACTTCAGACTGAATGACTGCACAGTAATGTTGTAATTTTGCATTGTGCAACATACATTTTTTGTTATAAACGTTCTTTGTCAATTGAAAGCTACCACTAATTTGTTTATTCTAGAACATATTGGTGTTTTTTCTAGCATATTGGGTTCAATCCATTCACACAGGTATTTAAACTTAGCTACTCTGCTATGTTTTTTGTTTCCAATAAATAGAAATTCAGGAGCTGATTGTATATTTGTAATGAATTTTGTTTTATCCACTGAGATTCTGAGGACAACCTTTGCTGCCTGTTTCTATAGTATTTGAACTTGTTTTATCGTGTCCTGTATTGTGTTTGCAAGAATCCGCTATATCATCAGCAAAAGTTAGATAATCAGTTGTTAAATTATCTTTCTCCCACCGTAATCTGATTCCGCTATATACTTTTTCTTTTCCTAGATTTAAGTGCCATTCTCGAATGATTTTTTCTAATATGCAGTTAAATATAAGCGGGGACAGCCCATTCTCATGTGTTACACCAGTTCTGATCTCAAATGCTTCAGATACTACTCCTCAAAATTTAACCTTTGACACGGTAGAAAGGGGTATATGCTGATTCTGCCCATTTTATTACTCACAGTTGATTACATGTAAAACTGTCCATTTTCTCTGTGCCACCTATTCGGAGGTTAAACTGTCCATCTTCTCTGGGTCACCCTCCCCCCATTCCCGAACATGCGTTGACTTCATACTTTCTCTTATCTTCTTCCCACACACAATATGGTCATTAACCTCAGACCATTCCCGTTCCTCCCTGCCGCCTATTCAGAGGTTAAACTGTTCATCTTCTCTGGGTCACCCTCCCCTCCCAATTCCCATTACATGCAGCCATTGACTCCATACTTTCTCCTATCCTCTTCCCACCCACAATTAGGTCATTAACCTCAGACCATTCCCACTCTTCCCCGCTCCCTTCCATCTAAATATCAAAAAAGTCATTGATGTCCACCAGTCATCATTTCTTCCTCCCATCAACAATAAGGTTATTGAGCTCTGAATCATCCTTCACCCCTCCCACCCATCACCGATATGTTCATTAACCTTTGACCTACATCAATAATATTCGTTACACGGATGACACAGTTTTAATAGCTAGTAGTGCTAAAGACTTAAAACTGATCATAGAACAAGTAGATAAGATTAGTCAAAAATATTGCAAGCTTTTGAATTATGGTGTTACCGACAAATTTTGAAAATATCCTGGACTGCTAAAAAGACCAACGAAGACATACTCACTACTATGAAGAATTGATTAAGTTGATAAAAATTCAAAAACTAAAATATTTTGGACACTTGACTCATGGGACAAAGTATCCCTTGTTGCAAACTATTCTATTGGGAAGAATAGAAAGTAAAAGAAAAGTTGGATGGAAAAGACATACCTGGTTTTGTGATATAAAAACATGGACAGGGCAAAACACAAAACATTTTGTACACTCTGCATATGATACAAGACATTATCATTATATGGTTGAGGCGTCGCTGGATGGTCACCATAACTAATAAATATTGGAGTCGGATTTCCAGTGAACACTAACATAAACACACACTTATACATACATACTCAATCATAAAGTTAAATACTCGTTCAATATGAAAAACGATATCAAACGAATTAAAAACATCATATATATACAGATATACCCTCCCAACAATAGTAAATACATGACGTAAATAGAGGACAAATGAATACATAGTACGATTTGAACGTTAGCAACATACAACGGGAAATATCCAGCAGAATAGAACTGACAGGTTGGAAATGGCGATAATTATATAATGAGAAAAAAGTTTAAGAACCTGTATATGGTTCTAACATGTGTAAAACAAGGAAAACTGGAATTTATTTGTTATTATCATAATGTCCGATTTAAAAATATAACTTTTCTTTTCCCTTTTTGACACAATGATCTTCATAAACTGATCAATATTTGAACCATATATTTGAATTAGATTGCAATTAAAATTTTACTCGCATATTTTTAATCCCCGTAAGCAAAACTAAAATTACTAAGTTTTCACTTTCTTTCGATTTGTTGGAAGAAAATGTTTTCTAAAATATTGATCCCTTTCGAGAATTTTTTCAAAATTTTTAATATGTTTACGGGTGCATCTGTTATTAATGAACAATGAACATAACACTTTTATATGTCAAATTATAATGAACTACTGTTTTATTACAATATTATTAAATTATGTTTTTAGTTATAAATATTGCTATTAGTAGATAGTTTTATATTTGTTGGATGCATATTATATATGATAATATTAAAAACAAAAACATTATTTGCTGTTGTTAATAATGGCAATTTTAAAAATGTATCAAATATTAGTTGTGGACAATGTAGCAGGAAGATATTTGGAAACCGTATATAAGTTGTCGCTGGAAGAGAAAAATCCCTCTCTTGTTCTCTACGAAATGGTTTTAAGTATTGCAGCGGTAAGCGATGTTCGTTTTATTACAAAGTATTAAAATTGTTAAAAGTTTTATGAAGTCGGATTACTTCATAAACATTATAAAAACATTTGAACTCTAGTTAACCAATCGAATAACATCGTTGAAGATGCTGGTTAGTAATACTGTACCCTTTCACGGCAAACATTTGAGCATCTTTCCAGTGATTAGAGGGCCTGTTATTACTTTTCTGTAGGAGAAAAGGTTTGATTGGGTGACACATTTTAATGTGAGCAACCGGCTCTCGTTTTATTTGATTATAGAAAGGCTCTGTTCCTTGTATCAGGTGGATGTGGTTTGAACACATTCTTCAGATACAACCCAAAAACTTCTACCTTATTAAGATTTCTGTGTGCCCATTTACCATTACCTTTCCAAGAAGAGAAATCATTTCCTGTGGCCTTTTAAACGATTTAGTGGCCTTCCACAATGAGTGCTCATCATTTTTGGAGTATGTGCTGCAAAGGATCGATTTTAAAGTATCACTTCTATGCTGTTTTAACAAATTACTCAGTTCTTTACCAATTTTGTTGAGGGCACATTTATCAACTGGATTCCTAAACGTCTGCCACAGTTTTCTAATTTTTATTTTTTTATTAATTTTCTCCTTAATAGCTCGGGAGGATAGTTAATTAAATGTATAATTGAAGTATTTAACTGCTTCATCAATATTATTCTCCAATTTAAGCGGAACATTGACGGTAATATTCTCTTCGATCCACTGTATGTAAGAATACCAGACGATTTTATTAGTATGAAATTTAAAATTGGTATTCTTAATCATCACAAGTTTACTTACCTCTAGTATCACTGGGGAGTGATCTGATGAAGAGTTGAAAGATGTTTCAACATTTGTATACAATTTACTAATACCTTCGCTAATAAAGAAGTCGAGCAGGTCTAGGATTTTATTTCTATCTGAGGGCCAGTATGTAGGTTAACCACTAGAGAGTACATGGAATTTGGATTTTGAAATACACTGATATAATTCGCGTCCTTTAGGAGTTACTAGGCTTGACCCAAAAAATGTACGTTTGGCGTTATAATCCCCGCCTACAATAAATCTATTTCCTAACGAGCTGAAGAAATCGTTAAATTGTACCTGTGCAATTTTGTGTCTAGGGTACAATAGATTGATGAGATAGGATTTTTCCAGTGTTTTCTATTAAATTAATCGAAATTGGCTGAATATGAGGCAACTGAAAACATTTAAATTCAACTAAAATTGCAGTTCCCCACGAGGCTTACCGCTTGGATGGTCAGCACGATAAAAATTATATCCATTTAATGTGTAATAATTTTTTTGTGGTGAAGTGTGTCTCTGAGAGTAACACTATGTTTAATTTTTAAATATGGACAAACATTTCAAGGTTGGATTGATGTTTTATCAACCCGTTAATATTCCAGATTGTTATTTGTATAGAACTCATTTTGAAGTAACTAATTTTGGCATGATAGCTGTTTGTACATCCATCAGTCTACTAAACTACATCTTCATGCGATTAAAATATGTGGTAAACATAGCTTCTAGCCGCATGGATCACATCGGGATTGTATTCGGAACTATATTCACTATTTTCGATAACGTTAGTACGATTATAAATTTATTAAAAATTTTATCTTCTCTTACTGCTTACTGCTTTAGAATTAAAGCTACACGTCTGTTGCACTCATCACTTTTCTGGTGTTATTTGGAAGTTTAGGAAAAATCAGGTACAGCATCCTTAACAGAGAAGTTCTGCTGCACTTTGGTGTTGTGATTTGTTTCCAGCGGGTTACTAGGTTGTTAATGCTTTCTTTTGCATATTTCTAAATATACAGCACAGCCTTTATAATTTGCAGGACGACTGCCACCGAATAAAGCGCAGGTTGGATCAGTCTCCTTGGTTGTTTTTTTTTACAATCAGCTGTTAAGTGCTGTTGCTCAAATTTTACACACCTTTGCAGAAGTTGTGGAGTGGTCATACTGTTGACAGCGTATGCACTGTATAAACCACGCTTATGCTGCGGCGTTTCCACCTTTATTTCCATATTTAATAATGATTTTAACTGAAATATAATAGTGCTATTTTCCTTAGGTTCTAAATATATAAACAAAAGAGGCAGCGGTTCCTTTGTTTTCCTTTCATGAATGTTAAACAAATCCCCAACAATGTCACCTCTATCAGCTAACGCCAGTTTAATATTATCGTTGTCGACTGATGAATGTAAGTTTTTTATAACCACTGCTCTTTCCTGTTTTATCTGAAATGTGTGGTATTCAGCCTCAAAGGAGGATAACATTTTTATAGTTTTCCTATAATTTTCAATGCTCTCGACTGCGATTTTTATAGTGTTTTTGCACTTATTCGTAACAATTAGCTTATCTATTTTTTTATTTAATTCTGGGAGATTAACGACATTGCTAAAAATATCGGTTGTGGACGAATAATAATATTTTCATTAAGTTTGTGGTGATTAGACTGAGTTTCATCCTCGACTTCATTCATCACATCACTATCTACGTGATTAGCCAAAACCAAGAACTTATTTTGCGTTAGTATAGGATCGCATTGTTTGTTACTCTTTTTAAATATTACCGGGCTAGGATTCGCTTTCTTTGCGTTTATAATTAACAACAGACCAGTTAGAAGCACTTTCTGTAGGGTTTGATTCGGAGATATCTTCACTCTTGTCGTTGGAAACAGCTGAACTGCCAGATAAGAGGCGTTTGTGTGTAAGGTGCGGTGTGTAGCCTGTAAAATTGTGTGTATGAAAATTGACCGACACTGTAATAGCAATGAGAAGAGAACGGACGCTGTATAGGGTTTGCACTATATGCACCATCTAACTAGAACGTAATTTTTATTCTTCTTTTTATTGTTAATCACTGCTTGATTTTTAATTATCTAGACGTTAACATCATCGAAATCTCGCGTTTTTAATAAATTTAAATCAGTGATTATTATAATACAAATTTTTGTTTTATATGAAGTTTATAACGGCATTATACTAATAGTAAGAAATGAATCCAAAATTAAATACTTTCATTTTTTAATGGATTTTATATATATATATATATATAAATTATTAGTTTCGTTTTTTTTATGATTTCTAAACAAAATAGTTCTTAGCTAAAAAATATATCCTATCAATTCATGATTATCAATCTAACTTGTTAATAATGTTCAAGTATTGCAATTCTAATATAATGTCTTGATCAATTACAGGGTTCGGATGATACTGCAATTGCTATATCATATACCCTGTTAATGCTGAGCATATATCCAGAACTACAGGTATTTTTCTTTAAACCTTATTTTAACACGCGTTAATCATAATCATTCGCAGATTAAGCTGACGCAAGGTTATAAGTGAAATTATTTATAAACCTTTTTTTTTTCAATTCGCTACACAGGAGTTAATAATTTTCAAGCACAGTTCGCATTTCCAATTTAACCGTTAATTCGGTTTGTTGAAAATCATTTACATAATAAACTTAGATTTCTACCATGAAAAAAAGGCTGGCTGTTATGTGATTGTTAAACGTGGAAAATCGTAACGAAATAATTACTTCGGTGAAATATTTAATAAAGATATCCCTATTGATTAAATTCTCGTAATTAAATTATAAAGAATTTCTAAAAATTGTTAATAGTTAAATTATTTAAATTTCGACAAAAATTTTAAATTCCAACTATAGAAAAATTTAATGAATTCCGATCCAATGTTGAAAAGATTAAAAAAATATGAATTATTTCTATCTATTGAGAAATATGAACACGATTTCATAAATATATATATACATTTATAACAAACAGGAAAAATTATTTGACGAATTGAACGAAATTTTTATGAACGACGATCGTGAAACCAGACTGGAAGATCTCGAACGGATGACGTATACCGAGCAAGTAATCAAAGAAACTCTGAGACATCTTACAGTTCTTCCGTATGTTTTCAGACGCACCGAACGAGAAATTAAATTTAGTAAGTTACACAATTGACCGTATTTCGTGTAAAAATTTCAATTAAACGTCGATTATAATGGCGCTTTGGCATGATCATCCTATTAAGTTTCAATAAAAAAACAAAGATCACGGTATAAAATAGTGTGATGAAATGATCATTATTAAAGCGAACAAGTAATATCTATTTACGATACTTATTACTACTAATTTGGTCAGTTGGCAATATAGTGATATTTGAAAAATAAACATAAAAAAAAGTAGTTAATGAATGGGTAGGTTTTCTTTTCATAGTCTTGTGGATTTCGATATCCAGCCAAACCAATTCCACGGAGGTAATATTGCGGTGTTATGAGTGGTTGACTGCGGATTTGGGTAATTTATTGCCTTTAAGATGTTGTCAAAGAGAGTCGGACCTGATTGTTTTAATATCAAAGAAGCTGGTTTAGAAGATGAAAACGGTTCAGGAATCAAAAAGCCGTAAGCTTTAGACTGCACTACAAAATTGGCTAGGAGAATCCAACGACGATAATCAAGAGACCAATCTGCTGATTCGGATTGTAGACTGTCGATCGGTGTGGTATGAAACAGAATTATGGATCACATTGATGGTTTTGAGGGTGGATGAGCAAGCTGAAGAATATATTGCGGCTCCATAATCAGTTCGTGACCGGATCGAACAACGATAAATTCGTAGCAAGGATATTTGGTCAGCACCATAGACAGTACGTGATAATTTCTTCAGAATATTCATTTTTTGTAACACTTTTTTTAACGTAGTTTATATGGGGCTTCCATGTTAATTTTGAGTCTATAATCAATCCAAGATAGCGGACTTTCGACTCATTAGGAAGCGTCTAATCCTGAAGAGAGATATACATTTGATTTGCTGCTTGAGAAGGATAATCCGTTGTTGGAACACCAGATAACTAATCGGTTTATGTATTCTTGAAGAACTCATTCACTAGCGGATCTGGTTCTACAGCTTACAAAGACCGTGAGATCGTCAGCATATAATAAGGTTCGTACTGACGAGTTGACCGCTTTTACCACATCATTAATCGCGATATTGAAGAGTAGCGGGCTCAACACCGAGTCCTGAGGTGTCCCATTCATTAGATCTTAGGGATGAAGAGTTGTTTCCAATCTGAACGAAAAAACTTCAGTTAATAAGAAATTATGTATAAATGTGATGAGGTTTCTACTGAATCCTCAGCGGTATAATTGTTCCATAATTTTATTAATCGGGATCTTGTCAAAAACCTTTGGTAATCGAAAATACAGCTAGCAGAAGAAGATTATTTATTAATGCGTTTGTTACAGCGTTTTTAATTGAAAGAAGCTGATGAAGGGTTGAGAGGATATGACGAAAGCAACATTGGGATGGGTGAATGAGATTTCTGGATTCAAGTATCCAATTTAGCCGATAATATACGATACGTTTTAGCACTTTGCATGAACTGGTGTAAGTGAAATCTGCATTTGAAGGGTCTTTAGATGAATTTAATATTGGAATTATAACGGCTATTTTCTAAGCCTTAGGAAACTTTTTTTCCATCCAAATTCGATTAAAAATCTGAAGTAAAATATCTAATATCGATATAGGAGCATGTTTTAACATGGCGACGTGGAAGTTGTCATGTCACGGATCTGTTTCTTTCGAGTGTTATAAGCAGCGGTTTCCCTGAGGCTGATCGGCTTATTATATGATTCTGTATTCCAGGTTTCTGTAGGGAAATGTTGATACTAGGTATAAGTTGATCCAGTAAAGCAACTGGAAGTATGCTGATAATAGTCCGCAAAAGCTGAAACTATTTCCTATAGTCTAAATACAGCACCTTGTTGTGTACTTACTACTGAAGGAACTAGAAAGGTGGTTGTGTTATATTTTCTACTAATAATAATTCTACCATATGTACATCAAAATACTTATAAATAATTTTATAGACATTAAACGGAAAATTATGTCTTTTATTTACATAGTTCAGTAATTTGAAATAGAAAAAAAAAATAATAATTCTAGCATGTAGATTAACAATTATATCGTCTCGTATAATTTTATAGTTTTTAAAAGTCTGAAAGTACTTTGCACTGCAGCTTCGATGTTGATACAGTTTGCATACCGTTATCTCAAGGCGGATTTTTAAGTTCAAATGGGGTGACGGTAATTTGATTTAAGTGTAGGTATCTGAAGTAGTCAGTACATCTGACTCCGAATGGTTTATTCCTATCGCGATAAGTATTATGTAGATTAGGATGAAACGTTTTATAGTAATAAATATGACGTTTATTATCGCTGGGCTTCATATAATACTTCAGTGCTAATAATATTTGTCAATGTTTTAGTAATATCATATTTGTTTTCACATGCAAACTGATAACTGGACTTGTATAGAATGCTCCACTGCTTATTCTGAGTGCATTACTTTGGAGTATATTTATCTTCTTAAGTGTAATTTCCGTCGCTGTAGCGTATGCAACTGCACCATAGTCCATTATTGATCTAACATGTGCTCCATACAATCGTAACAGCATGTTTCTGTCAGATTCCTACGACTTATCGAGCAGGATTTTTAGCAGATCAAGAGCTTTTGTGCACTTTCATTTTGTATATTCGATGTGTCGTTCCCAGCATAATATGTTGTCAAATATGAGTCCCAAGAAAGTCTTTTTGGATTTGTTAGTTATGTATGTATCTTTCAGTTTTAGCTTAACCTCGCGTACTGTAGTTTTGTTGGTAAAATTTATTACCCAAGTTTTACTGGTGGAAAAATTTATCTTCTTAAAAATGCCGCATTTTTCAATTGTAGTAATAATATTTTACATTCTTTCTTCTATTTGAGTAATATAATTTCTTCCTATGAAAATACTACTACTTTGCATAACAACGAGCTAGGTCAAGGTAATATGGTTTTTAAACGAAAAAAAAGAAAAACTCATTAAAAAGACATCAACACATAATTAGCTAGGTATTTGATTAAATGTTGCAAGTTGCTTAGAGCTAGTACTCAACACTGGACTTTGCGGTACTCCTAATTTTTGATTTCTTCTAGATGGCAGTGAGCTCATACTCGAACTTTTAAATTTCTATTTTGAGGGAATGTCATACCAAATTTGGGCAACTTCCCTCTGAATCCCATCCCATATAAATCGACCAATCGACCCGTTAGGTGATCAAAGGGTTTCTTGATGTCAAAAAACAATACATATCGTATATTGGCGCATAGTAAAACTATCAAGGATTTCATGCTGTAATCTTAGTATATTATCTACAGTTGTCCGACCTTTCCAAAAACCACTTTTATTGTTGTCTAATAAGTTGTTATTTTCTACAATCCACATTATTCGCTTTGCAATATAATTCTTTCGAATATTTTACCATATTAACGATATTGGACGGTAGTTATTGGCTTGGCTTTTATCTTTATTAGATTTTAAGATCGGTATAATCGTAACGTCCTTCCATAATGCGGGAATTTTGTGTAATTTCCAAATTTGGTTGAATAAATGTTGTACACATTTGATGTTTCCTCCTGTAAGTTTTTTATTAGCATTTCCGGGTGAATGTTATCAGGACCAGCAGTGCTAATCTAGTTGCCCACCAACTTTTAATGAACGGAAAGTCTAGGAAAACAAAAATAAAGCAAAAACATACAAATAAGTTCGTCTGTAATCATAAATCAGAGACGGTAAGCTGCATTACCCCCTTTTTGACAGACGAAGTTGCGGGTGGCATAGAAAGGATGAAGTGTGGCGAAGCAGCTGGAATAGACGACTTAAGAACAGAACAGCTAAAGAAAATTAGTCCAACTGCTATTGCATGGCTGACGACGTTTTTTTAACGATGTCGTGGAAACGAATGTACTACCGAAATTATGGAGAGAAGCGCACGTAATCGTATTGCTAAACCGGGAAAAGATTTATCTGACCCAAAAAGTTTTCGACCCATATCATTATTATGTCACACATATAAACTGTTTCAGACGCTAATACTGGGTAGGATTGCTAATACAGTGTACTCAAAATTAATCAATTTTAGACCGGCTCGATCCTGCACTGGCCAAATTCTGAACCTTGTACAGCACATGGAGAATGAATATGAAATCGGTGTCATTAGCGGAGCAGTGTTAATAGAATGATACTGTAAATCATAAATTATTGAAAAATAAAATATATGGATTACTTAAAGACTACTCGACAACGAGAATTATATCGATAATGCTAGAGAATCGTAGATTTTATGTTTCACTAGATGGGAAAAATAGCAGATGGAGACGACAGAATAATGGTAAGTATGCTAGCACCGATCTTATTTAACATATACACAAATGACCGACCACATCCGAAGGAAACAAGACATTTCCTATATGCAGACGACCTGGTTATTACGGCACAGG
The DNA here is from genome assembly GCA_032883995.1 of Coronaproctus castanopsis. Lineage (NCBI taxonomy): Eukaryota > Metazoa > Arthropoda > Insecta > Hemiptera > Monophlebidae > Coronaproctus > Coronaproctus castanopsis. The sequence goes on from CM065052.1 coordinate 171,058,890, forward strand.
GGAAACTTTCAAAGATGTACTCTGCAGATGATGTCGGAGTACTATACCGAAAATAATCTGAAACCAAATCCAAAGAAAACCCAAGTAACAGCTTTCCACCTGAGAAACAGCGAAGCAAAAAGAAGAAAACTTCAGATACAGTGGGAAGGAGAAAATTAGGGGAGTGTTTCCACACATCTTGGAGTCACTATTCTGAGGGAACTATACCGAAACAACTGGGGTACAAAACCACATATATTGCGCGTATCTACTCTGGCTCTTTGTTTCGCAGTGGCGGAGTATGCATGTCCAGCACATACTAAGTAGATACCGCGATGATAATAACAGGATGCTTAAAACCTACTAAAACAGATCAATTATACGAACTGTCTGGAATAGCTCCACCTGACATTCGACGAGATGTCGCAGCTAACGTTGAAAGAATTCGACAAATGGAAGAAGAAAAACATCCTATGTACGGGCAGAAGCCTATAGACTGGCGTTTGAAATCTCGGAAAAGTTTTATGAAATGCACAAAAAAGCTACAGTGAACGTCGACAGAAGAAAAACTATATAAATGGCGGATGAAGATTAGTGCCGCTGATAAAAATTTACAAGAGAAACTACCAAATCGAATAACTCTCATGGGAAATGTAGAAAACGCTTAACAGAATCAGAACAAACATGGGTAGATGTAATGCTAACCTCAGGAAATGGGACTACTCGGATGTCACTGATAAATGTGAATGCAGAGAGACACAGAGCATGAATCACCTTCGGAACTGTCCTGCAAGTTCGGCAAATTGCGATGAGACAGATTTACATTTAGCAAATGAAAAGGTTCAAAGAGTGGCCGCTTATTGGTGTGGGAAAATATGATTGTATTTGACACGACGAAGAAGCCATTCGAAGTCTAACTCGTATCAATTTTTTTGTATAGTAAGAGGTTTATATTTACTAGATATGTTGCAGTAGTGGTAAACCATGTTCATTGCAATGTTTTCGCTTTTATATTGTAATCTTCCGTGCGAGTCAATTATTGCAGTGATGCTGTTATTATTGTTCTTATGCAGAATTTTTCTCACCAGTTTTTGGGATTATGTTTGAAATAAAATCCTGCCAACACTTCTTTTTGCGTTCTATAATAATTCTCCTTGCTACAGTTTTTAAATTTTAAGAGATTGTCGATTGTTGGATAACGTATATATGTATTAAGTAGTTTATTTTACTCATAGTTCCACCAAGGTTCTTTTTTCTTCACTGATTTAGGGTTGATTTTTGGTATATGTATATTAGTATAATGTATAATCCGTTTGAAATTTCTTTGTTTATTGTATGATGATCGGTTAATTTCAATACTTGTTTAAGATCTATTAATTCTTAAAGCTTTTCCAGTCTGCTTTATCTATAATCCGGTTTTCGTGTATTTCTATGAACTGTTGATGCTCTGTGATCAGATTTATAATCTGTGAGAAGCGATCGCTGTTATATAATTTCCTACATGATCGCCAGTATAATATATGGCTGATGGTTGAACTACAGATGTTCAGGTTTATGGCTGATTTAGTACCGTTGTAGATATTAAATCTTGTTGGGTCGCCTGTATTTATGATACCGATTATAGGATCATCTAGGAATTTTTCTATTATTTGTCCTCTGTCATCTGTGATATCAGATCCTCATATAATGTTATGAATATTGAAGTCACCTGTTAGTATTTATGATCGTGTTAGTTTAATGATTTTAATTCTATTAGAGATACTTCATTTTCACTGTGTAAACATATTGTATATATTGCCACTGGGTGAACTAAGAATAACTTTACTGCCGGGGCTTGAATTGTGGTTAAGAATTAGAACGCCGCCTTTAGAGTTACCTGCCGTTATAAAATCGCTTCGAGTAATGTTATAACCATTTAAATGTACATTATGATCAAAATATAATTTTGTCACTTGTAGACATATTACAGAGGGTTCTAGATCTTGTATGAGCAATTGTAAAAATGGAAGTGTAGTTTTAATGCTATTCATATTCCACGATATTATATTTATCATATTGTTTGAGGGAAAGATATTTAGGATTATTTCAATAGATCGGAGAAGGTTTCGAAACTGTCCTTGTTAGAATCACTTTTTAATGCATTTTGTAATTCGACTTCAGGTTTTAACCTTTTCAAAAACCATGTGAGAGTTCGCTGTGTAGCTTTTCTTTATTTAAGTAAGGTTGAATTTGTTCTGTCATTGTATGTCTTCCGAGTACTTTTTTGTAAGTTCGATTTTATCTTTATTTCCTTTTAGATTTTTATGAATTCATTTGTAGTAATGGACACATATTGGGTTAAGTTTTTTAAAATGCATTTATCTGTGTGTGTATTCTATCAATTTCTTCTTTATTAAATTTAAATGTGTGACACTATCGCTATAATGCAGCTGTATAACAGATATTTTTAAATAATAAATTCAATTAAAGATTATATAAAGGATCATTTTAGTGTTTTTAAGTATACATTGATAAATAATAAACAGAGTAAAACTAAAATCATGTGTATAAATAATAAAATAATTTTTTATACATCTGAATATTAATCTGAAAGTTTATTTTACATTAACTTAAGCAATAAAAATTATAACGATACAATAAAAACAGACTTAATTATTAATTAATAAGATAATAATTAACATGAAGAAATAAAACCATTTATATAGTTTTACTATCCAACTTTCTTTTTCGGTTATTCATGAAATAAAATAGCTTTTGAAAAAAATTATCTCACATGGAACCGATATTGCTAACGTGTTGAACATAGATATCATAATTTTAGAAAGTAACAGATATCATGTGTAATTTGTTTCCACCACAATAAGGGATCCTACAGTTATTTCACAGTGAAAAAATTAAGCAGCGATAAATTTAATAGGGTTTACAAAGTAATACGTTGCTTCATTCACTGTAACATGTTTGTCATCTATTACTATTCATTGTGACGTTAAATATTAATCATTGCTAATATTTCCTACTCATCTTACAAAATTTTCAAGGATAATATTTTCCTTTTAAAAAACATTAAAAATTCATTAAGTTTAAAAATAATTATACAATGATAACCGATTCTGTTTCTAACAGGAGATTTCACTTTGCCACCCGATACGAACATAATGCTGTTTATACTCGGCGCTCATTATAATCCCGATTATTATCCGGAACCTCATAAATTCAATCCTGACAATTTTTCTTCCGACGCTATTGCATCGAGACCTACATGCGCATTCGTACCTTTCTTAAGCGGATCTAGGGATTGTTTAGGTAATAATTGACGATTTTATTCCGTTTTTTTTTTTTTTTTTTAAATGAAAATAAAAAAAAAATTGCAAGTTTTTGTTAATAAATAAATTTATTTTCTCTCGTTACGTACGTTGAAAACAGGCAGGAAATTCGCGATGTTCGAAATTAAAATTGCAATTTCATTATTATTGCGAACGTACAAATTTAGTACGAATATCGAAATGCGAGACGTTAAATACGTTCGAGGTTTTATGTCATTTGTCGCTGAAAATCAGTATCCGTTGTTCATCGAAGAAAGAAAGTTAAGACAACACCGATCTGAACGAGTAAACTAGACCGTCAATCGGTAGCAGGAGATTAAGAATACTTCTTCGGATAATTACAAGATACGCGTGTAGCTGTTTCGACACCAAACGTGCATATATATTAAAATAATAATTTAATAAAATAATAATATATAGGGAAATAAAACATAAATATCGCAGAATTATTTGTACTTTATGGTGATTTTATAACTATAATTATTTAAAATTCGGATAAAACTGTTCTTATATTTACAATCGTTTTTGAATTGGTTTATTCTTTCTGTTTCGTTTATTTCGATTTTTTTAAAAATAAATATTTATATAGATTTTGAAACGGAATAATAATACGCAATACACGAGGTTACTGATAATAACGTTAATAATCTAGTTTCAGTGGTATACAACCGTATGAGAAAATTAAAAATGTATTATCACATAATATAAAAGAAACTGCGGATACTACTAAACATTGAGCTAAAGATTTATGGTAAATTAAGACACGAAAAAAATCAAAAGTAGAAAAAACAATCTCTAAATAACAATATATTTGATTCGGCCATATACGAATGTATATCGCGGTTGGCGTAGTTGTTAGATTTCTCAGCTGTCAACTCGACGGTCGGGGGTTCGAAAGACAGTTTTTATCATTATTTAATTCTTAATTATGACGGAGAAGACAGTGACACCCAAATCCGTATAACATCATATGCAAGCGCATCTGCGTCGCATAAAAATAGTGCCTTGAATGCTAGTTCATTTTGTACGTAAAAATAAACGTACAAAAGCTAGTCAGGACATTCGGCAACGAACAATATGACGATGATGATGATTGTCCTGTAAATAAAGTTAAACAAATTTATCTTGGTAAAACTATCCCACAGCGCTTAGGGCGCCCTTCAAATTTCATTCTTATGCATTTATCGCTGCCTAATACGATCGAACATTGACTATGGAGCAGCGATATATTCCTCAGCAAAACCATAATCACCTGTCCTTAGATATCATCCAGAATTTAGCTCTTCATTTAACTACTAGAGGATTTTGGACCCTACAATCGATAGTCTTTACTCAGTGTCACCAGAATGACCTCTTGATATTTGTAGGCAGTCCCTCCTAGTTAACTTTATAATCCAGTTAGAAGCTTTCGGATTATTTGATCATAAATTACTTCCATCTGCTATCTCATCCTGTTCGTGACCATCTCAATCGGTTACAATCATCTTTAACATCTTATTAGAATTAAACATTCTGAAACCGCCGATATTGAAACATTCAACAGTTGTATTGCCACAGTGGATGAGAAGTTCAGTGAAACTGGATTTCTCAATCATAAGAGTATGCCACAAACCAAGGATATCAGCAAAAAATTCCTGTCTCTTACCACTGGTTCATCACCGTTGTATACTGACGTATCTTCGTTCAATGGATTTGTTAGCTGTTCTGTCGTTATGGACATAGTCGTCATTATACGATGTTGGCTTCTTCAGTCATTTTCCATAGTTTCAGACGAATTTTATGCGATTTACCTCGCCATTAACTTCATAATAAGATCTAAAATACAACAGTCATCGGTTGTATATTCCGACTGCCTTTCAGCTCCCAACTGCTTATGCGATGTATTTAGCAACGATCAGCATCTTACAGCCAGAGAATTCGCACGGCGTTATTAGTAAAATCGGACCAATTAGTCTCGTTCCTGTGTATTCCAGCTCATGTCGGTATTCCAGGGAATGAACTGGCAGATAGAGGAAGCAAATGAGGCTGCTACACAGTTGCCAAACGTCACAGTTCAAGCTATCGATGTTAATTATGTCAAATCAAAGCTTTTTGCTTTGTAGTAACAAAAATTGGAGTCGTCTTCTTTTTTAAATAAGCTTCGCTGAATCAATAATTTCTTTTTATCTTACAAGACTTCGCTTTCACACCGCAGAGATGACATTGTCCTCAGCAGACTACGGCTGGATCATACAAGACTCGCCCATTCATACCGGATCAATAGAATTAGTGTCACGTTTTCTATTTCCCATATCCTAGATTGACTGTCCTATGTACTCCTCATTCAGATTGCCTTTCTATTCCCTCCTCACATTCACTTCTATCCCAAGATGATTTCTAAACTAACCTAATCATGTTCTTACGTATGTCTCGTCTCTACTCATGGATTTAACTTTCTCTTCCTCGTGCTTCTAGATCTAGTTGCTGCACACGGCACGTTAATTTAGATTAATAATATCAATATATTTTGTTGTATCATAAAGCGTTGTACAAATGTCACGTTGCATCTTGCCCGCGATATTGAATTATTAGCGACATCTAGTAACAAATTCGTTTTTAGTTCGATCTGGCGATATTTAATATATAAATGCGCTATAAAAATATACGCGTTGCGAAGGATTGAAAAATGCAGTCGCAGTTTACGAAGAAAATTTTAAACTTCGCTACTGAGACGACTCGATATTTCTACAAGGCAAATTCTTAGAACTATTAGAAACAAACGAAACAATTCAGCAAGGATACTCGCCCAGAAATAACATCGGTTAAAATACTCACAAGTAGCTGTCTAAAAAAAATTATGCCTACCAAAAATTTAAAATCATTAAAGATATATAATAAAAAAAAAGAAATTGTGTGAGACAAAAAATGAAAATTTTGCATTAAAGTTATTTCATGGGCATCACTATCGTTGTATAATAAGACATCTGTTACGTATATTCTAGACTTATAGACCGCATTTATTTTTAAAATATAGTATAAAGAAGAAACGAATATTTTCTTATAAACAAACATTATAGGAAATTACAACTAATTAAATGAGCAGACAGACTAAAAAGTACTCGAATACTCCAAAACATCAATGAAAAAAGATGCTTAATAAACATAACAAGAAATAAGAGATATGGCTGGATGGATTACATTAAGAAATAACGGATATCTGTCAACAATAATAGAAAGACCAATAAATGGCAAGATAACAAGAGGAAGACCATGACATTCATCACATAGTAAATAGAGGATATAAGTATAGAGACGTACAAATATTGAAAGAGAAAGTGCGAAGCAGAACGTTAAGGTATTATGCTTTCCTGTTTAACCACCAATCGAAGATTGAGGAATACGGGAAGAAACAATTTTTTTTTTTTAAATTCAAACCATAATTAGTAATACAAGATTCGATTGGCAGAACGAAATATTGAAGCATAAATATCTTTTTTTCACTTTACCGCTAACAGAATACTATGAATAATAGTGTTGACGAGGTAAAATAAAAATTGCGATTAATGTAATACCTCTAATGAGACAATTAGATCGTTTTAGTGACAGCGGTTGAAACTCAGAATTAAGGAATTGGTTGATTCGTACCGTCATGAGCATGATTTAGTTCTTGATAATCGATGTTTCAAATTATTATAAGCGTTCGTCTTTTTAATGTAACCTATTTTGTTCTAAAGTTATTGGAAGAGTATCTCTGCATCACCTACCATTTTGGGTTTTTTAATCATCTCGTAGAGTTGCCAGGAAGTGCTCTCGAATGCATTCCTCGGATATTCGGGTTTATACTGAATTGAAATTTGTCGAAGAATTTTCAACAATGGTCTACATGTAATTCATTAACATACATTGTGTATTTAGGTAACTACGGATAATTAAATTTAGATATATGTTTTGATGTAGACGTGATAATAAGAAGTATTTTCGACTGTTATTGCTGCTTTTTCAATAAGTTGCTTTTGAAATTCCGTATAATTCTACTCCGTATTCCAGATTAAGGCTATCGTAGTTAAATAAATTTTTCTTTTCAAAGTGAGTTTTAAAGCAAGAAGAGAATACAACAATCTCGTTCGAGCGAGAATAGTTTTCTTAGTTTGAGCCGCATGAAATCGTCCAGTTAGCCGTCTGTCATGTGCATTCCGAGGTGTTTGAGGAACTTCATTGCCATCCAAAAATATTTTTATAAAATATGCTGCCATAAACTGAAAAACTACCACAAATTTCGTACGCCAATAATTAATTATTTGCAGAATACACATCGAGTCTGCAAATTAAAATACAAATACCGATTGTATGCTATGTATCAAAGTAAAAGAGCGCCCTTATAATTATGAAACGTCTAAAATAGTTTATATACGTTTGACACATGTATAATGTATATACGTATCCGAATGTATATGTATATATTTATGTATGTGCGTATGAGTGGACCTGATGTGAGCGTAATTGATTATATGTGCGGAGTTTAACATGCAAACAGGAGTTATATTTTCGATTCGATTGCAACCTTAATTAAGTATCATTTTGAAATCTGTTGCTCACGCAAATGTGCGTACATCTATTATATTGCAATATGTCCGTTAAACTGATAGCGCATTACAAATTGTAAATAACGGTTTAAAAAGTAGAAATTGAATTGAACTAAGATAAATCAGTGTAATTACTGCGTTTAATTCTAGCTAGATATTTCGTTAGCTACGGTAAGCAGAAAAGAGGTTGAAAATACGAATCCTTACATAAAAAATGTATTTTTACGTCGGAAAATATAGTAGACCGAAGTTAGACGTATTGGTGTGCCAGTTTGGAAAAATAAATACCGGGGACCTATTATATGTACATGACATTCTTGAACATTTAAAATGGTCAATTATCTCTTTTTATACTGGACACTGGGACCTATGTCCCAACTATCAATTAACAACAAACTATTGCTGTACAAGCTTATATTAAAACCGATATGGCTTTATGGATGCGAGCTATGGGGATGTACTTCCAAAAGCAACAAACAAAAAATCCAGTAGTGCCAAAATAAAATTTTGCATATGATAGCTGGTGCTCCATGGTACGTGTCGAACGACACGTTGCACAGGGACCTCCGGATAGGATATGTAGAAGATGAAGTCCGCTGTGCTGTCCGAAGGTATCTGTCGAAACTGGACTTTCATGGGAATCCGTTAGCAAAGATGCTGCTAGAACAAGAAGAAACCAGAAGATTGCGAAGAAAACGCATCATCCATTTCAAGTAGAGTCGGTGTAGATAATGAATAGGACCACCCAGGTGTTCGGCTGTTGGGTCGACTCCTATTAAAATAAATTTCGTTCACCAAATCTAGTTGATGATGAGAGTCTCATCAGTTCTAGATCTTAAAAGTTTATAAAAAAAAAATTATCTGTTTTGTATATATGTATTATATATATCTATATATATATATATATATTTGTGTGTGTGAGAGAGAGAGAGAGAGAAACAGTGAGGGAGAGAGTGGGGAGAGTATATGTGTTTTTAAAAATTCTCATCAAACTTAAACTTTACCAACCAATTTCATACAAAGTGTTAACTTTTCCAAAATTTAAATTTACAAAATTCTTAATAAAATAACGAACAAATTAATTTCAAATGTAAAAAATATATCGACCAATAATTATAACGGGGATTAATGTAAAATCGAGAAATAAGAGTTTCACAAGGGGAATTTCTAGTAAAAAATACTTTAATGGAAGTCCAGATTAATTTTATGCAGAAACTTAGTTTTGAGGAGAATACAAAGTAACTGCAATTTAACTAATGTCGTATATAAATACGGAAATAAATAATAATAATAATAACGGAATTCATTAAGTTATTAGGTCATTATCGTACACGTGCATAACCAATGGTAAAGTTGTCTACCGTCAGGAAATTCAAGAGTGACACTTAATCTTAAATTTCTATATTAATCACAAAAGTGAATTCTAATCATTTAGTGTGCGTGTTTTTTACTTCTCATGTGCTTTTTTGACTCGATTAGACAACTTCGTATATACACATTTGTAATTAAATCAATATTAATTGTATATATTTGCAATATAATCATTTATTTACGTTTTAATTAACTTTACTTTTATTTTTATAAATTTTTATTTGTTTATGCGATCCATGTTCTAAACATACTCATTATATATATATATATATATATATATATATATATATATATACACGGTGGCTGAGGGAATTGCGTTACTCATCCTGTGTTTTACCTTTAACTTGATGGAAAATGTCATGGAGGTGTTGCCATTCTAATTCGAAATAAGATAAATCATTGTGATTGCTACACTGAAATTACTTACGCCTATCAAGTATTAGCCATTAAAGTAAACAACATTCAAATCCATTTTACCTTACTAGTTGTGTATGGCCATCCGAATGTAATCATTGCTAAGGAACGATTAAAGAACATCTTAACGAGGCTTGGTTCAAGAATACTATTAGGAGGAGACTTCAATGCTAAATTCCAAAGGTGGAATTGCGTTAGAAGTAATTATAGATGAAAAATTATTGAAAATATAATTACTGATAATAAACTCACAGTTTCGCACCAAAAGATCCTACCTAATGGCCAAAACACACTAATCGTAACCCAGAAGTACTTGACTTCTTCATAGCAAAAAATATGCACCCTGTTAATATGTCATGTAAAATTGTGTCATTTTTAAGCTCAGATCACACCCCAGTGTCGGTATTACACCTACCATAAATAAAGATCGTATACCTCTAACAAATAGGGGCACAAATTGGGAAATATTTTCAAACTACATTCATCATCAGATCAAATTAAACGTCCGTCTAAAGAAATTAATGAAGCAGTTAAATCGTTCGTTAAAAACATCCATAACGCTTGTACAAGTGCAACTAAGTATCCAGCCTATAAATAAACTATGGAAAGTTAGATTTTAATCTACCCATTGAAATTAGACAACTAATTCAGTTGTCACGAAGATCAAGAAATAAATGGCAATAAAATAGAACACCTTCCTTGAAACTATCCCACAACCATTATCATAACTTGTTAAAAGTGAAAATGAACGAATACAAATCTGAAAGATACGCTCAATTCTTTACCTCATTAAATCCGGAGGACATGACTGTATGGAAGGCTACTAAGTCACACTTAAAAGAGAAACCTAAACAATACTCCATTAGAAAACCAAATGGGGAATGGGCAATGAGAGATAAGGATAAGGCTGATAACCTTTGCATAGCTTTTGTACAATATTTTCCAACTGTATGCCGATTTAATGAATACCAAACATGAAAACAAAGTCGAACAGTATTTACAAAGCCAAATTCAATTAACATTACCGACGAAACATGTATCACCACGTGAGGTACAAACAAAAATTAAAAAGTTACACCTAAAAAAAGCACCAGGTAAGAATCAAATAACAGCTGAAATAACGAAAAATTTGACAACAAAATCGGTACTATATCTAACATACATTTTTAATGCAATGCTTAAAACCGGATACTTCCCACAGATGTGTAAAGACTCAATCATTCGACTGATTCCAAAACCATAAAAGAATCCACAGAAATTAACATCTTATAGGCCAATTAGCCTATTAAGTATATTGGGTAAAATATTTGAAATGATACTACATGACAGAATACAGAAGGTAATAACCATAAATAATCTAACCCCAGGTCATCAGTTTGGTTTTCGAACTTATCACTCGACTATCCACCAGGTTCGTCGAATAACCGATCGTATCTGTTCCGCATTTGAGAGGCATCAGTATTGTAATGCCGTATTTGTCGATGTTAAACAAGCATTTGATCGTGTGTGGCATAAAGGCCTGTTGTACAAATAAAAATCAACTATGCCAAATGATATATATAAACTTCTAGAATCATATTTATCGGACAGATATTTTCAAGTTATCATTAATTCAACGGCCTCTGAACAATACCTGATTCAAGCGTCTGTTCCTCAAGGGAGTATATATGGGCTAGTATTGTTTTCGCTACATACGAGTGATATTCTGGTGCTAAATACCACAGTTATAGTCACTTTTGCTGATGATACCTGCATATTAGCAGCTCACGAAAATCCAATATACGCTTCAATAATGGTGCACGAACATATCAACAGAATTAACGTTTGGGCTGTTAAATGGAAAATAAAAATTAATCAAAGTAAAAGCCAGCAAGTCACACTTACTTTAAATACCGGTAACTGTCCACAAATGAGTTATGGAAACGAACTAATTCCTGCATTAAATTCGGCGAAATACTTAGGATTAGTACTTGATCATCGACTTACATGGAGACCCCACTGGAAATAATCTATAAGCTACAGCCACTATTTCTCATAGCCTCCTTTTTGGATATTAAAGTTCGATAATGTCTCCTTCCCCATTTTATACAATGCAATTTTAAAAATTGGTATTCATTTTAATATGGCCAAATTATTATGTAAACTTTTCTCTAATAGATCTTTAATCTTCCTAAACCCATTTTCCAACCTCACTGTTACACGTATTTCTTATAACGGACTTGCCCAAGGATCAGCTTTGAGCCCTGTCCTTTTTAATATTTATGATTTTGGCAGTTTTTAAGTGCCTATCTGGTGCGTCTTCCCGAATTTTGTCCTATGCAGATGATTTTGTATTATACTCGTCCCACCAGAATTTTTTTGAGGCTATTAATAATGTTCAATCATCTATTTCTGTGCTTTGTAATAACTTTCAAAATATTAATCTCCTTTTATCTCCTGATAAATCAAGTGTTGCATTTTTTCACTTAGGCCATTTAGTTGTACCAACTTACAAATTAATATCTATAATCAACCGATTCTATTTGTTAAAAAAGTCAAATATTTGGGTTTATACCTGGATTTCAGATTATCCCGAAAGTCTCAAATAACCGCTCTATCGACTCAACTCAAGATGAACTACAATTCTTTGAAAGCTATTAGTAACTCTTGGTGGGGAGGCGATCCCGTCATTTTAAGTTTGTTATTCAGGTCCTTCATAAGATCTATACTAGATTATGGCTCAATATTCTATGGATCAGCTGCCCCCTCTCTTCTCAAAAAACTGGATTGTCTTCAGAACATTGGTTTGAGGCTTATTACAGGCAACATTCGTTCTTACCCTGTAGTATGTCTCCAAATCGAGACTTTGACTCCACCATTACATTTTAGAAGAATTTTCCTGACAGATAAATTCTTATCCAAATACTTCTTCAAAATTATTCTCTCATAGATAATATCCTATATATTTCCACGGAGGTTTGTTCACTCCAAAATTCCTCTTCTTGCCAAACGGGTTTCCCGATATATTGCATATAAGCCTGCACTCATTCCTGTTTTTCCCTCTATATATTTTAACCTTCCTTTCGACATTAATCTAATTAATATAGACATAGATATTCACACATGTGAAAAATTAATTAAACTTAATTTACCTCTTGAATTAGTCAATGCTCATTTCCTTTTTATCACCGAAACAATGTATCCCGAATATACACAGATTTTTACCGATGGATCTAAGTTACGATGGTGCAATTAGAATGTGGGTGCTGCGTTTCTTATTCTAAATTTTTCTTTACCTCCGGAGACCTCCATATTTACAGCGGAGCTTTTAGCGATCGATAAGGCCTGTGAATATATTATAAAATTTCTTTCTTGTACCTGTAATTTTGTTATTTGTTCCGATAGCCTTAGTGCTCTTTTGGCTATTCAAAAGAGTAGTTTTAATTATAAATCTCACCCCTTCGTTTTAGAAATTAAGGAAAAATGATTGATTATCTCTCAACGTGGAGGTAACCTGAAGTTTTTATGGATACCTAGTCAGTGTGGCATCACCATGAACGATAGAGTTGACACTTTGGCGAAAAGTGCTATTAATTTGATTAGGAGAACTTTTAAAAATGACTGGATTGAAAGTATACTTAATTTTTCAATCAAAGGTAAAACCTATAGTATGGTTCAATCTGAATTTCCCCAGATCACCTGGTTCAAACACCTTCCCCCTGGTATCCCGATCACTACTATCCGCAGATTTATCACTGTCATATGTAGGCTACGTTCTGGTCATTCTAGAGTAGCGTTGAACTTCAATCTTGTAAATCCTTCTTATATGCATTGTACCAATCATAGTAACGTCAGTTTTAGAGAAGATATCAACCATTTATTTTTCAGCTGTGTGTGGTTTGAACATATATGGATTTGCTTGAGAAGTTATTCTCCCTTGATGTTTTTCCTCCTTACTGTATCCTATCCTTGATATGTTTGGATGTTCATGTTTTGATAGTTTTATTTAAATCCATTATTATCAATCATATTCTAATTTAAGTGTTGGTTTTTGTTCTGGTTTTTCCTTTCCTCTTTTTATATGATACATTTTATTATGACTCTTGCTATATTCATATTTTATAGTTATTTCTCTTCTTTTCGTTTAATCTAATTCATCGGTTATATTTATTTATGATTTATTTTTATTCTTATATTCATATTTTATAATTATCTCACTTCCTTTAATTTAAGTTAATTCATTCGTTATATTTATTTGTGTTCTATTTTTGTTCTTTTGGTGGCCAAATGGTACGTACAGCCAGGCCAAATAGAAAATAATAATAAAAAAAAAAAAGATAAAATAAAATGAAATAAAGAAAAGTAAAGGAACTCCGAACAGATAAATAACGTCAAAAGATTATCTGTTAAACAATGGATAAATGGCAAATCTGCTTTCGTTTGTTTGACAAGGTTAATATATATATATATATATATATATATATATATTATTAACTGTTAAAATAATACAATTATTTCTATAAGATAAATGACTGTTAATAAGGAAGTACCTTAGATATTTATATACACGTGTAGTTACATAAATATAAATTATTGACTTATAATTAATGCGGTTTTAATCGCTGAAAGAATTCCTGGTTACTAACACCGAGGCATCCGTATTTAGAAAGTTGATGTGTATGTTTCTTTGCGAAATAACGAATTACATCGTCGACCCACGAAATATTTAAGCGGATGAGGATAAAGTAGTCGATAAAAGATGTACATCCGACGAATTATGTTTTTTTTTTCTAATGGCGTATGACCAAAGTGCTACGTAATTATAGTATTACATGACTTATAATTCAAAGTTTAATAACGAGATAAGGCGAAGTTATCTGTATAAAGTGAACGTAATGATTACACTCGACTACTCGATTTTGTTTGTTTTGGTTTTGTAATGTCATGCATATGAAATCGTGTTTCTTTGTAAAAAAAAAAAATTAAGTATTTAATTTTTAAATAAGATTTAATTTTTTTTTTAAACAAATAAGTAACAGCTAAAATCGGGAACATGCTCGCTAACCCGATACTACCGACGACGACCGTTATTTCGTTATGGATAATATTTTTATTAACGATATTTTATTCGCTGATTATTTATCAACGAAAGAACGCACGTAACGAACAATTAGCCAAATTGTTCACAGGTCCGAAACGTATACCCTATTTCGGTAACAGTTTAGAATTATTGAAAACTGGACAGGGTAAATATATATATTTTAATAATTGTTAATGTTACTTTGAACTGGTGTGGAATGTAGTGATTTCAAAAAAATAAAATTCAAAGTATACAAATTCAATTGCAAAAAATATGAAAAAGAATACTACATAGTAGAAACAGGCAGACAATTCTCAATAAGATTTAAAAAACGTTTATGAAAAATCATTAAGAATTAAAACGCGAAATCAATACCATTAATCAAAATTATTCATAAAAAATAACACTACTAGAAAAAATGAAAATAATAAAAGAAAGAGATAAAAATAATTTGTTAAATTTAATAACAAATTTTTATTTATGATGAGTTAATTTTAAGAAGTGTATTATGAATTTATTCGTTTTTTATCTTTTATATATTACATACATAGTTTGAATTTTTTGTAGATAGTTAGTATACGTGGTTTTGTTGATTGATTGATTTTGTTGTTTACCACATTCACCATCATGTTAACTTATAATAAAATCTGTTAGTTCACATTACATTTCTTTGTAATATTATGAATACAAATGAAGTCTTATATTTTATTTTTACTTTTTCGTTGCTTTTTATTTTTGATTATGATTCTTTTATTAATTTATTTACACTTAAAAACGACTTAATAGCCGAAAGGCAATAAAAATTTAGCGATTTTAACTACGCATTTATTATTTATTAACGTTACGATAGTAATTTTGAAACTTTCGTCTCAAAGTAAAAATTATACACAACACTATGTGAGAATATTTAGAAACAATAAATAATTTTAAAAGCTAATAACAATAGTCAGAAAAATTTTTAAATATAATTTTTTTTTCTATTTCCAAATTTGTGACTAGTCAGTAGTGGCTATCTAACAAACGGTATCTCTGATTCAATCACCTGTGTGGAGGACACACCCCTTGGTGAGTCCTCCGATTTGTCAATGGACTAAGTCCGTAATCTTCGTCCTTTTCAGTCTTCTGAGGTCTTGCTGTGTATGTAGTAATTGAACGGCTAGCTCATTTGGATGATATCGTAGCCGTAGTAGGTGCTTTTTAGTAAGTCTTCGTATTTCTTCTTGTACTGAACGTACGCCCAGGTCTGGGTGGATTATATAGTTCGTCATATACCACGGAGTTCGGTATATTAGACGCAAAATTTTGTTCTGTAATCTGTGTATTTTATTTGGTAATTCCTTTAACATTCTAGGAGTTATCATATCAAATCCGGGGGCTTTTTTTAGGATTCAATAATTTAACTTGTTTTGCTATTTCTCCAGGTGAAAATATAGAAAGTATTCACACCTAATCTCTACAGCACTAATAACACACTTCCTCTGGTCTCAACCCAGACTACAGCAAACAGTAATGAATTAAATATAATTAAAGCGGTTAATCGAGTAAGATTAGACGTACTGCATGTCGTGAATATACACTTAAAAAATTATTTCATTCATGCGTTAAATTGACGGCTAGGATAATGAAAATAAGCAACATGACCGAGTCTAATATCACGATGTTTACTGATAATTATAGTTTTATTATTGTCCATTTAACTCACAGTACTTTTTACAAAATGGTGGTATCTAAAAAGTTTAGCAATAATATATAGAAAACTCGAACTATCATCTTATAAGTTTAACATGAATAATTTTTTTTTTGGAAATAATAATATATTTGCATAATTTTTTTAAAAATGCTGTTGTATTACATCGACTAAAAACACAATTAAATAGACATGAAGCTATAAAAATGTGGCTTCATCAGAGAATTTTGTGAATCTCCCTGGACGGCCAAGATGTCAAAGAAAAATATTTTAAACAAGTCTGTACAGACAGAATATTAAAAAATAATGTTATACAGAGAAAATATTGTGGTCATATTATCAAAAGTAAAAAATCCAAAAAGCATACTTTTGGATATACACCTTAAGCGCTGCGACAACTGACATTAATTTCTATACTGCTGTGGTATAGTTATTCATACGCCTGGATTTTCAGAGATTCCGGAATTCATGATAACGATGTTGCTAATTTTCTTGCCAGAAAAGCTATGTTTTATGGCGCGCTTAGTCTGGCACTTATTTTTCGCAAATCTAGTAGCCTGTAGTTGGTCTTCATTGTTAATTAATTCTTCCTCCAGACCGCATTATTATTTCGCTACCACAACGTCCCTTGCTATTTTAAATTGTCTACTATGCACATCAACTATCGAAAATTTATTGGAACCATCATCCGTTTATCCGTTTATGTTCGCGACATAATCAAGTTACAGCGCACTCTCACTAACCCCTTTTCTTTCTCACTCCTAAATTCCTTTATATCAATCGGTTATCGTTCTCTTTTTGTTTACATTACATTTCTTCTTAGAGTCATATTGACGCCAAAAATTTAATCACTTGTTAGTTTTGTTACTAATATCCACATTTTCTTTAACTGTCGCTTATGCTAATACTAGCAACTTTATCATACATACACACACACATATATATATATATATATATATAAACAGAGATATATACTAATGGGGGTGTATTTGAGTATCATCGTCGAACATTACAGGAGGTTCAAGAAGAAATTTAAATAAAAATTTTTAATACTAGAAAACGTTCAAAAATTATTTTAGCTTCATCGCAGATACTACTCGAGTACATAAAAGAATATGGCAGTAAACCATTCCGCTTGTGGATCGGATCTGAATTATTTATTGTGTTATCAGATGCCGATGATATACAAGTAAGATGATGAGTTTAATATTATTTTTAACTTTGATTTTATTAGTTAACGCATGAATGTAGCACGTCATATTTTTCCCGTTTTCATTTTCAAATCATTTTATTTTCTAATTTTGACATGTCATTTTTATGTTCTGTTTTCATCCCTGAAATTGCTAATATGTAGTATCCATTCTGATTGATTTGATATATATTAGTACTTTCATATTTATATATTAATGTACTTATTTTTTATGTATGTATGTGTATTTATTTTTTTGATAGTGGACTCGTGATCAAATTATTTAAATAAGTCAAAAAAATGTTGCCAAATGTCTAGGTCAACTGTTTAATACGAATGTGTGATTATAGAAATTGTTAACTTTTTTCTTTTGTAGCCATCACTACTCCCACGATTTGCACACAATATAACCTGTTGTATATAATTTAAAATCAATATCCCATATGTTTACTACCTGTCACACTTATCACGATAACACGCTTATGATTATCACACGCTATGCATCTACATGTTGTTACTGTAAAGTACTAATGTGTTTGTTTATACATTCTGCTGACCAATGTATAGTACCATACACTTTTTCGATGTATACGAACGTTATTATTAGTCAATATTACTTATTGAAACATATTTATTTCACTCTTTTATGTATAATTATGGATTTTTAAATCTAATAATAAAATCAAGTACTGCAGAAATATTGTTGATAATTTATAATGTTATTACAAATATTCTCAAAAAATCCAAATGCAGAAACAAATGAATACCAAAAAGAATCTTAAAAAAAAAGTAAAATCGAAATTAATGTTTGTGTCGACAGCGATATTCCCCTTGTGTGTAAAGTATATTATAAATAATACTAAATCATCTAAAAAATCTTTATCAACTTGTTTAAAGAATAATAACACTATGTAGTTCTGATGATAAGCTCATAATAATATATGTATTAAGATGCATAAAGAATTTCTGTATGAAACTGATAATCATTCATAGTATATTAATGCAATGTAATAAGTAAACCAATATAAATATATTTGAATAAGTAAGACAATCAAAGTCAGATTCCAATAAAAATAAACATACAGCAACGTTTGCCTTTTTTAAAAATCCACTGTCATATTACAATGATGATACTAACAACAATGATAATAATAACCACAACAATGATAATAATTATAATTATTATTTTATTTATTATTAGAGATAAAAATTTAATAATTATAATTCAAAAACCTGGTTTGAAACAGGTTGCAACGAAATTTGCATTAGGAAAACCTAAACACTTTACAGTATTTAAAGACACATATGGTGACAGTCTGTTCACGCTAATGGAAGGTATATATTTGTGTGTATAAACTCATACACCTTCCCACACACACATACACACATTATAAAATTTTGAATATAATTTGAAAAACGTGGAATGTAATGATTTTTATTACAATAAACAACAAAAAAGTATGATTTTCATAAAGAAAAAAATTGTAATGATTTTAACTTCTTCTTTGTTGGTTATTTGAATACAATGTGACACGTTATAAATTATCTTAACATCAAAATGTACACTATTATTTTGAATGTAATTAATAAGAAACTACAGAATACATTATATTTAAAAGTTATACAAAGATTTTATTTTTCCCCTCTTAGAAAAGCCATTTAAATTGCGAAAAAAGCAGTTGGCTCCTTTGTTTACAAACATGGCGATACGGAAATATTCATCAATAATTGAAAAAAGGATTCGCACTGAAATCGAAGTACTTAAAGATTATGCTAAAACTGGAAAAATGTTTAATCCGTGGGATCATATGCCTAACGTAACTTTCGATATAATAACTAGTAAGTATGTTATAATGTAAATATAATAACCCAAACTGTGTGTAAATGTATGTGTAGAAAATCAAAAGGATCTTCCTACAGTCTAATCGACCTCCGAGTGGTCAATTAGAGTATAGGAAGATGGGGTAAATAATGAATAATAGGAGAGCGAACATTCTGTTGTGGCGAACCTTTATATTATGGGAGTATTTAATTACTTGTTATATATTCCTTATCTTATTTACATCCGCTAGATAATTACGGTTTATACATTTTAACACACATTCTTACCTTTCGAGGTATAAGATTATACAATTTCTTATCAAAAAAATTAGCCAAAAGAAAAGTATTCTATTTTGTTCCATTTGTTCACAAATAGTCCTCCTCGTTGTTATTTGATCATTCCACACTTGTGGTGAGAGCATTATTTTGTGTTAATAATTAGTATCTATATTAATTTTTTTAATACTAAGTTATCTAATTGAGTAAAGAATGATAAGTTACATCTAGCCAGTTCCTCCTTGTTTGGCCGATTTGCGAATCGTGCTTCAGGCAATCGGGCTGCTTTTGAGACCATGTGTTAGCAATGTGATGGCAGAGCATCTCTTGATCGCAAATAACTATGCGATTGTCTATCTATATTGTGCTTTCAATTGAGTGATTTATACTCGCTTATTAGCTTCGGCGGTTGTAGTATTAAATCTCCAGAAAACGCATTTGTTTTACCTTGTCATAGTCCGTTGGCTTAGCTGCTGTTCCATGCCTCGAGAGACAGTACTGACCAAATTTATGAATGCTAATGTGGTTGATTGCACAGACTGTCGCTTTGATATATTAACATTACTCGATTATATCAGTAATTAGTTAAATCAATTTTTGGGGAGTATGATGGAATAAGTGGACCTACTGAGCGTCCACTCGCAAGAAGAAAAACTGGAGATCTGGAAATTCATGTTCTTTCCCCTACGCTCTCTCAAGGGCCGGTTCAGACGACAGTGGCCAATATAGAACGCATAAATAGAGCCCGTAGTATAGGGAGCGAAAAATAAGAGCCGCCTCCCAATAATTAGGCATGGGACGCCGAGTTTTCGACCGACCAATGCAAGATCATGCACAGTTAATGACGTCGCGAAAGACTGTACCATGGTAGGTAAGGCGAGTAAAGGAATTTTTGCGGCTTTTACTCGGGATAAGGAAACTACCCAAGGTTTGGAAATGGGCTATAATTGTTCCCATACTAAAGTCACTCGGGAAAGATCCTTCGTTGCCTTTTGTTTAGCTTACTTTCTTTTGTTTGCAAATTATTTGAACGGGTACGCCTTAAGCGAGAGTTAGCCGACCGTTCTTGGCTGTCTCCTATTCCAGGGAAATTGCTTTCGGCCGGTATTACTAAATTACTGGTTTGCTGGCGGAGAACTGGACAAATTTCTTCCATCAGAAATCTACCTGGTCAATCGGCCGAGATCTCCTGTGCCTCCCTTATAGGACCGCACTTGAAAGTGACGATAAAATTTGCACTGTAATGGCCGCAAAATCATCACCCAAGATTCTAGTACCTGACAAGTCATACTTGTGCTTCTTGTTGGGAGCAGTGACCCTTAGCGAGGGTTTCACTGAATGACAATTGTCGTTGATTACCATTTCGGACTGGAGAAAATGGTAGGTGATTGGTGTGGACAGTTGACGGCTTCGCAACTCCTCAATTGAGCCGCCAGATCACCTGGCCAGAGAGCTGTTTAGGTCTTAGGGAGTAATGGGTCGGCGGTATAAACATAAAGAGCCGACTCGAGGAAGGTGGAGGGCGTTTCAAATAATAGATAATTCACTGGTGTCCACATTGCCACTTTATTTGAAAGGAAATCATATGTCTTGTCAGATGACCAGCCCATCTCCATTATGATTATTTTATGCTTACTGTTATATCATTTCTTCTTGTTGTTTCCCTAATCTATTTATTTTCTTTCTTGTCTTTCAGTGATATTCCAATCATTTGCCTTTCGATTCTCCTCTGAGTTACTCTTAGACTTTCCTTCAATGCTGCTGTTATATTCCACGTTTCTCCTCCATAGGTCATTACCGTGAGCATGCATTGGTTAAACGTTTTTCTTTTCCAACTTACTGGAATCTCACTATTTTGTAACATATTTTTTAGTTTCCCAAATGCTAGGGTGATCATTTGGATTCATTCGGCATTTCCTCCTCCATTCTATTGTTGTTTTTTATAATTCGTCGCAAGTAATTGAACAAATCTTTATTAACCTTTTCCGTATTTCTGTATTTACATTGTTAGATGTGAACAATTTCTTTTTCATAAATGCGGTTCTTGCCTGTGATATATTTCACCTTATTTCTTAATAACTTCTCTATCTTCTGTTATTATTGACCGAGATATCTGTACTTTCTTAAATTTTGTATTTTTAATTTTATAATTTTATATTTATTGTTTTATTATTTTTCATTTTACTGCATTTCAGTATCACTGTTTTCTTCTTATTTATTGTCTTGTTATGTGGAAGGGAAGAAATGAAACTTAAAGACGTTTTCCCAAAAATATACTTAAGGAACCTGTCTGCTATGCTTAACTTGCCATGGCGATGACGCAAATATTTTTGTTCTTAAATCTACGTCGCACATACATTTTTTGTGCAGCGAAGATTTGGACATGTGCCTATGTGTATAAGTATTTGTCTCTTTCACACATTTTATGCGTTAACTCCGAATATACAACGCGCGATTAGAAGTTTCACCTCAAAAAATCTTTTATCAGGGCTAATCATTAGCTCCTCCTTTTTTCACAGATACGAGCGCAATCTTGTACGGGCGCCAAATATTATCATATTTTATAATAGTTTATGTAGCATTATTCTAACATTATTAACAACAGCCAACCTGGGGAAAGGTTTTACACAATGTACTCAGTCTTTGTCATATTCACTTATTTACAAACACATACGTTCATTGTATAATACACACTGTTCATAATTCACTCGAATACCTTTTATAACTAAATTAAACCTATAATGACTAAAGTAATTTTAATATCGAACAAATATTGTCATAAAAATTCTTAATTAGTCTTCAAATTTATTTATGGGTAGGATACATACGATGATCGTCGTTATATATATATATATATATATATATATATATATATATAAATATATATATATATATAAATATATATATATATATATATATATATATATATATATATATATATATATATGTATAAACGATACATAGCATGTCAACATTATACAATATTTTTGTGTTATTATAACTAAATTACGCAGAATCTATGATGGATGTCGAACTAGATCACCAAGAAACGGACACAAAGATATTTTGCAATATAAATAAAGAGTAAGTAAGAACATATTTAAACAATATTTTTTGAAACTAATGTATATGGAAGAAAAAGTTGTAAGTCGAATATGTAAACTAACACTGTGTGATATAAACCGATTACTGTGTGATATAAACCGATTATATATTATAAAATCAATCATTGATTTTGAGTAATTCACGAACATATTAAACATACCTTGTTAATAAAATGAATTGTAACATCTAATTTATTTATTTTTATATATATCACTTCATTCTTTCATTATTTTATTTTTACTTTTATTATTCTACTGTATGTTTTTTATTATTCAAATTTGTTATATTCATATTTGTAAGCATAATGAATGTCAGTAATCTGTTTAATAAAAGGTGCAAAACATAAACAAATCGGTCTGAATGTTTAAAAAATTATATAATATTTAAATGCCAACTACTGATAGTATCATTATATATATATATATATATATATATATATATATATATATATATATATATATATATATTTAACGCGTACATATATAATATGTATATATATATATATATATATATATATATATATATATATATATATATATTTAACGCGTACATATATAATATGTATATATATATATTTAACGCGTACATATATAATATGAATATATATATATATGTGATTCGAGTTTACATCATGTCAACAGTGCATTCAATTTATCGGCTGACAGATTCTTAAATCCTCTTAGTCAAAATAAATACTTCGATGCGTTATTGTTCAGAAACGTTAAACGGTTATCGAGAAACATGAAGCAGTTCATTGGACGAGTAGGTGCAATTATTATATATTGATGTCAAAGCTGATATATATATGATTTGCACATTGTATTTAGTATAAATATAACTGAATATTATATCTGGAGTCTCATAGTACAGAAAAAGCTCTTCTCCCTTCCGCTTTTTCATGAAACACTGTACATGAGCATGATGTTCTTGGATATGAACTTATACATTTTGAAACTAATTTCTTGAAAGATGTATCAAGTACATTACAAAAAACTTCTACATTTATGTACCAAAAATGAGCATACTTCAATATTGTGAACTATTTAGTACGATAAAAAATTAAATTTGAACTTTGAAAACATATTTACTATTTTTGTTTTGCGAATACATATGAAGTCAGGTAAAATTAGGACAGGTATGTAATATATATAAAATTATAAAACATGCCAGAATATAATTTCGTACAGATATATTTTCTTCTTCTTCTTTGAATGCCATACATTATGCAGTGCGT
Source organism: Coronaproctus castanopsis (assembly GCA_032883995.1). Taxonomy (NCBI): domain Eukaryota; kingdom Metazoa; phylum Arthropoda; class Insecta; order Hemiptera; family Monophlebidae; genus Coronaproctus; species Coronaproctus castanopsis. Next base: position 171,082,910 of record CM065052.1, read on the forward strand.
AGGGTATTCCCAATAGTTTCTCTTTCATGCTATCTGGAAAAGTCTACCTATATCGTCGATGTTGCTCTATTCTTTAATATTCTTTATTCACGAGGTCTTTCATCTATTACCACCAACTCTTCCTTGTAATATTAGGCGCAGATGTCATACTATTCTCCTCTTAGAATGTGACCCAAATATGACATTTTCATTTTTTTAACATTTTTTATTAGTTTCCTTTATACACCAGATCTTTTCAGTACACTGTTATTTCAAACTTTTTCGATCTACGAGATTCTTAATAGCCTTCTAAGGAGCCACATCTCTGTGCCCTGCAAACGTCTAATGGTGCTGACTTTTAAAGTCCATGTTTCCATTCCATACACGAGTACCGGAATCACGTAACAATCTATAACTTTGAGTCTTATCTGCAGTGGCAAATCATTTGCAAGCATAACGCTTTTTATTTTTCCAAAGGTTTCCTTTGCCATTCCACATCTTGTTCTTATTTCTTCATCATCGTCTAGTTTTTCGTTTATTACTGTTCCCAGATATTTGAAACTCGTAACTCTCTCGATTACATTATTATTTATGATTAGTGATCTTTTTATTACTTCTTTTAATAACCACAGATTTAGTTTTTAATGAATTAATTCGAATTACGTATTTTTGGCCTATCATAGTGAGTTGGTCTAACATACGTTGTAGCTCCTGAAGACTTCCCGTTATAATTACTGACTGCATATCTGAGGTTACTAATTCTATTCCCATTTACTTTTATTCCGAATTTATCGTTTTGTAATGCTAGTTGAAAAATCTTCTCTATATATATATCTTAAACAAAAGGAGCGAGAGTATACAACCCTGTTTTACACCTTTCATGATCTTGAGGTTTTCAGTTTTCGCCTCTTGTTGCCAACACAGATTCTGTATTATTCGAATATCTTTCCCATCCAGTCCTGTTTCTATCAGAATTTTGATAAACGGGTCTTGTTTTACTGTATCGAAGGCCTTTTTGTAATCAATGAAGCATATGTAGACATCTTGACAATGATCATAGCATTGCTGCAATAGCTGTTTCATACAAAAAAGAGTTTCACGTGTTCAAAAACCTTTTCTAAATCCGAACTGAATATCCCCACAATGCTATAGATTCTTGCATGTAGTACTCTAAGAAATGTTTTCAACAAATGACTCAAAATGGATATTAGTCTAAATTCTGAGCATGAGTTTGCATTTGATTTTTTGGGGATTGGTATAAAAGTCGACTTCCGCCATTCTTGTGGGATAACACCTGTATTATAAATCTTGTTGATAAAACCTGTTACTGCTGGTATTTTATCGCATCAGCCTTCCTATTTTTCATACATTTTATAGCTAGTTCTACTTCACATTGTACTATTTGTGGGCTTTGATTTTCACTATTTACAATATTAGTTTAGAGTACTGGTCGTTGATCACTGAACAGATTCTTTACATACTGTCTCCACGTTTCTGCCAGTTTTTCTTGATCTATTATTACTTCACCTGTTTAGTTTCTTATAGCTATTAGTTTCGCCTTTTTTATGCTTCCTGTTATTTGTTTAATTTTTTATGGAATTTCAAGATATCATGTAGCCTTAGGAGTTCTTCAGCTTCTTCACATTGTTTCTGTATCCATTCCAACTTTGCTTTTCTGACTTCCTTCCGGATTATCTTATATATACTTAAGTAATTCCCCATATCTCCTTCGACTTTTGCAAATTAGTTCCAGTATTTTATCTGTCCATGGTTTAACCTTTTGGTGTTTACTGTTCTCTATAACTTCCTCCGCAGCTTCGATGGTAATAACTTTTATCTTATTCCAAACATTTTCAATGTCTTCCATTTCAATCTCTGTTACTGCTGATATTCTAGCTGCTAATTCATCACTCAGTTTATTTTTGATATCAACATTTTTAAGCTTTTCCACGTCTAACGTCTTGCTGGGAGTAGTTTATTTCTGATATCAACATTTTTAAGCCTTTCCACGTCTAACGTCTTGCTGGGAGTTTATAAAACGTGTTTTTGATTATAAAGCCTCCTTGCTGACAAAATTCAATGAATTTAGATCCTCGTTCATTTCTCTGTCCAAGACCAAATTTTCCAGTTACACCAGTTACCTCTCTCTTTTCAGATTCTTAATAATATTTTGCAGACCACCATAGAAATATTACATTTCTTCATCAGATTTATCAGCTGTTGGTGCATAAATCTGGACAATGTTAATATACTCTATCATGCCTTTTAGCTGCACTAGCATTAATCTATCTGACTCAGCTTTGAGATTAATTTGGCATTTCTTGTGCTCTCTCCAATTATAACTGCTACGCTATTTCTCCCATTTTTTGCTGATCTAGAGTAGATACAACGTGCTCCATCATACACAATAGTTCCGCTATCTGGCCATTTGTGTTCGCTAATTCCCAATATATCGGAAACACTTGGGAGTGTCCTGCGGAAGAGTAATGTACTGTGGTTTCTCGCTGCCTTCAGTGCTTGCAGTGTGCATGCCGGATTTTTTTCAATCTATAGCTGTTCCGATCCACTTGTTCTCCACCTATAGTTGATACTGAATGAGCTGCTACCCTGTTTCAAAGTTTGTGCTTATTTAATGGCGGCACGACTCGCCATGTCGCAATGATGTCTTCAGATATATGTGTAGTTTTAGTATGGATAAGGTTAAAACTATTCCTTCCCCCGCCTCCATACACCCTCTTTCATTGCCGCACTTTTTGTTATTCGCAAACTAACTTTTGCACACTATCAAAAAAAGTATGTACTTATTATATTACTAATTTGTTTGTAAGTAACTTTGATTTGTTGGCCACAAGATTGATGATATCATTATTGTAGATCGATCTCAACATTTTTGGTTCACATCTCATTGGCACGGGGCAGATGTTCTTGTGTCATAGTGATTATGAGGCAATGTCAAAAAAATGCAGCTGTGAGAAGCTCCGCCACCAACTACCAGCATCACTGAATGCTAGATGAGATGTTCATAGGCCAAGCTTATCGTAGAGTATGTAGCACTCATCGTACTTTTCTCATAAAAAAAAACAAACAAAAACAGAAAACAGATTACACAATCACACGTCTGTGTAATTTTATTCGCCTTGAAGTTCACCAATCTCTTCAAATAAAGAATCTTCGACTACACAATCCGTTAAACTTTTTTAAAGTAGATCCTAGTTACTGCCAAAATCGAGCAATCCCGATATTAAAATTGTCTAAAGATGCCTCATAGTCAAATTTCAATAATAAGTGCTTAATTTTTAAAAAATTCCTCATTTATCTCACAACAAATTTTTTTTTATCCTTCGAGTAAGGAAATCAGTTTCTACAGGAAAATCGACCTCTTTATTATCATTGTTTTCTAAGTTTCTCTGATTAGCATTCATTTTTTCAATAAAAATGAATGTGGTGTTTTCCACTACTTCGACTTTTCCTGAACGCGTCTTAACTAAATTATTCACAAAATTATTAAATTTCATGAAGTCCAATGCAGATGTTTTCAGGTATTTCGATAAAGAATTAGAAATGTTAAAAATTTTCAAAAATACGCGTGCTGTTGAAACATTTCAAATTTCAACAAACTTTCTCTCTCATTTTTTGCTTTAGAACGTACATTAGACAAAAAATGTTCATTATTTTCCATTGCATGGTGAGCTAACAGAAATGGTACATATAATGCGTTTGGTGAGTCGCCAAATTGTCTAAATTTTTTCAGAAGTGCTGGCTTACTTATCTAATTTCGCTAATTTTAAGAAGTGTTTTTTCTTTATACTGTTGTCAAATATGAACCCTATGACTTCTGAAAAATACTACTACTTGGTTTAAAAATCCAAATAAAGAAATTAAGATATTGGTGATGTTGGAAATTAAAAAATTGAACACATGAGAAAGACACAAGAAGTGTAGAGAACTAATCTCTTTTTGTAACTACACTGAAAACCCGTTATATATTCTCTGCATATTGACAGCACCGTCTGTAGAATTTCAATCGTATTTGGTGATATGGGCGCTGTTTTATGAAGGTGTTCTTTTAGTCATTCAAGGAGACTTTTGATGTTGATTCATCGTACAAAACTGTATCAAAAAGTATTTTATTTTATTTTTCGCATTCTACTAGTAAAGAAGGTCTATTTTTCATTGAACAGTAATTGATTCGTCTTGAGTAGTATCCAACTATACTCAAAACATACCAGGTTCACGAAATTATCAAAAATCATTTTTTCCATTAAACTCCGAATACTGACAAAATCATTTTTAAAAAACAAGTTTCAATTGCTTCAGCCAGATGAGAATTCAATGTTACATTGTATATTTTAGTTAATAAAAGTAATTCGATGAAACATTCAAAATTATCAACCTTAGTCGTCAGAACTAAGACCAGATTTCCCTATTCCCTTAATAACATCGGTAATTCGTTTCATTACATCTGTTCTAATCTGAACATGCGGTCTTCTTAAATTTAAGCATTTGTTTTTTATCAATTCGCTCAATATATCCATTATACCGATCTAGAAAAAATTCTTTACGATTCTTCGAATGCTCATGACTTTTGGGGTCCCTTAATCTGAATATAATAATGTCTAAAGCCATGCACGTTGCGCCCGAGGCCGAATTGGAGCCTGCAGCTCATTTTTCTTCAACTAAGCACGATTTTTAATTTATATTTAAGGAATGAAATATGTAAAAATGCAATTATCTGAATTAAGTTTAACAACAACATAATAAAATAATAATAATAACTATAATGACACTAGTATAACTCTACAAACAACTATACAATGCTAGGATAAAAATATAAATGTAGTAGCACTATACTCACTTAAACATAAAATTACACATTAGTTTGTAATAAAGTTCACGCGTATAAAAATATGTAGTAATTATAATCCCAAAAATACATACTGAACATTAAGGACATGTAAAATAAAGAATTCAAACAATTGGCATTGGCCAGTTAAGTCCAGTATATATATAATATTATGCACCCTTGGCTAAGAATGCTCCTGCATGTATTATACTCTTTATTAATAGCAAACTATTGTGTGTAGTGATTTCAAAAAAATCAATGAACGAAATTAATTTTATTTAAATAGATTATCAACGCGAAAATCAACAGAATTCAAGAAACATATATTCTGGGAGGAAAACCGTCAGATCAAAAAGGTAGGATATGTTTTAATTATAACTTCTTCAATATATATATATTATAACGTACTATCTCGTCGTGGTGGTCGGCCAATTTATAACGTTCCACCTAAGAGAGCGAGGTACATATACTCTGTGATTGCGGACAATTTACAACGTTCTCACAAAACCCTCTCTTTGGTAGAGCTATGAACTTGTAGACTGCTAATGTACCAGATAAAGCTAAATAAGAAATGCCGCAGTCCCCAGCACAGAATACTGTGCAATAAAAATATTTATTTATTTAATTCACCGGAAACTAAGCTTCTTGGCGTGGAGCCAACAACTAACAAATTTCTCTACGGAATGACTAGCGTACGTTACGAATTTAATACTATTTATTTTAATTATTATGATGGTTATTTTAATTTTACATGATTCAACATAAAAACAACTTACCAACAATTATTCACATTTTTATATAACATAATTCACAAAATATATACATAAAATTCATTAAGACGTACAATGAAAATATAAAATAACGTAACCTGGTGGTACCACCGATGAGATCGATGGCGGCTTTCAAATCGTGGTGACTTTTCCTGAAATTTCCCCGTTAATCTGGGATTGATCATTACTATTATGTTCTACTTGTAACTAAATACACGGATAATACCGATATATATATATCTACACTAATACGTCTCCCACGAGCTTATAACGTTCGCTAACCTGTATTATTTTCCAAAACTTATTTTAGTCCGCAGGTAAGTGAATATTTGGTTAATTAACCGTGTTGGGTTCGACCGCATTCGTATTCTTTTCATCGCGTCAAGTAGCCTTCCCGCCATTTGTATATTTCTTCTCATTAGATCTTGGTCTATATTTCTCGTTTACTTTAGTTGTTCCTAAGATTCTTCGTGACATCTTTCTCTTTTTTTATATAATTCTTCGATCATGCTTTTTGTATTTAATGTCAAGCTTTCTGAACTATATAGTAGTTCGGATTGAATGAGTGCACAGTAATGTCGTAATTTCGCATTGTTATAAACGTTCTTTGTCAATTAAAAAGTTACTACTAATTTGTTTATTCTAGAACGTTTTGGTGTTTTGTCTAGCATATTGGGTTCAATCCATTCACACAGATATTTAAACTTAGCTACTCTGCTATATTTTTCGTTTCCAATTAATAGAAATTCAGGAGCTGATTGTATATTTGTAATGAATTTTTGAGGACAACCTTTGCTGCCTGTTTCTACAGTATTTAAACTTGTTTTATCGCGTCCTCTATTGTGTTTGCAAGAACCACTATATCATCAGCAAAAGTTAGATAATCAATTGTTAAATTATCTTTCTCCAACCGTAATCTGATTCCGCTATATACTTTTTCTTTTTCTAGACGTAAGCGCCATTCTCGAATGATTTTTTAGTTAAATAGAAGCAGGGACAGCCCATCCTCTTGTCTTACACCAGTTCTGATCTAGAATGCTTCAGATACTATTCCTCAAAATTTGACCTTTGACACGGTGTTAGTCAGGGTTTGTTGAATAATCATTCTAGTTTTATTGTCTAAACGCATTTCTTTTAAATTGACAGTAAAGTCTTCTTATCAACCGAATCGTATGCTTTTGAAAATCTACAAAGGTCGCTCTAAATTTTTCCTGACTTAATTTTATGTAGGATAAAATAAATTTTAGGTTCATAATCTGTTCAGTACAGTTTGTCCTTTCCTAAATCCTGCTTGGTATTCTCCTAATTGTGGTTCAAGTTGTTCCTTTGCTCTTGCTTGAATAGCTTTTGACAAGATCTTGTATATTACTTGCAGAATTAAAATGGTCTTATTAAATCGTAATATACATCTAGCAAAGTTAGAGATAAATTAGGCGATAAACTGTGGAATGAATTCAAAGCAGGAAAGTGTGTACGACAGGGCTGCATATTAAGCCCGATACTGCTCAATATTTATAGCGAATAGATAATGCGAAGTATCCTACAAGAATGGGAAGATTTTGTAAAACTGCGGGAAAAGCAATCAATAACCTGCGATACGCGGACGACACTGTAATAATGTGTCCTATCACCAATGCTGCTCAACATTTATACGGAACAAACCTCTAAAGAAGCTCTGGAAGACAGCCAGCATAATAGTCATCAGAATAGATGGAAAATACATCTCAATAATATTCGTTACGCGGACGACGCAGTTTTAATAGCTAGTAGTGCTAAAGATTTAAAACTGATCATAGAACAAGTAGATAAGATTAGTTAAAATATTGCAAGCTTTTGAATTATGGTGTTACCGACGAATTTTGAAAATAACCTCGACTGCTAAAAAGACCAACAAAGAGATACTCACTACTATGAAGAAAGATCATGAATTGATTAAGTTGATACAAATTCGAAAACTAAAATATTTTGGGTGACCCGTGGGACAAAGTATTCCTTGTTGCAAACTATTCTCTTGGGAAGAATAGAACGGAAAAGACGTACCTGCTTTTGTGATATAAAAACATGGACAGGGCAAAACACAGAACATTTTGTACACTTCGCATATGATAAAAGCATTATCATTATATAGTTGAGAGGTCGCTGCATGGTCGTCACTCATAACCGATAAATAATGGAGTCGGATTTTCAGTGAACACTAACATACACACAACTCAATCATAAAGTTAAATACTCGTTCAATATGAAAAACGATATCAAACGAATTAAAAACATCATATATATCCCAGATATACCCTCCCAACAATAGTAAATACATGACGTAAACAGAGGACGAATGAATACATAGTACGATTTGAACGTTAGCAACGTACAACGGGCAATATCCAGCAGAATAGAACTAACGGGTTGGAAATGGCGATAATTATATAATGAGAAAAAGTTTAAGAACCTGTATATGGTTCTAACAAGTGTAAAACAAGGAAAACTGGAATTTATTTGTTATTATCATACTGTCCGATTTAAAAATATAACTTTTCTTTTCCTTTTTGACACAATGATCTTCATAAACTGATCAATATTTCTGTACATACACGCTTAAACATATTTCAGCTAAACCTAACACATCGTAATTATTGTTGTAAATATTAAAATTAAATTTATATAATTTAACGTTAAGCCTTCGAACGTTCTGATAATAGAACGTTGGCCACATTAAGATGTAATATTAAATTCATATTGAAAAAGGAAATACGAGGGAGGCTATCAGAAATGATGGGGTAACATCGATTGAATACAACATGATCCGAAATAAGGAGAAAATATATACACATACATAAATATATACATTGACACATACACACACACACACACACACACGCGTGTGCATATATATATATACATAATAGAGTAAGATTAACATACGCACTCACACTTTCATACTCAATCAATATCAAAAACTAAATACTCATTCAATATGAAAAACGATATCAAACGAATTAAAAACATCATATATATCCAGATATACACTCGCAACAATAGTAAATATATGACGTAAATAAAGGACGAATGAATGCATAGTAAGATTTGAACGTTAGGAACGCACAACGGGCAATATCGAGCAGAATAGAACTTACAGGTAATAATAACCGCGTCATTATCAGTTGGAAATGGCGATAATTATATAATGAGAAAAAGTTAAGACCTGTATATGGTTCTAATAAGTGTAAAACAAGGAAAACTGAAATTTATTTGCTATTATCATACTGTCCAATTTAAAAATATAACTTTTATTTTCCCTTTTTGACACAATGATCTTCATAAACTGATTAATATTTCTGAACATGCACGCTGATCGAACCATATATTTGAATTAGATTGCAAGTAAAATTTTACTCGTATATTTTTAATCTCCGCGTAAGCAAAACTAAGTTTTCACTTTCTTTCGAATGTTTTCTAAAATATTGACTACTTTCGGTAATTTTTTCAAAATGTTTAATATATTTACGGGTGCATCTGTTATTAATGAACAATGAACATAATACTTTTATATATCAAATTATAATGAACTACTGTATTATTACAATATTATTGAATCATGTTTTTAGTTACAAATATTGCGATTAATAGATAGTTTTATATTTGTTGGATGCATATTATATATCACAATATTAAAAAACATTATTTGCTTTTGTTAATAATGGTAATTTTAAATGTATCAAACATTAGTTGTTTACAATGTAGCAGGAAGATATTTAGAAACCGTATACAAGCTGTCGCTGGATGAGAAAAATCCCTCCCTTGTTCTAAGCGAAATGATTTTAATTATCGCAGCGGTAAGCGTCAATGTTCGTTTTATAACAAAGTATTAAAATTGTTAAAAGTTTTTACGAAGTTAGATTACTTCATAAACATTATAAAAACGTTTGAACTCTGCACAAAAACACACACACATATACATATAACATATGAGACCTGTTAATAGTTTGTTTTTAACTGTACTTTGTTAAAAATAGAACACCGTCAAAATTTTTATGTATCCATTTTAAGAGCACCGGTTAGTTTTAATATTTTAGTAATGGCATTTTTCTTAAAGTTGACTTACTAAACAAAATATTTGACTTAGATTTGGAACATATATGAAGATCTGTATGCTACACAGTACTTTTTCTTATTAGTTTTAAATATAATATAGTTCTTCTGATATCACTGTTTCAATTTCTTTAACATAGCTTGAGTATATTGAACTCATAAATTTTTGTACACTAATATTTAATTTTTATTCTCACTTGAAAAATTTCTATTTCCAGTAAAACTATGTTTCATTCGTTATCTTTTAACGTCTCAAATAAACTTGCGCCAGAATTGAACTAAATCACAAATCTCAGTACAACACTGTCATACTTCATTCAAGACTTCTACAAACTTTATTTCGCATGCACCTGCTTGTTTTGGGACCCTTGTAAAAGCATTTCCTGTGACAGACTTTGCGAGCTTTCTTATTATTGCACACGCAAAACCAAGCTACTAACTTTATGCTCTCTCGGGCCTCGAACAATTATCATTTCTCGGTCATCAAGATTTATACCCATACTTACTGATAAATCATTATCATGCAAGCAGAATATCTCTCTTCCCCCGGGAACCCTCACGTCATACCTTATTGTGACCATTACAGGCGGGCACTGAACGCGAGAACACATGAGAGAGTGATCAAAGCAACCGTTGGTGTTGTACGGTATGCTCGGATCACAGAGTTAAGACACGGACCATATGCGCTTGTTAATAGGTCAATAGTTTAACATTAGCGACCTTATGAACCCAAACCGATGTCGTCGAAGTGAAAATTCCTCACACAGCCCGTGGCCACTCGGCAATTCCATAGTATGCTATTATTGCCTTTGCATAACTTCCCTGAAGATGTTCTGAGAAATTACCATTAGAGTTTAACATAACACCCAGATACTTCAAAGTGGATGTAATCTTGTCACAGGTTGACGTTCTAATTTTGTTTTAAGGGAACATACATCGCCTTTTCTATGTGGGAAGTATTATACCAAGTGCGGGAAAATCAAATAATTTTTATCTCCTTAGTCCACTCAGCTCTGAGCCAGGTTTATAAAAACTCGCCGAAGCATGGGTCCTACAAGACTTGCTTGGAGGCAGCCCTGAGGTAAGGTCTTATCTACTAATATAGTAGAACTTAATGACCTCAGTTCTTCTCCAGAAGTAGTCTTCCAGTATTTCTATTAAATAACTGGCGACCTCAGATGCATGATAGCCCGTTGGCACCACTCTCTGCTAAAGCTCACCTGAATCAGGCTCGTGAGAATATGAGGCTCTTGAAGATAGACAGCCTTCAATGATTCCGCAGAAATTCTATAATTTCAACAAGCCTTTCTATTTTTAACCCTTGAAAGGCAATAGGAGACTTCTTCCATAGCTAGTCCGGCGACTACTCCATAGGCAACGAAGTCCAACTTACTGCCAACATCAGTAACCGCCAGAGAATGATTAACAGCTACCTTATCGCCACAACTGAGTCCAAAACAAGCGCACAGCCTGGAATGAGCGAATGCAGCAAGTGAGTAAAGTTCTCTTCAATCGTCATTATTTTTGAACACACTGTCATCCAATAAAGCATTTAGAACTTTGCGGTGAATATTTCTGCCGCGCAAGACGCTACTTGATGCAAGTTAGCAGGTGCTACTCCTGCAGCATTTTGATCATTAACTATAACAACTTTTTTATTATTTAACGAGTTATGTATATTTTTATATGTTTCAAATATAGTTTTAATATTATTTTTACGCAAATCTCTGATAATTCTATTTATGTACTTTTTATTCATCCTTATTATCTATAAATGCTTCACAAGTTTTTTACTGAATTTGTTAATAAATCTTTTAGCTTCTTTCGTGCCATACCCATTATTCAAACATTTATGTTATTGCCATCACACACACGATGAGCTCCAACCATTACAGTTTTAAATATACTAATGTTTTGACTTGGCTTATGGTGATAATTTTTATGTAAATATAGTCCATTTGCTCTTACGTTAAAAACATCTAGAATATGCACAATCTAACTAGAACGCAATTTTTCTTCTTCTTTTTATTGTTTATCATTACTTGATTTTTAATTATCTAGGCGTTAACATAATCGAAATCTGGCTTTCTCGATCAAATTTAAATCAGTCATCATTATAATACATATTTTTGTTTTATATAAAGTTTATAAAAACATTATATACGTAATAAGAAATGAATGCAAAATTGAGTACTTCCATCTTTGATGGTTTAATCATTAGTTTCGTTTTTTTATGATTTCTAAACAAAATAGTTCTTAGCTAAAAAATATATCCTATCAATTCATGATTATCAATCAAACTTGTAAATAATGTTGAAGTATAACAATTCTAATATGATGCCTTGATCAATTACAGGGTTCGAATGATACTGCAATTGCTATATCATATACCCTATTAATGCTGAGTATATATCCAGAAATACAGGTATTTTTCTTTAAAGTTTATTTTAAATCGTGTTAATCATAATCATTCGCAGATTAAGCTGACGCGAGGTTATAAGTGAAATTATTTATAAACCTTTTTTTTTCAACATGCTACACAGGAGTTAATAATTTTTAAGCACAGTCGCGTTTCCAGTTTAACCGTTAATTCGGTTTGTTACATTTACATAATAAACTTAGAGTTCTACCATGAAAAAAAGGCTGGCTGTTATGTGATTGTTAAACGTGGAAAATCGTAACGAAATAATTACTTCGGTGAAATATTTAATAAAGATATCCCCATTGATTAAATTCTCGTAATTAAATTATAAAGAAGTTCTAAAAATTTTTAAAAGTTAAATTATATTTAAATTTCGTATTCGCGTACGATTAATGTAATTTTAAAATTTCGACAAAAATTTTAAACTCCAATTATATAAAAATTTAATGAATTCCGATCCATTGTTGAAAAGATTAAAAAAATATGAATTATTTCTATCTATTTAGAAATATGAACACGATTTCATAAATATATATATATACATTTATAACAAACAGGAAAAATTATTCGACGAATTGAACGAAATTTTTATGAACGACGATCGTGAAACCAGACTGGAAGATCTCGAACGTATGACGTATACCGAGCAAGTAATCAAAGAAACTCTGAGACATCTTACAGTTCTTCCGTATGTTTTCAGACGCACCGAACGAGAAATTAAATTTAGTAAGTTACACAATTGACCTTTTTTATTTATAAAAATTTCAATTTAACGTCGATTATAATGGCGCATCACGAAATTTTTATATTAAAAAAGATCAAAAAGAACTTCTCGGCTATTAAGCCATTACCAAGTGGACATAAAAAATATATACATAAAAATATGTATAATTTATAAAAGAATTTTAAAAAGGAAAAACAAAAAATTAAATTAAATGAAAAAAAATTTAATTTAGATGTACAACGTTACAAAAAATAACAATGTGAAAAACTTATAAAATAATCTGAAAGTAAATGTGGTCATAATTTTATATTTTTTTACTTTGCTAATTTTTTATAGATAAATTTTAGCAAATATTCGCACCGATAATAAAATATAACAAAAAATCTGTACAAATAATCTCTGAAACCTATGAACAACTGCTATTAGCTTACACATCGTTATACAAAGTATCAACGATCACCAATTAATTAATACAAAATATCATCCTGCAATAAATCCACACTACCGTTTATAGAACTAACCTGAACGTAACCTTCTGCTGGATTCCGAATCATTCAGACATCACTCACAACATAGCTGACAAGACAGTGAAACAGACATTCACTATGTTTCCAGTTCCACCAGTTGCTGTTCCTGCAGTGGATGTTACTAGTCATATAGAGCATCGACTCGGAAGCAAATGTGGATGGACACTCCAATCACAAATAAGCTACAGAATATCATAACAGACACAAATCCCTGGAAAACGTCGATACAACCATCGCGCCGCGAATAAGTATTTCTTACTCGGGTCTGCATCGGGCATACAGCAATCCTCGATCGAAGAGACGCCCCATCATGCTGCTATTATGACCAGCAATCTTCAATTGTTATCTATATTCTCTATAAGTGCCCTGCCCTTCAATCTTATGACATAACCCGGATTTCTTCATTTTCATCCACTATCCCTGATAATTCTAATATGATAGATCACACCTTCCACTGAAACGAGCCTGTAGTGTTTGTCGCCGATTACACTTGATAATACTGTCACCATATTACCACAATAATTATTATCACAGTCAACCCATATAAGTTATACCGTACCATGCAATAATGTTACTTTCTGTTCAAATCTCAAATTATATATTTATTTAAAGACGCTCGACTTCTAGGTTATCTTCAACTACGATACAATACAATTTAAATAATTATAGATAATATAGTAATTGAATGAAAGGTTATATCTTTTACTAATATTAATTCTACCATATGTACATCAAAAATACTTATAGATAATTTTATAGATTTACATAGTTCAGTAATTTAAAATAGAAAAAAAAATAATTCTATCATGTAGACAATTATACCTTCTCGTATAATTTTATAGTTTTTAAAAGTCGTACTGCTGCTTTGTCGTTACCAAGTGCGTCTTCTGTACAGGTTCTTATATTAAAAGGCTTCTTCACGTTCCTTGTTCAGTTTTAGACATATGGAGATGACATGTTAAATGGACAGATTTTACTTGCAAGAAAACATACATAGTGGTGGAGGTTCACTTTGTAATAAGTATCCATGAGTTAGTTTAGTGTGGTCGATGCGGATTCTGCTTAGTACAATCTCTTCTTTCATGTTTTTTTAATCGTTCCCCAATCCGCACTTACAGGGTGGGGCATATTTATTAAATAATTTGTTGTTACAAAGGCGCAAGGAACTAGTGTACTTAATAAATAAATGCGTGTAAGAGTTGTATAACTATAACAAAAGAAAAACAACCAGTCGAGTACAAAAAATAAATACAAGTGTGTGAAAGTTCCCTGCAATGTGTACTTGAAAAAAAAATAGGATGGAATAAGGGATGAGAAACATAGTCCCTTAGACCATCAATAATGTGTGTAAAATAAGTTTGTGAAAATGAGCATATGAATATTAAAGTGCATATTATACAACAAAAAAAAAAAGATATACACATATAATTTAAAGAGATTAAAATTTAAGATAATGAAAAAAAAAATGAAAATAAAGAGATTATATATACATATAATTATATATATATATATAAATATATATACATATAATTATATATATATATATATATATATATATATATATATATATACATCATAGTATGGGAGGGATAATTACATATAAATATAATCAAAAATATTTTTAAAGATACTAATTGAAAAACAAATATATATAAAGTATAAAAATGGAAAAGAACATCTATGTCATGAGAAAGAAAATACATATAAATAATTATAAAAACAGCTTTATGCAATATTATTAAGTATTAATATTGGTAATGAAGGAAAGGAGGCAATGACCATATGCAAAAGCTGCGGATTCACAGTTGAATTAATATTGTAAAGCATAAAAAAAGCAAAAAATTATTTAAAAAAAAAAAAAAAAAAAAAAAAAAAACCTACCAGCCACTTATAAACTTCCTTCGCATTGACAACTCCATGTACAACAGGAGACAGACATGGTTCTGTTTAGAGAATACAAGAGGCTGTCCTCTATGTATTTTAAATTTATTTCTAAGGTCCTCAAATAGGGGACAATCAAACATTAAATGCTCAATATCATCAACAATGCCGGAGGAGTCATCAAAGGAAGTGCAAAAAGCACACACTGGACCAATGGAACCTATAGAGATAGGAACCAAACCTACCATGGCCAGAGAGCACCTGAGCATTATAAAAATTAATATTAATATTTTTAAGTTTACACTGTTCCAAGACTTTTGGGGAAAACAAAAAGGTTTTCCTTCCAGTTGAACAACTGTCCCACCTAGCTTGCCAAGAATCAATGAGTGAGGAATGAATATATTTTTTAAAAAGAAGAACACTAGGAAAGGATTGCAAGGTAAGCGGATCAATATTAAGGAACTACATTAGCAACGTCTCTAACAACTCTAAATTCTGAGATGATGGAGGCGCCAATGACAAAAAGATCCAGTGGCATTATGTTAGATATAATATTAGCAGCAGAAGACAGGTACGGTACAAACATGAAATACTAAGAAGAAACTTTCTCTGGTACATTGATCGAGTACAAAATTCTTTTATTAACATAGATAAGAGAGCCATATGCATAAAGTGACTGAATTAGTCCCTATACAAAATGACGCTCTCTCTGTATTTCAATCCAAAAACATTTGGCTGTAACCTTTTGAGCTTGTGATATATAGAATCACACTTTTTGTGTATGTGTTCTATATGAGGAATAAAAGTAAGTTTATGGTCAAGAATCAGACCTAGATATTTAAGATTATTAATATGAGATATAGGCTGACCAGAAATTAGAGGTTCTTGATGTATTGTACAATTTTTTGATCACCAAACACAATAAAATTGCATTTGGGAGCAGAGAACAACAAACCTAGATCATTGATTACATTTTCAAGTAATTTACAAACTACTTCAATAAGAGCAAAATCATAATATTTCTCAACATCAATGATTAAGAAGAGATTATCAGCATAAGAGACCATCTCAAACCCCTTACAAGTAAAGGACAGGAGCTGCTCCATATGATGATGAACTCTGGAGTATAGAATATTGGGCTCAAGGACAGAACCTTGAGGACCTCACACTCCAGCCCTCTGCAGCCAACAGAGTCACCAACTGCCAAGGAAGCATACCTATTTGAAAAATAATTTATAATAATGTTAATAATGTAGGGATTAAAATTATATGAATTTAAAATACTGATAATTGATGACCATCCGCAGCTGTCAAAAGCTCCTTTGATATCAAAAGAAATGACAACTACAGACATGCCGTCATCCAAGGAATGCCTTACACCAGAAACCAGCTAATAAAGAGCGTTCTTAGTGGAGAGACCTCTTCGAAAGAATTTAGATTCTATAAATTTAACAACTTTATTATTAAGTTTATCACTTCAAGTTGCTTTTTTATTTACTAAACTTTTAATAATGGTTTTCACATCATCAGGCTTGACTGAAAAAGCGACTGACCCAAGAGTTGAAATGGTAACAAGGTTGTCATCTTGGATATGGGGAAAGAAGTGATTAAGGAAAGCACCACATTTGTCCGCATCATTGGAATAAGTTACATTATCAGATAGGATATCAGGAACAGGAAATTGTTGATTTCTATTGAAAATAAATTTATAGGGGCGACCCCATGCGGTGCTCAAACTTCCGCCATGAATCCAATTTAGATTTAATAAGTTAATGTTTTAAGAATAGAATCTAGAACAAATAAACGTGTTATATTTTTACACTTGTTTTTTTCCTTCTAACAGAATTAATAGAATTCTTCAAAATTTGCAGCTGAGGATTCCACCAAACAACTCTTGGAACAGAGACCTCAGTTTGTGACAATGCTACAATCCTAGAAACATAAGTATTAAATTTAGAAATAGCATTATTTAACTCTATTCTATTTGAGGAATCACTAATCTTAAAGTGAAAGAAGTTGATATAGTTATTGTCAATATTATGTGAGAATTTCTTAAAATTTAGAGTGGTGTTTTTAGAAGCACTAGGCAGATCTAATTGGAGTGTAGAGGAAATATTTTTATGGGGTGTAAGATTAAAATTATTCAATGAGAAGGTTACCAACGGTTGAACTCTACTATGAACAATCAAATAATCAATTATGCTCTTTCCATTATGATTAGAAAAAGTAGGTTTTTTGCTGTTCATGATCACCAAGTCATTGCAATACAAAAACTAGGTAAACATGACAGAGTTTTGGGTTGAAACCTGCTTATCCTCCATGAATGGTAACCTTATATTAGTTTCACCAATCAGAATGGGAGAAAGCAGACAGTTGGATCTGATGAAATAATCCATACGGTCCAAATGATGTAATTTAGGTTTATTGGGAGACAGATAGCAAGAAATAAACAGATATCTGCCAACACAAACAATGATAAAATTATTTTCATTCAAAATCAACTTATGTTGGATATTACTTTTGATAATAAATGCAATCCTATTATTAAAATAAGAAATAAATGGATTAGAGACAGAAAGAGCATCAAGATGAACATAGGGTTCAGCAATTACACCTATGTCAGCATCATTGTCCTGGATTGACCTAAGAAAAAGAAGCTGACAAGCATAAGAATTATCAACATTTAAATATGTAAGCTTAACACCCAAAGTCAGTTTTAGATCTTAAATGATCTACAGCTCTTGAAAAATGGGGCAATTTTTATTAAGGGAAGTATGGTCAATGCCTCCAATGCACTTTTGTATAACTTCATAGTTACAAAGATTTCCATTTATATTAATAAAGTTGCACTGCTTTGTAATATTGTAATGCAAACAATTAACACAAGTCACATCTTTGTTGGCGTTAACAAAATTAATATAAACTTCTTCAGCCTTACAGAATTTATCTGTATGGCCATAACGACAATATTTTTTGCAAACCCTTGGAGAAACTGAATCCGCAAAAGTAAGGGACTCGCAGTTTATCCTGAGGCGCTTCTCCTCAGGGAACTTAACATAGAGGCTAGGAGTCAGTCGAATATAAATTTTGCTGGCCCACTGATTTGTTACTTTAGTAACAGAAATAGGTTTTTCCTGGAAACAAGCTTTGAAATGTTCAATGACATCATCTTCTGTAATATAGTTTGTTCTAAACAAACAAATAGTCGGGTCCAAGAGTTTCTCTTGATGGACTTTTACATCCTTAATACGTTCACTAATGATCGAGTCAATCTTATCAGAGTCATATTTAGTTGCAATATTAATGATTGATGTATTACTGTTAATTTTTTTACAAAAAGTTACTTTAACCTTTTCTTTAAAAGGGCACACTTTCAGTTTCAAATCTTTGTCAAAAGCTTCTATATTATTGGATTTGATGATTATTTTATTTTTAACAACTGTTTTTTACTTGTTGGCAGTAGCATCTCTATAAGAGATGCCTGCTGAAGGTGACACTTTATTAGATGGATGCAGAACATCCTGCATTACCCTCTGGATTGACGTTTGTTTAGCAGCTAAGACTTTTTTCAAGCCATCAGCTAATCCAATTGATTTTAACAAAATAGTATCAATCTTTAAGTGCTTCTTTCTCAGATTTGGTGACACTCTTATTTTTAAATTGTGACCGAATATTATTTGTGAGCTGGGAAATCTGTTTCAACAGGATCTCCAACTCACCAACAGAGTCCATATTAGCTGTCTAGTGGGTCTCCCCACTGACAGTAAAAACACTTGAAAATTTTAAAAATTAATATCACAACTAATTCTTCTAATAAGATGTGAACAGCACGGAAATAATCAAAAACACACAATTTATAATTCTAGTTTAAAAAAATAAAAAAAAAATAATAATAAAAAATTTTAAAAATCTGTATCTTTGGATATAAATGTCAAAATCACATGGGAAAAGAACTAGAACAACCACAAACACCAGCTTAGAAATATACACTTAAAAACTGAAAAACTCAAAAAATAAGTTCTCAAAATTAGCGCGGGTGGCACGCACAAGACCAGGAAGAAGAGGAGATAAAAACTTACCTCAGCCGCAGAACTACCGCACATAACAAACGCCCGGCACTTCTTTCCTGTTTACGCGATGTGAAGTTTTCCAACGTTCTAGTACTACTTTAACTTGTTGTTACTTTTTCTTTCAATTTTGTCTCTCATGTTTTGAACGGTGTCCTTGATCGCTAACATTAACTGTTTTTTTTTTTTTTTTTAATTTAATAAGCCTTTAAAATATGATGATACAGTCTGCACACTGTTATCCCAAGGCGGATTTGTAGGTTCTAATAGGAGTGATGGTAATTTGATTTAAATGTAGGTATCTGAAGTAGGGTTTATTTCTATCGCGATAAATATTATGTAGATTAGGATGAAACGTTTTATAGTAATTAATATTACGTCTATTATCGCTGGCTTCATATAATACTTTAATATTCGTCGATGTTTTAGTAATATCATGTTTGTTTCCACATCCACACTGATAACTGAACAGGTATAGAATGTTCCACTGCTTATTCTGAGTGCATTATTTTGGATTATATTTATCTTCTTCAGTGTACTTTCCATCGCTGTAGTGTATGCAACCGCACCATAGTCCATTATTGAAACAACATGCCTCTGCCAGATACACAGGACTTACCGTGCAGGATTTTTAGTAGGTCAAGAGCTTTTGTGCACTTTCGTTTTGTATATTCGATGTGTGGTTTCCAGCTTAATTTGTTGTCAAATATGAGTCCCAAAAAATTCATTTTGGATTTGTTAGTTGTGTATGTATTTTTCATTTTTAGCTTAACCTCGCATACTGTAGTTCTCTTTGTAAAATTTATTACCCAAGTTTTACTGGTGGGAAAATTTATCTTCTTAATAATGCCCCATTTTTCAATTTGTAATAATAATATTTTGCATTCTTTCTTTTATTTGAGTAATATAATTTCCTCATATGTATATTGCTAAATCATCTGCAAATATGGCATAATTAGCTAGGTATTTGATTAAATGTTGCAAGTCGCTTGGAGCCAGTATAAATAGTACACTGGACTTTGCGGTACTCCTAATTTTTGATTTCTTCTAGCTGACAGTAAGCTCCCTACTCGAACGCTGAAATTTCTATTTTGAAGGAATGCCATAGCAAATTTGAGCAAGTTCCCTCTGAATCCCATCTCATATTACGTATCTATTATTGACTCATTAGATATGTGATCAAAGGCTTTCTTGATGTCAAAAAACTAAACATATTGTATACTGCCGCATAGTAAAACCATCAAGGATTTCATGCTATAATCTTAGTATGTTATCTAGAGTTGACCATCCTCTCCAAAAACCACTTTGATTGTTGTCCAGTAAATTGTTATTTTCCATGATCCACATTTTTCACTTTGCAATATTTCTTTCCAATATCTTGCATAGTGAGCATGTTAACGATGTTGGACGGTAGCTATTGGCTTGGTTTTTATCTTTATTAGGATTTAAAGATCGGTATAATCGTAGCCTCCTATAATGCGGGAATTTTTTGTAATTTCCAAATTTGGTTGAATAAATGTTGTATACATTTGATGTTCTCTCCTATGAGTTTTTCAGCATTTCCGGATGAATGTTATCAGGATCAGCAGCTGACTTTTTCTGTTCTTTTATTGCATTGGTTACTTCATACTGGGTAATGTTTCTGTTATATTCCTCTTCATTTAGTGATTCGAAGTCTAACTCGTATCTATTTTTCTGTGTGGTTGGAGGTTTATATTTACTAGATATGTTGTAGTAGTGGTCAGCCATGTTCATTGCAATGTTTTTGCTTTTATATTGTAATCTTCCGTCCGAGTCAGTTATTGCAGTGATGCTGTTATCGTTGTTTTTATTTAGAATTTTTCTTATTTTATTCCATACTGTTGTTATATCAGTTTTTGAGTTTATGTTTGAAATAAAATCTTGCCAACATCTCTTTTTGCGTTTTATAATAATTCTCCTTGCTACAGCTTTTGCTTTTTTAAATTTTAAGAGATTATTGATTGTTAGACAACGTATTAAGTAGTTTATTTTACTCATAGTTTCACCAAGATATTTTTTTTTTCATTGATTTAGTGTTGATTTTTAGTAAATGTGTATTAATCGCAATGTATAATCCGGTTTAAAATTTCTTTATTTATTGTATCAGGACCTGTTAATTTCAATACTTGTTTAAGATCTATAAATTCTTGAAGCTTATCCAGTCTGCTTTATCTGTAATCTAGTTTTCGTGTATTTCTATGAACTGTTGATACTCTGTGATCAGATTTATAATCTGTGAGAAGTGATTGCTGTTATATAATTTCCTACATGATCGCCAGTGTAATATATGGCAGATGGTTGAACTACAGATAGTCAGATCTATGGCTGATGTAGTACCGTTGTAGATATTAAATCTTGTTGGGTCGCCAGTATTTATGATACTGATTATAGGATCATCTAGGAATTTTTCTATTATTGTCTGTTATCTGTGATGTCAGAGCCTCATATAATGTTATGAATATTGAAGTCACCTCTTAATATGTATGATTGTGTTAGTTGGTATGTTAATGATTTTAATTCTTTTAAAAGATACTTCATTTTCACTGTGTAAATATGTTGTACATATTACCACTGGGTTAACGAAGAATAACTTTACTGCCGTGGCTTCATACACTGATTGAATTTGTACGTCCTCTTTTTTAATGCTATTGTGGGTAACAATTAGAACGCCGCCTTTAGAGTTACCAGTCGTTATAAAATCGCTTCGAGTGATGTTATGACCATTTAAATGTAATGATCAAAATATAATTTTGTCTCTTGTAGACATATTACAGAGGGTTCTAGATATGATTGTATTCGACACGACGAAGAAGAAGAAGAAGCCATTCGAAGTCTAACTCGTATCAATTTTTTTGTATAGTTAGAGGTTTATATTTACTAGATATTTTGCAGTAGTGGTAAACCACATGTTCATCGCAATGTTTTTGCTTTTATATTGTAATCTTCCGTGCGAGTCAGTTATTGCAGCGATGCTGTTATTATTTTGTTCTTATTCAGAACTTTTCTTATCAGTTTTTGGGTTTATGTTTGAAATAAAATCCTGCCAAAACATCTTTTTGCGTTCTATAATAATTCTCCTTGCTACAGCTTTATAAGTTTTCGAAACTGTCCTTTTTAGAATCACATTTTGATGCATTTTGTAATTGGACTTCAATTTTTAACCTTTTCAATGTGAGAGTTCGCTTTGTAGCTTTGCTTTATTTAGGTAAGGTTGAATTTCTTCAGTCATACATATAATTTGTGTGTACTTTTTCGTAAGTTCGATTTTATCTTTTAGATTTTGTAGCATTTTTATAAATACTTCTGTAGTACTGGGACACATATTAGGTTAAGTTTTTTAAATGCATTTATCTGTGTGTGTGTGAATTTTATCAATTTCTCCTCTATTTAAATATAAATGTGTAACACATGTCGCTATAATACAACTGTATAACAGATATTTTTTAATAATAAAAGTTTATATAAAGGAAATCATGTACTATAATTTCATTTTAAATAAGTATAAATTGATAAACAATAAACAGATTAAAACTAAAATTACGTGTATAAATATTAAAATAACTTTTTATAGATATGAATATTAATCTCAAATTTTATATTCACATAAGAAATAAAAATTATAATGATATAATGAACACAGACTTAATTATTAATAATATACGAATTAACATGAAGAAATAAAACCATTTATATAGTTTTACTAGCCAATTTTCTTCTTCGGCCACTCATTAAATTAAATAGCATCTCACATGGAACTGATATTGCTAACGTGTTAAACAAAGATCTCATAATTTTAGAAAATAACGGATATCACATGTAATCTGCTTCCAACACAATAAAATATCCTACAACCATTTCACAGCAAATAAAAATTAATCAGCGATAAATTTAATATGGTTTACAAAGAAACATGTTACTTTAGTCACTGTGGCATGGTTGTCACCTGTAACTATTCATTTTGACGTTGAATATTAATCATCGCTCGTATTTACTACACATCTTACAGAATGTTCGGGGATAATATTTTCCTTTTAAAAAACATTAAAAAATCATTAAGTTTAAATAATTATACAATGATAACCGATTCTGTTTCTAACAGGAGATTTCACTTTGCCACCCGATACGAACATAATGCTGTTTATACTCGGCGCTCATTATAATCCCGATTATTATCCGGAACCTCATAAATTCAATCCTGACAATTTTTCTTCCGACGCTATTGCATCGAGACCTACATGTGCATTCGTACCTTTCTTAAACGGATCTAGGGATTGTATAGGTAATAACCGTCGATTGCATTCCGGTGTTTTTTTTAAATGAAAATAAGAAAAAAAATTGCAATTTTTTGTTAATAAATAAATTTATTTTCTCTCGTTACATACGTTGAAAACAGGCAGGAAATTCGCGATGTTCGAAATTAAAATTGCAATTTCGTTATTATTGCGAACGTACAAATTTAGTACGAATATCGAAATGCGAGACGTTAAACATGTTCGAGGTTTTATGTCATTCGTCGCTGATAATCAGTATCCGTTGTTCATCGAAGAAAGAAAGTTAAGACAACACCGATCCGAACGAGTAAACTAGACCGTCAACCTTTAGCAGGAGATTAAGAATACTTCTTCGGATTATTACAAGATACGCGTGTAGCTGTTTCGACACCAAACGTGCATATATATTAAAGTAATAATTGAATAAAATAATAATAAATAATATGTAAATATCGCAGAATTATTTGTATATTATCTTGAAAACGTTTATAACTTTAATTATTTAAAATTCGGATACAACCGTTCATATATTTACAATAATTGGATTTCTTTCTGTTTCGCTTATTTCGATTTTTTTTTAAAAATAAATATTTATATCGATTTGAAACAGAATAATAATACTACGCAATACACGAGGTGACTGGTAATAGCGTTAATAATCTAGTTCCAGAGGTATACAACCGTATGAGAAAATTAAAAATATATTATCACATAATATAAAAGGAACTGCGGATACTACAAAACATTGGGCTAAGGATTAATGGTAAATTAAGACATGAAAAAAATCAAAAGTAGGAAAAAAAATCTGCAAATAACAATATATTTTATTCGGCTATATACGAATATATCGCATTTGTTAAATTTATCAGAGATCTTTGTTGGTAAAACTATCCTACAGCTCTTATGGCGTCGATCGAATTGCACTTACCCATTTATCGCTGCATAATACGAGCAACGATTGACTATGGAGCAGCGATATATTCCTCAACAAATCTATCGTTACTCATCCTTAGATATCATCCAGAATTTAGCTCTTTGTTTAACTACTGGATTATTTCCCCAATCGACAGTCTTTATTCAGGGTCATCAGAATAGTCTCTCGATATTCGTAGGCAGTTCATTCTAAAAAACTTTATAATCCAGTTGTAAGCTACTAGATTATTTCTTCATAAATTACTTCCATCTGCTAACTGATCTGGTTCGTGGCCATCTCAATCAGTTATAATCATCTTTAACAATATCTTATTAGAAATAAACTTTCTAAAACCGCCGATATTCAAATATTCAATCGCTGTGCTGCCAACAGTAGATGAAAAGTTTAGTGAAACTGGAATTCTCAATCATCAGATTGAGGAATGAGAGCATACAAACCAAACATATCAGCAAAAAATTACCGTCTCTTACCACTGGTTCATCATCATCGTTTTATACTGACTTTGTTCTGTCGCTATGAACGATGTCGTCATTATACGGTGTTCGATTCTTCAGTCATTTTACATCGTTTCAGCCGAATTTTATGCGATTTACCTCGTCATGAACTTCATAATAATATCTAACATACAACAGTCATCGGTTGTATATTCCGACTCTCTCTCAGCTCCCAACTGTTTATGCGATGTATTCAGCAACTATCAGCATCCTATAGCCAGAGAAGTGACATGGCTGTTATTAGTCAATCCGAAACAATTAGTCCCCTTCTTGTGTATTCCAGCTTATGTCGGAATTCCAGGGAATGAACTGGCAGATAGAGAAGTAAATGAGGCTGCTACATAGTTGCCAAACGTCCCAGTTGAAGCTATCGATGTTAATTATGTCAAATCAAGGCTTTTTGCTTCGTGGCAACAAAAATGGTAGTCGAGTTAAATAAGCTTCGCTAAATAAAGATTTGTTTTTTATCTTGCAAGACTTCGCTCCAAACCGCAGAGATGACGTTGTCCTCACCAGACTATGGCTGGATCATACAAGACTCACCCATTCATAACCGATCAACAAAACTCCGGCTCTTCAGTACAGCGCTTTCTGTTTCCCACATCCTCACTGACTGTCCTATGTACTCCGCATTCAGATTGCCTCTCTACTTTCCCTCCGCACATTGTCTTCTATGCCAAGATGAATACTTCTTTCTAAACTAACCTAATCATGTTCATACGCATGTCTCGTTTGCTGCACACGGCACGTTAATTTAGAATAATAATATCAATATATTTGGTGGTTACATACTGTGTTGTATAGATGTCACGTTACATGTTACCTGCGATATTGAATTATTATATCGAATTAGTTTTTTTAGTTCGATCTGATGATATTTAATATTTAAATGCGCTTTAAAAATATACGCGTTGCGAAGGATCGAAAAATGCAGTCGCAGTTAACGAAGAAAATTTCAAACTTCGCTACTGAGGCGACTCGAGATTTGTACAAGGCAAAATCGTAGAACTATTAGAAAAAAACGAAACAATTCAGCAAGGATACTCGTCCAGAAATGAAATCGTTTAAAATACTCACAAATAGCTGTCTAAAAATAATTATGCCTACCAAAAATTTAAAAACATTAAAGATATATAATAAAAAAAGAAATTGTGTGAGGCAAAAAATGATATCTAAGACGACTGAACACTAACTTGTAAAATTTTGCACTAAAGTTATTCAATGGGCATTACTATCGTTGTATAATAAGAAATCTGTTACGTATATTCTAGACTTATAGACAGCATTTATTGGAATTTGTTTTTAAAATATAGTATAAAAAAGAAACGAATATTTTCTTATAAACAAACATTATAGGAAATTACAACTAATTAAATGGGCAGACAGACTAAAAAGTACTCGAATAATCCAAAACAATGAAAAAAGATGCTTAATAAACGTAATAAGAAATAAGAGATATGGCTGGATGGATAGCACATACATTAAGAAATAACGGATATCTGTCAACAATAATAGAAAGACCAATAAATGGCAAGAAAACAAGAGGAAGACCGTGACATTCATCATATAGTAAATAGAGGAAACAAGTATAGAGACGTACCAAGTATTGAAAAAGAAGGTGCGAAGCAGAACGTTAAGGTATTATGCCTTCCTGTTTAACCACCAATCGAAGATTGAGGAATACGGGAAAAAACATTTTT
The DNA here is from genome assembly GCA_032883995.1 of Coronaproctus castanopsis. Taxonomy (NCBI): domain Eukaryota; kingdom Metazoa; phylum Arthropoda; class Insecta; order Hemiptera; family Monophlebidae; genus Coronaproctus; species Coronaproctus castanopsis. Next base: position 171,109,629 of record CM065052.1, read on the forward strand.
TTTTGTTAAATTCAAACCATAATTAGTAATACAAGATTCGATTCGCAGAACGAAATATTGAAGCACAAATATCTTTTTTCATTTTACCGCTAACAGAATACCATGAACAACGGTGTTGACGAGGTAAAATGAAAATTGCGATTAATGTAATACCTCCAATGATACAATTAGATCGTTTTAGTGTCAGATAGTATGGCATTACGGTTGAAACTCCGAATTAAGGAATTGGTTGATCCGTACCGTTATGAGCATGAGTTAATTCTTGATAATCGATGTTTCAAATTATTATAAGCGTTCGCCTTTGTGACGTAACCTATTCTATTCTAAAGTTATTGTAAGAGCATCTCCGCATCACCGACCATTTGGGTTTTTCCAATCGTCTCGTAGAGTTGCCAGGAAGTGCTCTCGAATGCATTCCTCGGATATTCGGGTTTATACTGAATTGAAATTTGTCGAAGAATTTTCAACATCGGTCTATATGTAATTCATTAACACACACGGTATATTTAGGTAACTACGGATAATTAAATTTAGATGCATATTTTGGTGTAGACGTGATAATACGAAGTATTTTCGACTGTTATTACTGTTTTTTGATATTCCATATAATTCTATTCCGTATTTCCAAATTAAGGCTATCGTAGTTAAATAAATTTTTCTTTTCAAAGTGGGTTTTAAAGCAGGAAGAAAATACAACAATCTCGTTCGAGCGAGAATAGTTTTCTTAGTTTGAGCCGCATGAAATCATCCAATTAGCCATCTATCAATTTGTATTCCGAGGTGTCTGAGGAACTTCATTGCATTCCAAAAATATTTTTATAAAATATGCTGCCATAAACTGAAAAACTACATTTAATTTCGTACACCAATAATTAATTATTTGCAGAATACATATCGAGTCTGCAAATTAAAATACAAATACCGATTGTGTGCTATAAAGTATAACATGCAAACGCGAGTTATATTTTCGATTCTTTAGAATTAAGTATAATTTGAAAATCTGTTGCTCACGTAAATGTGCGTACTTCTATTATATTCCAATATGCCAGCTAAACTGATAACGCATTATAAATTTTAAATATCTCTTTAAAAAGTAGAAATTAAATTGAACTACAAATATATTTAGGCGACATGTTAAATTCTTAGAGCTATTACGACACTGTGAGCTCAACGTATATTAAATGTAGTGTGAAGAAGGATTTTTATTGGAAGGAGATCAAGGTTTAGTAGTTGATTCAATATTGGCAAGGAAATTGGTCGATCCATGATTCCTAGGAAAATAAAAAAATAGGATTTCAAAAAATATAACGTTAATAAATTTTATAGGAAATGATCTAATTTTAAAATGTTTTCTTCAGAGCCGACGTATCTTTCGAATTGAATTACGACTAAATAATCCTAAAAACCACTTGAATGCTTTTCGATTCATTCGAAAATATCAGACCGAAAAAGATTAATCAGTGTAATTACTGCGTTTAATTCCAGCTAGATATTTCTTTATCTACGGACAAACGTAAGCAGAAAATAGGTTGAAAATACGAATTCTTACATTAAAAATATATTTTCACGTCGGAAAATATAGTAGACCGAAGTCAGATGTATTGGTGAGCCAAGTTTCGATTTCGGGATTTATTTTGGAAAAATAAATACTGGGGACCTATTATATGTACTTGACATTCTTGAATATTTAAAATGGTCAATTATCTGTTTGTGGGTACCATATATTTATATATATATGTGTGTGTGCGTGTTGCTATAAAGTCTTATCAAACTTAAAAATAATTTGGAATGTTATTGTAGTAATTTAAAAACTCATTTTATAAGAAGTGTTCACTTTTTCAAAATTTAAACTTAATAAAATAATGAACAAATTAATTTCAAATGTAAAAAATATATCTTCCAATAATTATAACGACGATTAATGTAAAATCAAGAAATAAAAATTTCACAAGGGGAATTTCTAGTAAAAAAAAGTCCAGATTAATTTTATGTAGAAATTTAGTTACGAAGAGGATACAAAGTAACTGCAATTTAACTAGTGACGTATATAAATACGGAAATAAATAATAAAAATAACGGAATTCATTAAGTTATTAGGCCATTATTGTACACGCGCATAACCAATGGTAAAGTTGTCTACGGTCAGGAAATTCAAGAGTGACACTTATCCATATTACTCACTCAAATGGCAAACGTGAATTCTAATAATTTAGTGTGTGTGTTTTTTACTTCTCACGTGCATTTTGACTGTATTAGACAACTTCACATATACACATTTGTAATTTTAAAACAATATTAACTGTATACATTTGAAATATAATCATTTATTTACGTTTAAATTAACTTTACTTTTATTTTTATAAATTTTCATTTGTTTATGCTATTTATATAAATAGTTTCAAACCCATATTCATTATACACACACACATACACACACACACACACACACACATATATATATATATATATATATATGATGACTGAGGGAATTACGTTATTCATCTTGTATTTCACCTTTAACTTGACACAGAAGGTACCACTGCACGTAATTGTTTTATCAACGTTTATATATAATGTATGTATGTATGTACATTTTTTAATAGCCACTAATTTCATGACCTTTTAAATACCAACGCATATTAAAAAAGAAATTGTCATATACATATATGTGTGTCTGTGATAAACTCGATCTTCTTCTTATTATAGTTCAGTCCTGAGACTAGTCTTTTTCCATGATGATATTTTTCCAATATTCGCGATTTTCCGCAGTTCTTTTTAACTTCTTATAGCTACCGAGCCCTGTGTCTCATAGTAAGGTTACTATGAATGAATTTCTGAGTCTTCCACATGAATTTTTTACCCTCGAAAACATCTCGAAGTATTCCTCCATGTCTTATAACATGTCCAATCCAGGTTAACCGCGTTTTCCGTATTCGACCAATTTATCCCTTTTTTTCGTTAATTTTATAAACTCGATATATTATATAAGTTAAGACGTATAATTAACTGTTATTTTTCACGCGTGTATGTGTTTCCATATAAATAATAATAACCTATTTTGTCTGTCTGTCTATTTGTCTCTCTCTCTTTCCCTCTTTATATGTGTGTGTGTGTGTCGAATTAAATAAATGTTTGTGATACAGTTGGTAGAACCCTTTTTAAAATGATTGTATATTTATTTACAAAAACATACATACACACTCTGTACGTGTTTATACGAAATAGGTTACCAGGTTATAGGATTTTTTTATGAAATATAATTTATTTATTCATTTTCAAAGACGTCCAATTAGATATATGAATTAATCGTGCATAATACACGCAAAAAATCAATTAAAAATAATTCACAGAAAAGTTCGGAATTGTAAACGGATGCAAACGCGTAAACGAAACAAATTAACTCGATAAAACTAATAATCCGTACAGTGTGGAATGTACTGATTTTTTTAATGGTTTCGATCACTAAATTTTTATATGAAAAGATAACACAGTTTTTCAGCTATCACGTCATTATTAAATCAACATAAATTATAAAATATATATAATTTATAAAAATATAAATGGAAAACACAAAATATAAAATAAAATGTAAAGAAATACTTAATTTAGATATACTATATTCAAAAAAAACCTAAAATATAACAGTTATTTATAATAACGCCATAGTCACTGTTAAATTATTTTATAAATAACTGTTTTTTTACTTTGCTATTTTTTGTAATATTGTATATGTAAATTAAGTATTTCTTTACATTTTATTTTATATTTTGTTTTTTATTCCTTTTATATTTTTATAAATTGTAAATATTTTTATATTTTATTTTTTTTTATGTCCACTTGATAATGACTTGTAGCCAAAAAACTTTGTAGTCGTTTTATATAACAATTTTGTGATTTTAACTACTGTTTTGTTATAATAACGACGCGCATCTAAGTGTAAACCGTTTTATTATATTTCATTTTCACCTTCAACGAGTGATGACAGTAAATTAACGTTTCTTATCGATAGTAACGTATTTATTTCGTTTTTAGTAAACGACACGTGAAGTACATTTCTAAGGTCGTACATATCCAATGTCAGTAAGTCGGGATATTTATAATTTTTTATGTAACAGCGCCTTAAGGAAAAGTAATGAACAATGAAAATTGGAAATAATTTTTAAACCCGATTATTATTTTTCGGCATTTTATAAAATAATAAATAATACGCGTGAACGGCTAGCTAGTTGCGTAAAATATATGATCACATCCAGAGTTTACCAGGTGTGATATGCAAGACTATAGTGACCAGGTTCTCCTGCATTGACTAAACAGAGGTCGAATGTATCCAATAATTTCTCTATTTGGCGGCCTTTATCATTAGAGCGATGATCACAGAGGAACTGACTGTGAGGAATGAAGTAATGGTCTTCATCAACAGATTCATCAGGCGGAAGAGAGATGGGACGAAGTATGAACTGTTATTCCAGTTGGATATGAGCAAATGGCATTGTGGTGTTTCCTCACTGACTATCTGGAGTCTTTACCCGAGCGAGGATTCTTCTTCTCAAACATAAGTTTTGATTGAATCCTTAATACTTTTTATTGAGAAAGAACTGTTCTCTTGTTTTTGTTATCTTAATGATTGTTTTGGCTGTACATCATTTATTTGAGCTCGATGAACACTTTGACAAAGGGCGTTTGTTTTGTTCCGCTTAATTTGTAGTTTTATCTATATTAGAGACGGTGATCTTTTTGTTGTCATTAATCGCCTCGGACTTTTTTCTGAAGGACTGGAAAATCTTGGTTCAGTTGCATTGTAGTGACGTGATTATCTGATAGGTTTACCATGGGTTGCATGATATTTTCAAGGTTAGGGTTTGCTACACAATTTTTGGCTTTAGTAGACGAATTCGTCATTCGATACAAAAATACGGTAGCTTCTTGAATTTAATTGAAACCTGAAACAGTCTTGCACGTTCAAATCCTCATAGTTTGAAATATAAACTTGGCGTCTCCAGCTAATGATGTGCCGAAATTTTTCCTCAAGGTGCTTGATTCTTAGCAAAGATATGTCAGATTTGAGTATCAAGTTTTGATCGAATTTATCTCAACTTTTATAATCTAGAATATGGCTGAAAATAATGCCTTGTTCCTCGGAAGGTATGCAAAATTTTCGATTTGTTTTATTTTTCCATGTCTTACTTTTTCGGTGAACGAAATATTATTTGACGATTCTGAGTTATGCGGGTTAATAAATGAGGAAACGATATTACGCGATGGTACATGTGATTGTGTATTATCAGAATATTTATGAAGAGTGACGGATGGCGGAGCAGAAATGTTGGCAAAGATTTATCTACTATTAACTGTTATCGATATAAAACCGGTCATCAGGATAGTCTAGTCTAGTGGCTAAGTTACCGAGTTCGAATACGATCGGCGATGCAAAACTTATGATCAGAAAATAAAAATATAAATAATCATAATATTACCGCATGGAAGACAATGCAAACCACCACGCACAAACACCATATGCGCGGTAGTAATAATATAGTACAAGGCGGGAGCTGCATTGCGTCGTGACAACAATCAGTTCTCCCGGGTGTGCGTGTCTATCCCTACGCTAACGTAATATTTTGTTGCCTTGTACAGTACTTACACTGTACAACAAAATGTGTATAGGTAAATAGTCGTCTACCTCCGATACGGAGACTGCACTCAATGATAAATGATAAAAGACACAATTACGAGATTAAACTGAACAATATGAAAGTAAACGCAAGAAATCAATAAGGGAAACACGCTACTGTATAGAGTAACGTGGGCTGTTTCGTTGACATATATGCAGGTTTAAATAAAAATATGATAATTTCAAAATAAGATACTGAATCTTTATTACTTGTAAAATAATTTGTTGCGTTCTATGTTTTAATGTCTCCTAGAACTTTTCACAATTATGTATATATTTGTAATATTTTACCACAAGCGATTATGATTTTTAATTTATATATCAAGTTTCAATCTTTTATCCGAGTTAACCACGAGCTTCTTTTTACTCGAATCTCCAGGACGATTTAAAACTGTTTAAACAACTTTTTTATGGAGTGTGGCGATATATGGAGCAGAAACATGAACGATTTTAAAAACAAAAAATTAAAAGATCCTTGCGTTCGAAAGTGGAGTTAGCGACGGATGTTGAAGATACCGTGGACGAATAAAACTGCTAATAATGAAGTTTTACCCAAGATAAGTAAACAACGCTAAATTAACATAACAAGAAATATAATGGTTGAACATCTGATCAGACATTTAGAACGGGCAACGGCTTTAATCGAAGGAATGATGAACGGAAGACGAAGGAAAGGAAGACCTAGACTTGGGAAAGTTATATCATCGGAAAAGCACATGTTTACTGCCAAGAACGGATCTACATGGTCAGACTAATACACCAACCATAAAGTTGAAGGGTGAAAGGAGAATATATATATATAAATTTAATTTTTTATATAATGTGGAATGTAGTGATTTTTTACAAAAAAATCAATTGAAAATTAGTTAAATCACTAATATCTATTTTCTTATAGAAAACACAAAGCTTTTCGGCATTTACGCCATTATCAAGTGAAACATTTTTAACAAATCATAATTTTAAAAATATAAATTAAATATAATTACTTAAAAATATTTGATGGTGATTGTGAAAATATACTACGAAAATGCTGTTCTGGTTCTGTTCTGTATATTTTTTGAATTGTTGAAATTTAACATCAATATATTGGTTTATTAATTTTGTTTTTTTATATTAATTTTTTCTTCAATATTATTTTCACGGATTCTGTAAAAGTTGTATACTAGTGGAATTTTAAATTTTTCATTTACTGTTGCGATGTATGATGTCCAAAAGTAAAATATAAAGTATAAAAATATACGAACACAAAATTTTTTAAAAAACACAATTTTAAAATTAAAATGAAAATAAATATTAAAAAATCTGAAAATATACAGAACAGAAGCAGAACAGCATTTTTGAAATATATTTTCACAATCACCATCAAATATTTTTAAGTAATTATATTTAATTTATATTTTTAAAATTATGATTTGTTAAAAATGTTTCACTTGATAATGGCGTAAATGCCGAAAAGCTTTGTGTTTTCTATAAGAAAATAAATATTAGTGATTTAACTAATTTTCAATTGATTTTTATATATAAATTGTTTAGACAAAATGTTTTTTACCGAAAAACCAATATATATATATATATATATATATATGTATATATATATACACATACACACACATATATATATATATATGTATCTATATATCTTAACCGCAAATGACATTGTAAAATCAGTTTAGTCACCAGAACGATAACATTCTCATGATAAGCCTACAAATACTACACTCGGAATATCAAATGGAAATTATTTAGCGTGATGTAAATAACGCGTTTTCTTTGTTATCTAAAACAAACGAAGGTCGAGAAATATAACATCTTACTAACACCATCGTCCTCTACTTTAATTATTGCTGGTTTGTCGGGTGTGAACAACCTTTTTTTTTTAAAATCGTCCATGACGATACAACTTAAATGTATTTTGTTCACTGTGTTATTTTAAAAGTAATAAAATGACGCTTATTGTTCCATTATCTTTATATATAAATATCTAAAAAAAGGTATGTTCATATTTGTTTCCTACATTTTTACATTATTATTTTCAACTTTTAATGTACGCATTATATATATATATATATATATTATAATAATAATAAGTATATGTATATATAATATGTATAGATAAATAGTAGATTCGTCTGTATTTTTCGGTGTACACTATGTTCATATTTCGGAAGAAATCATAGACGTGTAGACATTGAAAGTTTAAAAGTGACTTTAAATAGTAGATTCTTAAATTTTCAAACTCATTGCTTTGTTATTGTTTTTTTTTTTTTTTGTTGAACTTATTGCGTGTGAACAAAGATTTCAACCAAAACGCCGGTACATATGTTTCACTTTTTTTGTTAGTGGATAGTATCGATCGCAGTCGGTTTTATATTTTTCAAAAACTGAATAGATTCCTCTTGATACCTTGCTGAACAAGTACTACTACATAGCAAGAAAAGTATATCTACCATAATTTTGCGCTCATAGTTTTTCCTTTGATATTTTGTATAAAAATATATAAAAGACGCAAAATACGAGTCCGGTAAATATAGATGTAATTGTTTGATTATGATGCATTTCATTAGCATCTGCACGATGGGCTACAAGTTTAAATATACCACGATACGTTCTTTTAAAGTTAAGCCGCTTTAATTTAATTACCAGCAGTCTTGCACTATTGTAAATAAAAAAATTTTTAATTTTCAATATAAAAACTTATGAAAATAGGTTTTATTTTATTTTTTCTTCTTCTATTTCCATGTTTTAGATTAGCCGACCGTTTCAATTGTCAGTAGTATCGTGAAGAAGAAATTCCATAATTTGTTCCGAAAATATAATAATCCTTATTTTCATTTCTTCAATCCATAAATTTCTAAATCTCAATCCTGCTGATTAAACTGAATGTTAAGATTAAAACTGTTATTACTTAATTAATGTATTCATCCCACGTTCTTTCTCTTTTCATTTAAACCAAGTTAAGTGGTACAACCATTTACATTTGCCTCTCTTAAGACATTTGAATTAAACTCCTTGAATGCTCTTTAAAAATTTTTCCTCATTATTTTTCTGTTCAAATAATTTCCTTTATCTGAGGTAAAACAAATTTCGTTGATAGGTGGACTCAAATACAAATCCTTCTACGATTTATAAATATTTCGATCGAAATCAGCCGTATCATAAAAATCTTAAGGTGAGCAAGACGTAACGTAATCATATTAAGACATTTATTTTCAAATTAAGAGGAACTATTGAATAATTACGTCATTATTAAACACAACTATTTACGGAAATGTGGGAAAAATATTGCGCATTAGTTGAAAATAACATTTTGGCTGCGTTGTATTTCGTTTATCTTAGTTTTTACAATAACCGCTAGCATTCAGAACGGACAACAGCTTTAATCGAAGGAATGATGAACGGAAGACGAAAGATGTAGACTTGGGAAAGTTATACCACCGTTAAAGCGCGTGTTTACTCCCGAGAACGGATCTATATTATATATCAATAAATCGCATTTTCTACAAATGAAATGTTTGAAATATTCTATTAAGCTGTCTAAAATTTCAAACAGAAAAACATCGAGTAACCCAGATAACATAAGTAATTTATAGATACAATGTAATAAATAACTTTCTGTTTTCTCTGTATCACTTAGCGTTGTAAAGTGGTACAAAACTATGTGTCAAACATTGCCTTACTCAGGTAGACTTGTATATGAAAAATATACGTTATAAATATTAGAATAAACGTTAACGAAAGAATTTAATTATTATTGATTTCGTAAAATATTAGTCAAAACATAATCCCGAGATTTTAATTAGGATCCCCAGAAACGCAATAACAACAAAAATAATTTCTTATCATCAACAAATTATCGTAACAACATGTGTGCTTATCGTAACGACGTATGTGTACAATTTATTACGGATAATTAGTATATGTATACTGTGTAGCACGTTGCGTCCTGCGTTTACCTATCTTATGGTATCTGTTAATCGATAATCGTATTGCTTATTTGGTTTCCTTATAATTCTTAATCAACCCGTAATTCAAATCACACCCGTCAGATTGAAAATTTTTACTATTTTTTTATCTTATATTATTTGTTAGTTTATATATATATATATATATATATATATATATATATATATATATATATATATATATATATATATTCTACAACATCTCCACATTTATATTTTATATATTATAACACTCATCTTTACACACTCACTTTTATCCAGGCGTATCGTTGTTGTCGTCGTTCTCATGGCGGCGGCGGCTACAACTACGCCGATTCATACAAAACAACCTGCGTAACACGCAAACGCTACAGCGCAACGTAGTAAATGTCGGCGAATTATCGCACCGGTAAAACTTATTCCTCACGCAAACGTGGCTACATATTCTTCTTCTGACGCTGCTAGCGTAAATACGTCGGTAAAATTTTCGCACTTCTTGACCACTCTATTACCAATAACGCTCTTACAATACACCGTCAAACATCGAGTCATTGTTATTGGCGCCATTTATGAAGGTAATTATCAGACCATTTTGAGTTCAATTAACGTGTCGGGAGAGAATGACAACAACTGGTCTGTTGTTAAGAAACAAGTGGAACGAAAATCTAAGCCCTGTTTGAAAGAAAACAAGACAGTACAACTTTATACCGACTAAAAATAATTCTAAGTTCTAGCTAACCACACAGAGAGTGTGATCCGATAAATGAAGCTGATCGTGAAACCCAGATCGACCATAATCATGTAAACGTAAATAATAATATTGGTCCTCCACCGATATTTGTGAACAATGTTGCTAATCTCCCCGGATCAAATAAAAAATTAAACAATCTAATTGGCACTAATAAGTCTATATTCAAAATTATAACTCAAAATACTATTAAAAAAATAGTCGGAGCGTTGAAAATTGTATGTCCATAATAAAAATGTTAGATTCCCCAGACAGAATACGACATGCATCACATAAAACAGGAAAAAGCACAACGTGTTAACATTCATCCATCGGTCGACAAAGATGATATGAAATTAGCCCTGACTTATAAAGGTCACGTCATTAGGGACTTTTTAATATTCAAGATAGAAAAACAAAAGAGCCATTGTGTCTGTACTTTGTGGATCTAGAGTCCAACGAAAACAATAATAGTATATTCTAATTGCGGTCACTATTAAACACAAAAATAACAGTGGGAACACCGCTAAACAAGGTCTTGTACAATGTGTACATTGTCAACAGTATGCAAAAAAACTCAAGATGTATCAAGTGCGGAAAACAACATTTAACAGCCTACTGCAACAAAGGCAGAGATACTGATCCCACTTGCGCTTTATGCAGTGATAGTCATCCTGCAAACTAGAAAGGTTGTGTTCTATACTTCGAAATATGTAAGAGAAAAACGTTAACAATTAAATAACCCGGTAAAAGCAGTTCATAATAATAAAAAATCTTGGTATTGTGCAGCATATATCTGTTTATTTTCCCGCACTTACAAAGAAAATATGGGGTAATGTTAGTAGGCACACTGAGACACCAGTAGCACAACAACAAACATTCGTATTAAATGCTTCGAGCACATTTTATGCAAAAACAGTAAGTAATGGTCGAAAGGAAAATCGTGAACAAATTCATTTTACGAATGTTACCAAGAAATAATGAAAGTAATATTTAATACAGTCCTGGATGTGACCTTCTGTCAGCATTACAGCAGCCATTCATGTGCTTAGAAAGTATCCAATTGGTGAACCTCATAGAGACTCATTAATTCAAGTATGTAGTAATCTAAAACACTTTGAATTCAGCTATTTTCAACTGTCTTATCTTCAAACAATATCTATTAAATTAATTGATAACACTCATAAAAACTTTATAAGCTCATTCATATATTGTACACACTTAGATATAAAATTAAACATGCCCAAAATTCATGGATTTGTTCAACTCGTTAGACAATAAATCCATTTTAGGTCGATATTATAATGCCAAGCACACAACTTTGGGTCAAGACTAACGACGTTAAAAGCATGGAAATTATTTCAGTGTGTATCAAAGTCTACACAATTTGGTTTCCATGAAGGCTTCGGAACAAGAGAAACTTTACTGGCAAATAACATCCTCCTTCAAAAACACAGGGAAATGAATAAAGATCTATGCATTTGTTTTCTTGACTACCAGAAAGCATTTGATAGTGTTCAACACAATAAACTAATGGGCATTCTGCTAGTTACCGGTATTGATGAATACAACCTTAGGATGATTAAGAATCTGTATGGGAATCAAACAGATGAACTCATTCTAGGAAAGGTGAAAGTATGGACTTTTATGTCCAATATGGAGTGTGGCAAGATTGCATTCTTTCACCTCTATTATTCAACCTAATGTCGAGCATATGTTCAAATTAGCTATCAGTGGCATACCAATAGGAGTGAAGATAAATGGGAGAATTATTAATAATCTTCGCTATGCAGATGATGTGGCGATTCTTACAAATAATGAAAAAGACCTTCAACACCTTGAACGCAGTTAGTAATTCATATAATTTGATTATAAATATAAAAAAGACAAAATGGATGATAATCAGCAAAGATAATAACCTTAACAAAGTCTCCATTAAAATCAATAACAGCAATATTGAAAAAGTTCAGAAATTCAAATACTTGGGGAGTTACATTACAGAGAATCTAGACCTAGATACAGAAATAAAAATTCGATGTAACTATGTTCGGAATGCGTTTATCAATATGCGGAGTCTCCTTTGTGATAGATCATTACATTTAAATATACATCAAAACATCGTACAATGTTATATATATCCGATTTTATTATATGGAATTGAGGCAGCACGATTAAACAGAAGACAAATAAATCGATTAGAAACTGTAGAGATGTGGCTACATATAAGGGTATTGAAAATAGCATGGATAACTAAGGCATCAAACTGTAAAGTTCTAGAGATTTCCAAAACTAAAATTTAATGAAATCGGTATACAAAGGAAAATAATGTACTTGGGTAATTAGAGAAGATAAATATAAACGACTACAACGAATTATCTAAGAACAAGTAGATGGGAAAAGAAGTCGAGAAAGACGAAAAACATACCGGTTGGATAACATCGAAGAATGGACGAACACATGATCAACACAAAAAATCATGCAAGAAGCCAGAGAACTGAAGTTTTGATTGGGAACATACGTGATCGCTAACGTTCTTTGTAAAGAAGTACATAAGAAATATCAAAGTCAAAATTGGCAGTACTTTCTAGTGGTCAAACTACATACTGGCCCTGACACAGAAGTAAAATACCAGATTTACTTGATTTCTTTATTTCCAAGGGTATTAGTACTTTATATTGTAATGTCAAAACATCATTTGACTCTTTATTGGATCACTCTCCCGTAATATTAGAAATAAGTCAGTTAGAAATAATTAAGAAAACTATCTTTAAATTTCACAATAATAAAACTGACTGGTATTCCTACACACACACACTGTATTGAAGAGAATTTTGTTCTCAACATTCCATTAAAAACAGGTAATAATGTTGACGAAGCGATTGAATATTTTAATTATATATTGCAAAAATCGGCATGGTTAAGTACCCCAAAGGAAGCTACAACTCGCGATATTAACTACCAGTGCATTATTACAGGAATAATTAATGTCAAAAGAAAAATTAGAAAACTGTGACAAACATCAAAGTACCTGACTCATAAAAGTTATCTTAATAAAATAACCAAATAATTAAGCACATTACTGAAAATGCATAAAACATATTAATTCTTTCTAACATGGGAACTAAAAATGAAGATCATTCATTGTGGAAGGCCACCAAATCTTAAGAGGCCATAGAAAGTGATTCCACCACTGCGGATACATAATGACGAATGGGCATGTAGTGATCATGAAAAGGAGAAGTTTTTGAATTACATTTGAAGGATGTGTTTAAACCACTAATGGATCAGTCTTTCTATAATGAAATAGAGTTTGACTTAACTGCCCCCTTCCAAATGTACCTCTCAATAAAACAGTTTTTCCGCCTAGATTAAGACAGTGATTATAGGTAATTTATCAATGCACAAACTGGCTAGGGTATAATCTGATCACTGGAAAGATGATTACATTCCTTCCACAAAAGGGTATAATACTGTTAACAACAATATTCAACGCAATTATCCGGCTGGCCTACTATCCATCACAATAGAAAATGGCTCATGTAACTATGATACCAAAACCAAGCAAACCTAATAGTGATGCTTCGTCATACCGATCAATTAGTCTTCTACCGATAGCATCAAAAGTATTCGAAAAACCATTGCTGCCTGAACTAATACAGGATATGATTCCAAACTATAAGTTGTCGGTTTGTCCTGAGAATTCTATAATCGAACAAGTTCAATGAGTGCATCAGTACTACCCATCGTATACGGTGTAATTAGGGGATGATTAGGAGTAAAACAAAAAAGGTTTGCCTGAATCCGACTAAAATTCGCCGAGTTATCCACGAATATCCATCTATCGGTACTTGATCTGCTAAAAAGCACGTCAATGTTGCATACCTAAAACATTGCAGGCGAATACGCAAAAACTTGCACCCATTAGTTAGGAAAGATTTTTGGGGAGAAAGTATAACTTAAACTTTGCCAACGTGCGGAAGTTGGAATGTAAACCCGTAGACTCCGCAAGTGGGAAGTCTACATAAAACAAAAAGATCGTTAATTTATATATATATTAAAAAAAAGATCGTTTATATATATATATATAATAACCTACCCGCGATATATATATATATAAAATATATATAATCGCAATGAATCCATATTGCAAACCATCTGGACGCATTCTGCAAAACATCCTCCTACTACCGTCCATACCATGTCTCACCTTCTTGCAGGAACGCGACACACATTATTTTTTCTTCTAATTACTACTGAGCACAAACTGCTACTCAACATGATAATCGCGATGAATCCCTGTTCCAAGCCATCCGGACCATGTCTGACTGTCATCTATGAACGCGATCATGTACTTATAATATCGAGTAATTCGTTTTGTCCAGGGGATTCTTAACATCTATAAACAATATATTTTTGATTTCCATAGAAATAGACATTTATTTAAAATTTATTCACTTTTTGTTGGCCGTAGTATAATTTTAATGTAGAATCCGCCAACCAAAAATCGCTGGAAAATTTTTACAAAATCGAAAATCAAATTTTAAACTTGCGATTTCTCCCTACCGACAAATTTTGGAAAAAGTCACATTATTTCAAAATTATAGATCTCGACGTCTACTTTCGCTTAATGTCAACCCGAAACCTCTATGTATCATAGCACATTGAAAAACAGCCAAAAACCCCTAAACCCTCTAAGCGAAATTTAATTTTCTCAATGGGCATCATGTATAAACATCATTAGACGTGTCTTTTAATGCTGCGTAACTTTTGTTTAAACAATTTTTCAAAATTTCGAATCGTTGGCGATTTATCGAGAAAAAATCGAATTTTGAAAAATTTAAAAGGTGTCCCCCTGTCGAAATTTTTGTGTTTAAATTTACCAACCAAACGTTGGTCTGCAGCTGCTGTTTTCAATATATATATATATATATATATATATATATTGATTATGAACACGTATATAATATATTATATGATAACAAATTTAAAAAGTGAATTTTAAATAATTACCCGCGGCGTCATATTATATATATATATATATATATATATATATATATATATATATATATATATATATATATATATAAGGCTACCAAATAAATGGAAATATGCGTACGTACATAATATATTATATTACATATATATTACAAATAGATCGATCGGGCTACCAAAACCCGCCCGAGATATATATATATATATATATATATATATATATATATATATATATATATATTCATATACAGCTATCAACCCGCTGGCGAAATATATATATTTATAACTGTCGATCGTAATCGAAAACGGTTTTCTGTTTCGAATTCGTCATTTTAATATCTATGAAACCGATTCTATAACAATTTTTCGAAAATCGAAATTCAAAAATGTCACCCACCCAAACACCTTTTTATATTTAAGGCTACCAACTAAACGGAAATACGTGTACGTACATAATATATCATAACGGATTAAAAAAAGGAATTCTAAATACGCGGCTGCATATTATATATATATATATAATATATTTAAGGCTACCTACTAAACGGAAATATGCGTACGTACATAATATATTATACCATTACGCGTACATAAATAATATATCATAACGAATTAAAAAAAGTAATTTTAAATAAGTACCCGCGACTGCATATTATATATATATATATATATATATATATATATATATATATATATATATATATATATATATATATGTGTGTGTGTGTGTAAAAATAAGGCTACCTACCTTATAACGCCACCCACTAAACGGAAACATGCGTACGTACATAATATATATCACAACAAATATAAATAGGGAATATTAAATAAGTACCTGCGGCTGCAAAGTACACACACACATATATATATATTATTTTTCCATCTTGCAGGAACGCGACCACGTTTTCCTTCTAATTACTAATGACAACAATCCAAGTCATCCAGACGCTTATATTTGTTTATATATATATATTTATAATGAAAAAGATCGATCAAATTTTTTTGGCTACCACACGATTATCGCGAAGGCGTCGATGTATATATATTAGATATATATGTTGATGATGACGAACAAAACAAAAAAAGGTTTGCCAAAATCCCTCCATTATTGACGAAGTTATCCACAAAACATTTATATTTTGATATATATATATATATATTTATAATGAAAAAGATCGATCAAATTTTTTTTTCTCGGCGAGTATTCGATATAAAAATACGGGACTACCATCGTTAGACGCGTATTTCAATGATAAATAACTTTCGTTAAAACAATTTTTTCAAATTTCGAATTTGCAAATTAAGGCGAAAAAATCGAAATTTTAAAAAGATCGAGAGGGGTGTATCCATTTTGGAAATTTTCGAGTCGGGTTTTAAATTGTTTTTCGCGGTTTTTTCGATTTATCCTATAGATCTTGTATAGTAATGACTATTTGTAAAGTCGGAATCGTTTAAAAATTTTTACGACGCGCGCTTGCCTGGTCTTAGTTCAGACGGCTTAAATCGTATGCCGCCATATACGAATTCGAATAACTTGGCGAATTTTTAACCGATTTAAGTCATTCGTACATCGTTGCAAAGATTACGTAATGGTCACGAATATTAGCTAATACGAATATATAAAACGTTTATAGGGGCCGTGTTAATAGCGTACATTAGGAAAGCAACCCACTTCCGGTTCGATATAATCGCATAAAACTCGCGATATTTTAAATTTTTTCGAATTTTTTTTTTCAATACTCGCGAATGCCTATTAATAAGCAGTCTATGTATAAATTCTCTCAAATTTCTAAGTATTACGACGTCGGTAATTAAACTTTTTCGAATTTCAAATTCATTCACCTCGTACGGCCGAAATATCGATCGGAATCGTACCGGGATCATTGCGTCGTAAAGTACATATTAATAGACGTATTTATGATAATAACAATTTTTTTCCGGAAATTTACACGAACTCGAAAAATGGAGACGAAAGATTCGGAAAAAAATTTCGATACTTGAAAAAACGTCATTACGCCCTTTTTCGCTTATATTTCGAAAACGGCTACTAATTAAACGGAAAAAATTACATATTCGTAAACGGTAGAATGTGTAGATGGTAACGGGAAAAAAAATTTTATTCGTAGGACAATTTTAAAATTTTTTATAACGGATCGAAAATCGGGGTAGCGATTTGAAAAACGTGCTAAATTTCTAATGGCAATTTTCAATCGCGCGTAACTCGGCGAATTTTTGACGAAAATCGAAAATTTTTCTCGCATTACCTTTCGAAAAGAATCCTCTTTTCGAAGAAATTAAAAGTAAAATTTTCGCATTAATCGTTTCGACGCTTTAAGCGAAAACGGCTAATTTTCCATCATTTCCGATGGTCGTCCGCGCGAATCGACAACATCATCGAACGAAATCGGTCCGATCGCGGCAAGCTGTACATTTTTGAAAAGCTCTTTAATAGGGCTAGAGAAAAGTCCGCGACAACCTATGTCTAACTATAAAGGGACCGGCGGAAATTGAACATTTTTCGCGATTTTCCGACTATTCGCGAAAAAGGGGAATTTCGAGTGTTTTTTTCAAAAAAATTTTTGACCGGTTAAATTTCGCGATTAAGCGAAAAAAAGTTGACAGTTACCGAGTAAAAAGAGCGATCTTTCGAACGGTGCAACTTTCATTCGGATCGAATTTAATTTTGCAGTCGCAATTGACGAAAACTTTTCTTTTCCCTTTACCGCCGATCGCCGTTTTGCCCCTGGGGCGCGCAATTTTGGAAATTTCGAAACGGGGCTAACGGCATCGTATTCGGCGTGGTCGAATATATGGAAATCGATACTAAACTCGAAAAATTCGGACCCGCCCCTCGCAGGGTGGGGCCCAACGAAACCCGGTTTTCGTTTTTCGACATTTTATATATATGTATAGAACTCGGCGATTTTTTAAAAATTTACTCGACATTTCGTCATTTTTCGACCTTTCAAATTCGGTAGTTTAACGAAAATCGGTCGGATTTCGAAAAAGTCGATGTCGTTTGAAAGCTCTTTAGTTTCTATAGGGAAAAGTTTAAATCGCCAACAGCGAAATATTTATTATTTCGCGAGTTATTAAGCTTCGAAGTCGACTTTTATCGGAAACGAACTTTAAATTTCCAAAGTATGTTGAACTTTCGGGAGGGATAACCGGGGAACGGTTAAAGTTTTCGATTTAATTTTTACATCGCGTGAAAGCCCTAAGTACGTACATCGGAAAGTATCAAAACTATACAGGGCGAAAAATCGTTCTAAAGTAGGTAAAAAGCCATCCGAACGCGAAGGTACGCGATTTTGCCTAATTAAAGAAAGAGAAAATTTGACGAGCTTTCAACATTGGATTTACGATTAAAAATCGAATTTTCGACCGATTTGAAAACTTTCGATATCGTTTTAACGATAATACGTAGGCGCTTAATTTACGTAATAACTACTTTAGCGATATTTCGACTTTTCGATACGGTAATAAACGCTTAAACTCGCAACTCGCGTCTGTTAATTTTTACACGTTCGAGCTTTCGCGAGCTTATAAAAGTTGAAATTTTGATTTTTCGATTTTCTTCGAAATAACTCAAAACGTCGGAAAATATGTTTAAAAAAAAGGAGCGAAATTTCGTTCGGATCGGACGATCGGTTCTAGAGTTATAAACGATACCGGCTACCTAAAAATGAGCGTTAAAAAATTTCGCAACCCAAAAGGGCCCCGTCTACGGCGATTTGTTTGGAAAGTTGGGGGCGTCGTACGACTTTCGACTAAAAGAGGAAAAAGTTGCCAAATATAATTGCGACCAAAAAGCTTGGAACAGAATTTTGAGTTAGGCCTTTTTTTTACGATCGTTTTACGTAAAAATTTCGTTTTTTTCGCCGATCATCTTCGCGACTTCCGCCCGAATAAAAGCTCAACTTTTACATTTAATTTTCCGCGTACGATTTTCTTCAAAATAACTTAACACGTAGAGAAATATGTTTCGAAAAAAGGAGGTAAATTTCATTCGGATCGAATCGACGGTTGTAAAATTATAAACGATAGAGCAACTCCTTACAGAGTAATAGATAATTTCACTACCCAAGAGGGCCCCATATAAACCGATTTGTTTGGAAAGTTGGGCGCATCGTACGACTATCGACCAAAAAAGGTAAAAGATAGCTTATATGGTCTAGTAAAATTCGTTAAAGGCGATTTTCGATTTAGGGCCCGGTTTTTTTTTAAAGTCGATTTAGGTGAAAATGAGACATTTTACATACTCGGAATTGCGCAACTTTAAGCTCGCGTGAAAGCTCGAATTTCGACTTTAACGTACATCAGCAATTGTTCTGAAAATCTGCAGTATTGTTCTGTAGCCTTTCTAGATATCAGTCAGGCCTTCGACCGCGTGTGGCTGAACGGTTGCGCACCTTGTCACATCCTTACTACACGCTAGTGTCCTCATATCTGTCAGATAAATTTTTTCAAATAAAATTCGGTAGTGACGTATAAAAATTTTATCCTGTTAAGGCTGTTACGCAGGATTTAGTTTTGAGGGCCAATCCGGTTTCTCCTATACACATTTGACCCTCCAGTAAATACAAATCTGCTGATGATACAGCATTATTTGTGAGGGATAATAATCCGGTAGCGGCGTCAGAAAAATTACAGTGCGAATGACTTGGAGATCTGGGCACAACAATTGTTAAAATTATCCAAGTTAATACATGTTACACTTACAATTAGGCGAAACGCATGTCCATCTGTTGATCTTAATGGTCCGATTCCACAGTTGACCTGGAAGGAAGATGTCAGGATCAAAGTTAAAGAAATAACATTCAAACTGCAAAGTATATGGAAAACTTCTGAATTACCTCTAAAATCAAAATTATTGCTATACAGGGCAGTTATTAATCAGCTGTGTGAAGATATGACATATCACTCTGGAGGACATCATCAATATTAAATAACAAAATGATGCAGCGATCCCAATCGAAAATACTGAGCACAATTGCATATACGAAATGATAATTTGCACCAAGATAACAGTAAAGGTTACTTGCACAGGCAACTAGCTGGCGGTTAATTTATTAGATCGTGTCGATGAACTTCACATATTAAACTATTACATACTCTTAGACCTTCTCCGCCAGTTTGAATGATCAGAGAGGTAATTCCAAGCGTTGTTGTTGAATGACATCTCCCATCCTGCCATGACTCATATCCCAATTGCTTATTAGCTACACTAGTCAGATTGCAATTTACGTATATATTTTTTAAAAAAAGGGTGTACTATTTGACACGAATACCGTCCAGTAAAACGATCCATGAATGGGATGAAGGTGTATTTATGGACTATAAGAAAGAACTAGCCCAAATCTGGATGTGTATTACTATTCGACACACATACGCCAGTGTACGGAAAAATAATATACATCGAAAGTAAAACAAACCAGGACTCTAAAACCGCATATGTTTTCAAAAATAAGGACGAAGAGTTATGGGAGGGAGGGACGTACAAAACACAATTGAGGATACGAGCAGCGAATTAAGAATAAAGTTCAGAAACTGATAGATCTAAATTCACGATTTGAGTAAATACACAACAGATCGAGTTATAGTTCAAACTAACAAATTGAAAAAAGTATCGGTTATGATGATTTAACCGGTTGAAGAATAGGAGGGTAGGTTAGCTATGTCAAATAAGAGGACTAACTAGTTTACAAATTACGAAACTGACGAGAAAAATTGAGAAATTATATGATATTGTGGTAAAAGAAGATAACCATGTTCGATCAATTTCAATGTCTATAATCGAATTAGAATTACATACACTATATAACATAAACGCAACATTATCTAATTATAGAGTCAACGAATACTAGTTCCGTATTTGGTAACACCGCCTATAGAACGCGCGATGAAATGTACATTAGAGATTCGGTGTTAAATTCAGGATATAACTTTTATTAACAACGGGTTCAATATTAATTTTAATAATAATATACCGAACTAATGTATATTTTTTCTAACACGATGATATTAATAATATATAAATAACACATCCGTGGATATTAATAAAACAATTAGTTTACTCATTATACATATATATATATTATATTTTATATATTGCAGTTAGATATTTTTACGACCACCGGCAATAACATGTTTGTATCACTCTTTATGATTGTAATTGGCTACACTAGTAAATTATGGAATTATTCTACGTCGATTTTGCTGTTATCAATTTTGGTGATATTATTATTCGTTTACACCATTCGGTACACACGGAAAAACATACAGCTTATAAAGTTTGCAAATCAATTTCCGGGGCCGGCAGCGTGGCCCATTTTTGGTAACAGTTTAGACTTCTTACGAGGTCCCGACGGTAAATACGTATAATAATTTTATTATATACTTCAAACAATCTGATATTATATACATATATGCATACACACACACACATATATACATGCATTCATACACACACACACATATCTATATATTTTTTTATTTTTTTTTGGGACACTGCTGAGGAGCAATCACAACCCACTAACGTGTTGATAAATAGTTATTATATATTGATGTTACAATTGGTTAGGAATTTGTAAAGAATGAGCAAAACACGGGAGTCATTAGAAAAAATTAAGGAAGTGATAGAGAAAGGAGGACGATAACCGATGGATATTAAGGAATTCAGGAGTGCGAGTTGATCAGGTGTGTGAAAACTGCAATTGAAAAGGATGTGATTTTCATCGGCGATAATTTGTGAATCGGCTGGATGGCGACAATATGGGGAAGTGGAAATCCCAATACGAAACATGTGAGCCGGAAGACGATTGTGTCCAGAACGTAAACGGGTGATGGTTGTAATAAATTTTCGGAAATTGAGACTATGTGGTCGCTATTCGTTTATAAATGTATTCTTTTTTAAATTCCTCGATTTTACAGCTGTAGAAACAATTAAATAAACGAACTTTTAATTATTCATTTTTTAAGTACCTTTTCAAATTCATTTTGATGAGTTCTTTAAATTGAACTCAAACATCTGTACTTTTAAAACTCAATGAAAAGAGCGTCCTCGTTAATAAATAAAATATATATTCTGTCCTACTTACATTTATGATTCTTAATTAGTTTTTTTTTTCCAATTATTTTAATCAAACGCTATCGTACAATGATTGAAAATTAAAATTAGGCAATCATATATCCAACTTAATATTCAGGAAGCGCCAAAAACTCTAATGTAACATTATTCATTAAATAGTATATAAGCATAAAAAAAAATTATATCTTTTACCACTATATATATATATATATATATAAAATATATAATATATTATATATTATTTACATAGATATAAATATATAATGCACGTAATAATAATAAAAAATCTAGAGTTACAAACACAGGATTGCAATTAAACCCAGGATTATATTCTTATGTATACTGTCATAAAGTGGGTTATTAACAACATTTTCAGGGCGTATATAACTTATAGAATTTATGGCATATTAGCAATATTACGCGCCGCAAGGTTAATCTAAACATTAAAATAAAATAAAAATACTTTTATACCGTATCACAGTATATTTAATAAACACAATCTGCTAGTTTTGCAGGCTACAGAATCGTCCGGATTGAAAAATAATGATTAAAAGATGACGCTAGAAACTAGTAGATTTTGTTTATTGAACTTATTGCGAAACGAAGGAATAATTTTTATCTTATTTTCTTCAATTTAAATATAGATCACCTAGAAGGCGCTACATAAATATTTTCCTATAAATGATTCTTATCGTATTTATAATATTTTCCAATTTAACTACGTTTTCGTAACAATACTCATTTTACCGCTAAATGAATTTAATTTATTAAATTTCATTTACTTCTACAAAATATTACTTTGTATTAAATTAGTGCGTCAACTAAAGAATTTACAAGTGTGTGAATGAATATATATATATATATATATATCATATAATTAAACGATATCATAAAAGTTAAAAATATTTATTTAAATGCATACATTTTTATGCAAATTTTCGGCATTATCATTCGAAGTTATTTATTTACTCCTATTACAAAAAAAAATCGCTCGTCCAATTTTTTTCCTGCAAAAACCACATTAGAGAATTCGTCACCGGTGACATTTCGGCGACAATTTCAACCTCCATTTTCAGGTCCAACTAAACTAATTAAATTTTTGAGCATGTGAAAGTTTTGGCGAGAAGTACAATACTAGAATATCGGTGAGGACACCCAAATTTATAAACATCCAAATATCAATAGATAAAATGGGGTTACCGGATAAACAAGACCTGGTTTACCGCATTTAATCTTGTGCGGGTCAGTAACGAGAATTCCAGCTGTGAAATCAAAAAAGGTTAATAGAAAAATCAAAAATAACTTATGATGATAATGACACAAATATTAAGTTGGAAAAATTACAGACACACCCACCAAAATGAAATGTACATAAATAGTAGAAATAACGAAATAAAAAACCGACTAGTTCAGTTGTGCTTGAAAATGGTGGTTGCAAGTATTTTCGAAACGTAACCGGTGACGTGGTGTGAGTGAGTGATATAGGATAACGACCACGAAAGTTTAAATTCTTTTATAAAAAGATTGATTATTTTCTTGTGTTTATAAATTATATTTCAGTTTTAATGACGAAAATAAACACTTACACGGAGAAATACTGCGGCATTCCTTACAAACTGTGGATAGGATCCGAATTATTTATCGTTATATCGGATGCAGAAGATATAGAGGTGATATTCTTCTAATCGTTCTATAATAAAGAGAAAATGTAATCGAAAACTAAGCCTTAATAATTAATATGCTTAATAATTATCTATTTTTTATTTTTTTTTTAAACCTTCAAAAAAAAACCTGCTTAATTAAAAATTTTTTTTTTTTCACTAAAGGCTTTCGGTATTTTTCATATTTTCTTTTTTTTTTTTTAATCGGGTCACAATATTTTTAGAAAGTATTATACGGTCAAACAACAGCTTGTAAACCGAAATTATTCGAAAAATTCTACGCATTTTTCGGCAAAAGCGTTTGGATCGAACCGGACGGTAAGTTAATAGTGAATAACTTCCGAACTTACGTTAAAGCTTGTATCGAACATTTAAATTTTACCTTACCATTTATGTCGCATGCAGTAGTTGGTATTTGTACTGGCAACAAAAATAGCGAATCATCGTGGCCCATCGTTGTCTAGTTTTTATACACCTTTAACTACATTATCACATTGATAAAAAAAAATAGTCATCATGATGATATATTGTGTGTGTGTGTTTGGTATACAAGTTCGAGTCTATATATATATATATATATATATATATATATATATATATATATAATTATTATTTCGATTTGGCCATCTTCAAACTCTTTCGCTGTCTTCTTTTTCCTTCAGTTTATAATTATGTCTTCTTGTTTCTCTGCGAGGCATAATATTTAGTTTCTATATGTGATTTTTGGATTCTGTCGCTCTCTCACGAATTTACTAAGATACATCCTCTCCATATGGCCATAGATTTGAGTTATACTTTTCTAGATTGCTGTAGTAATTTTTCCCGTGTATTTGCAGATTTTCTAGTTACTCGGTTTTATATATTTTTCGCCTTATTACGGTCGTCCTGGTATTCTTCTTACCATCTGTCTTTCTGCAGGCTCCGTATTAACAACTACAGAAAAGATTATCGTATACGTCCGAATTTCGTACTGTATTTTTTCAGAAACAAGTTGTATAAATTAAATTATGTGTGTATGTGTTATAATTATACTATATTGATTATTCACTAAATTAATTTATTTTAATAAATATTAAATAATATGTTAGTTAAATATATTTTATTTCACCCATCAGCAACTATTTACCCCCCCCCACACACACACATATATATATATATATATATATGAAATTTCATATAAAATAGGATAATTAAATCATTTTTTCATATTTGAAAATTCGTATTTTGGAATCTCCTGAAATAAAAACCGATATGATTATGATTTTCAATAAAATATTTTAATTACGATTATATATATATATATATATATATATATATATATATATATATATATTTATATATATATTTATATATTTTTTATTTATATACATATACATATATATAAGTATGTATGTATGTATGAATGTATAGATATAAAACGATAGGTCTGTACGGAAATTATGTGAACCCCTCTATAAAATTTTGTATATTTCGATTTTGTCGCAGCTTTTTAAATGTATGTTGAAAATTTCAGCTCGATAGTATTAACCGTTCAAATGTTATAAGTTTAGAAATTTGTTTTTACCGTGTATATTGTTGATAAATATAATTTAAATTTTATATCTCGGTTACCATTTCGTTTAAATTTTGGGATCGCGCGAAAATATTTTTTAATCTATGAAAGAATTATTTTAAGAAAAAAAATCCGATCGGAAATGTTCAAAATTCATTTCCTGGATTAAGTGTCTTCTTTTGAAATTTGTCAAAACTGATATTTTCGGTTATAACTCCGGAAATTTATTAAACGAAATTCTACACGACTAAAACAGTGTTATAGTTATGTATACTACTAAGTGTGTGATTTGTATCTAAATATATTTTAAAAAAAAAACACGTTTTCCCTGAAAAAATTCGAGTTATATAAATGCATATATATATAAAATATTACAATTATTTAGTAGAGTGGGCATTTTTTGTATAATAATTTTATCACCTCAGAAAATCATTTGAGGAAAAGGGGGGGAGGCCAATTCGATAATTATTACTCTTATTATAATTACAGATACAACGTTTACAGATGAACACACGTACACTTAACCAGACTTCACATATATATATATATATATATATATATATATATATATATACACACCACAGTAGCCAGTAGCCCATTTTGTATGTAAAAATAACGTACGGTGGCTACTCACGATCTTCGTCGATACTCAATACAACATTGATGATGAAGATATATATATATATATGTATGTATGTATGTATGTATGTATGTATGTATGTATGTATGTATATTTGTATATGTTCAAAATCTTCTGTTAAAAAGAATCTAGAGGATCTAAAAACAAAATGAAATATCTATATTATTAAATCAACTTCGATACATTTTTCGTTCCGATAGACATTTCTGCGAAGTGATTTATAAAAAGAAAACAGATGATAGTACCAACAGGATATTAATGCGAAATAAAACAGAATTATAAATAAACGAGACAATTCGGTGTTGATAGGTTGTACTTGAGGGATGACTACGCACAGTGAATTATCTCAATGTCACGATGCTCGAATCGTGTAAACGATAAATAATAATATGGTGAATGATGATATATATTAAATTTATGTGCCAGGGTTTAGTAAATAATCTCAACTTTTAAAATTCGTGAACTAAAACAAAATTTTAAAGGGACAATCGCCTCCTTCGACTATCGCGTCCCTGAATGTTATACTGATGATGAGTATTATTATTATTAGCGACATTAAATTATTTTAAAATAATTCTCAACTACGATTTAAACGTCATTTCGATTTGTCGAATAGATTTAAACGGATATTTATTCATTTATTCAAATTTAAAGAATTTATTTAAAAAAGTACTTAAATCGTAACTTGAGATATTAATCAAACTCGACTTTTCGCAGGAGACAAATCGAAATATTACAGAAGAAAATTGATACCGGCATTTCATAATAATATCTTAACGAGGTACATATCGATTATTCGCGATAAATCTGAACAATTAACGCAGTCAATACAGAAATTTGTCGATAAAACTGGACAAGAGGCCGTTTTCAATTTGTGGTCATATGTCCCATATACGGCTTTCGATATAGTTACAAGTAAACCGATTTTTCTCTGTTTTAGGTTTTTATTTTTAATTTATTATTTAAATATAAAAATTTTTATTTTCGTAACGTAAACTAACAAAAGATCAACTAATGACAATAATAATAATAATTTACTTTAATAAAATTTATTTTTACTATTTTCACAATTTAAAGATATGAATAATTTTAATGATACTTGTTACCATAAAACAATTAATAACACAAAGCGGTGTGTTACATACTGATCTCCATTTTAGAAATTAGCGACTCATAATTGGAACTGTAGAGAGTAGTTGAATAACTATTTGTTGAGATTGTCCGACCGTGAAATTTGACGTTTACTGTTTGACATGTGTGCAGCGATTTTAGTCAGATTTTTAGGATTTCCTCATGATATTTTCGAAAATATTTCCATGTCCGTTTGTTGATGATTTATATTAGTCCCAAATAACCTGTTCAGTATGTTTGTATTTTTGACTTTTCGCATATTTTCAGTATACATCAGTAATAATACATCGGAAACGCGTTGATCTTTTTTCTTTTTTTCCACCAAATGTCAATCCTTCTGTTGAAAATGTAACGTTTCAGGAGTCTCAGTTACAATTTTAATTCTTGGCGCGTGGAAGAATTTAAAATAAATAAGTTGATGGAAATTAGCAATTATTTATAAATAAAACAAAATTAGTGAAATTATTCTGATACGTGCGGACAAAACGTAATAATAGTAAATGGTAAAACTACTTACTAAATTTTTTTAAAAATAATGTTCCATCAAAATACGATTATTAATTGTATGCTTTCTATTTATTTTTTTCAAATAAGATCCGCATCAAAATACAATTTTTAATAGTAAGTTTTCTATTATAAAAAAATAAACTTAAAAATTTTGTTTCAAATAACATCACATCAAAATATGATTTTGAACAAGAAGCTTCCTAATATATAAAAAAAAACACGAATAATGTCACATTAAAATACGATTTATATAAGCTTTCTATTATTAAAAAATAAAATGAAAAAACTTTTTTTTACAAGTAACGTTTCATCAAAACACGATTTTTCATAGTAAGCATTCAATTATTATTTTTTTTAAAAATAATATCCGCATCTAAATACAATTTTTAATAGTAAGCTTTCCATTATTACAAAATGAAAAATTATTTTCAAATAACTTCATATCAAACTAGGATCTTTAATAGTAAGCTTTCTATTAATTGAAAAAAGAGGGTTTCTAAAAAATAACGCCGCATCAAAATATGAGTTTTAATAGTAAGCTTCCTATTATTAAAAAAACAATCAAATAACATCACATTAAAATACGATGTTTGATAATAAACTTTCTATTATTAAAAATAAAGTTAGAAAAAAAAAAATTTCAAATAACGTCGCATCAAAACACATTTTTAATAAGAAGTTTAAAAAAAAAACAAGTTTAATATTTATTATGCGGGAGCTATTTTAGCTGTTTTCGTGCTATTTTAATATCGTCTGTTATGTAATGTCTGATTTCGCAATGCTGTAGAGACAATGGTAAATCTGGAATTGGATCACTCGGACAAGAAAGTTCTTAGATTTCACGAAATAGAAGAAAGGTAATTTAAATGAATTTTATCGCTGCACAGTATTCATACGATATTTGAGTTAAATTTTGAAAAACATAACGAAGGATCGTGGGCGACATATTTAAAATTAGTAGTTAATGATGTAAATATAATGGTGACGTTATTAAATTTTTTTTTTTTTTTTTTTTTTTTTAACGCTTAAAGATGCGTGCAATCTGTTCGGTTGAACAATAGGCAGCACTGATCTGTTTAAAAAGCTATAACGGGACACTTCCCAACGGTCGTATCCCTTAATTTATCTTAGTATTATTATACAATATAATATAATATATGATATATAATATATATAAACTAGTTTATCGCTACGGTCGATTTCCCAATTCGATCTGACTGCGTCTCTTCAGTCGTTGGAATTGCACGCCGTTACGTAGAACATTGACTGCTAGTGGATTGATGTGGGTTTGAAGTCGATGCAAGTATCTTTCAGCGCAGCTTTTGACTACCTCTTTAACAGACGGTATACGAAGATCCTTGTGTATGTCGTCATTGCGGACATACCATGGCGCTGACACGATATTCCGCAATACTTGAGATTGAAATTTTTGTACTATGTTTAAATTAGAGTTGCTCGTTGTACCCCAAATCTGGATACCATATGACCAGATTGGCTTCAAGACTGTTTTATATAGTAATACTTTATTTTCATACGACAGTGTTGAATATTTGCCCATCAGCCAATAAATATTTCGGTATGTAATGCTGAGCTGTTTACGTTTAGCAATAACATGATTTTTCCAGGTAAGCCGTTTATCAAGGTGTAATCCAAGATATTTTACGTTACACGATTCGGAAATTGTTTGCCCATTTAACTTAATCGGTAAATTTTTGCTTTTATTTAAAGTAAATAAAACTTGCTTGCATTTGGATTCGTTAATATTGAATTTCCACAGTCTAAACCACTTTTCTACGTGTAGTAGATGGTTTTGAAGTTGTTCGGCCGCTAAATTATTATCACGATGAGTCGAGAGAATAGCGGTGTCATCGGCAAACATAGCTGTGTCTGTATTTTCGTTAACTGGAAAGTCGTATGTATAGAGCTGGTACAGTGTTGGTCCGAGTACACTGCCTTGAGGTACTCCCGATTGTATCGAATGAATTCGTGAGTAATTCCCGTTAACATTAACATGGAAATATCTTTCTGTTAGGTATGACTTCATTAGCTGGTAGTACTCGTGAGGTAATTTAAGTTTTAATTTGTACAATAGGCCAACGTGCCAGACTTTATCAAAGGCCTTTTCGATGTCGAGAAATACCGCTGAACAATACTTCTTTTCTTCGAAACTTTTGTTTATGATGTCGACTATTCTATGTACTTGCTCAATGGTGCTATGGTGATTCCTGAATCCGAACTGATAGTCTGGTATCACTTTATTTTCTTCAAGAATTGGTTTGATTCTCCGGAGAATTAGTTTTTCCAATACTTTGGAGAGAACCGGTAACAGGCTAATTGGCCTGTAAGAGGACACTTCATTTTGAGGTTTACCCGGTTTTGGAATCAATTATGGCGACAGCTATATTTCACATTTAAATGTGAATAGTTCTTAGTTCGTCATTTATACAGTTTATTAGTAAAGTTTCCTCTCGTTTATATTATGACGACTGTCAAATATACAATTTTAACGAACTACTTACACACACGTACATATATATATATATATATGTGTATGAGTGTATGTATAGACCTACGCAAAATAATGTCATGGGGGTTGTTGCTCCACCAAAGTTCTCAAAACTTAATTTTGTAAAGTCGAAAATTATCTATCCGTAAGAATTCAATTGGTTGAAAAAGTTAAACGGACACTCATGATGTTGAACATACCCCCCCGGGAAATGAGCATATAATTACCGTTATATGTTATATATTTTTATAAAATTCCTCCAGAAATTAATTTCGTTCCTTGTTTTAATCAGATCTTTTAAAACACGCACATATTTACTACTTTTTGCTTATACTACAAGTATCGTAAATTTATTTAGCTACATAATTATTTATTGGCTTATTCATTTTTAGTTTTTAATAATATTCGTGTATAAACGTAATATTACGTTTCTGTTATAATTGTTGTTATTATTATTTCAAATAAAATACGTTAGTTTTGTAAATTTAAAAAAAAAATTTGTTAACTTGACTAATTTTTTGATAAATTGTTAATTTAATAGTTAATTTTTCAAACTTACAGATAACCAAAAACTGCTTAGTCGAGTTACCGCACATCTCAATTCATCTTCTAAATTCTATACATCGGCCAAAAAAATCTGAGTGCGTCTTTATATGTATATGTATATATATGTATATATATATATATATATATATATATATTCTTCTTCTTCCTAGCGTTTTCCCTGTGCGAGGTCCGCTTGTTGACACAGTCTTTTCCATTTTTTACGATCTTTTACGTCCTCTATCACAAACCCGGCATGCTCCATGTCTTTGTTGATGGAGTCTATCCAACGTCTTTTTGGCCTTCCTTGTGGCCGCTTTCCTCCAGGTTTATACTCTGTTATCATTTTTGCTGGGATATTTTCTGATTTCCGTATGACATGGCCGTACCATCTAAGTCGTGCTTCCCGAATTTTCAGATGTACAGGAGCAACTCCTATACGCTTCCTTATGTCTCCATTTTTGACGTGGTCCAGGAGTGTGTGCACAAGCGACCAGCGTAACATTTTCATTTCCGTAATATGAAATTTTTGTTCCATTTTTATAGTTGTAGCTCAGCATTCGGCTCCATATAACATAGCCGGTCTGATGACTGTTTTATATATCATCCCCTTGAGATGAATCGGGACTCTTTTGTCACATAAAACTCCAGTTAACTGTTTCCACTTCATCCATGCTATTTGTATCCGGGAATCTATGTCATGTTATGTGCTTCCATCCGAAGTAATGATTGAGCCTAAATACTTGAACTTCTCGGTCTTTTTTAACACCGTATTATCTATTTTTATAGGCTCATCTGAGAGTTTTTCACATTCTATGTACTCGGTTTTTGTGATGTTGAGTCGCAGTCCATTTTCCTGCAATATATTTTCCAAGTCTGCACGCGTCTTTCTAAATTTTCCCTGCATTTATCTGCCAGAAAGACGTCGTCCGCATATAGCAGTGTTCACGGAGGCGGGGTCTGTAGATCTGCTGTTATGACATCCATGCAGAGGATGATGATGGACTCCCGCAGTGGTCTGGAAAGGCGGTGAAATACCCGGCGGGCATCGCACCGCACTGTTCGCTGCTTTGTATATGGTCTGTATTATCTTCACATAATGTTCTGGAATCTTACGCGTTCGTAGCGCCTACTAAAGTAACTCGTGTAGTACCTTGTCAAAAGCCTTCTCTAGATCCAAAAAGGCTATACGGATAGGGGTCTTTCTTTCCCGATGTTTCTCTCCAAGCAATCGCGCCATATGGATCGCATCCGTTGTCCCTCGTCCTTTCACAAATCCACATTGGTTTGTGGTGACTTGTGTCAAATTCCGTACTTGACAATCCAGTATACGCTCAAATATTTTAAGGGTGTGGCAGAGTAGACGAATTGGGCGCTAATTGCTGCAGTTCATAATGTCTCCTTTTTGTTTCCATATAGGGATGGTTGTGCTCGTGGCCCAAATTTGAGGGATAAAAAGTGTCAATAGTATATCAGCTCCCTTTTTCCCAAATAATTTCCAAATTTTGGCTGGCATAGCTTTTCCATTCTTCATTTTCTTTAAAACATGCAGCTCCTCGTCTATCGTTATCTGCTTGATAGGTCCCTGAATAGGTAAACAATCTGATGTTTTAGGGTGTGGAAATTCCTCCCCACAAATCTGTTTGTAGTGATCTGACCATCTTTTTAAAATTTCTTTTTGCACTTTTATTATTTGATTGTCTGTAGATTTTATCTGAAAGGTGGGGCCAATATCTTCAGTCGCTCTATGTCTTGCTTTGGCAATTTTGTATATCAAGTTTACATTTTCCTTTGCTTCCAGCTGATCATATATATATATTGGTAATGGGGTTCCTTCGCTTTTGCTACTGCTATTTTCGCTAGTGATTTAATGCGTTTATATTTTTCCAAATTCTCAGTATTTTTCGTTTGCCACCACCTTTTGAAAGCCTGTTTTTTGTCCTTTATCACTTGTTGAACTTCATCTCTCCACCACCAAGTTTGCTAATCAATGTACTTTTTCCCTGGGTTTGTGGTGCCGAGTGTTCTGGAATTTGCTCCAGATCTTTTTAACTGATGTATCTGCTTTGTCATTTCGACTGTTTATATTTATGCCATTTAAAGCTGTTAGCAACTGTCCTTTCTTCTGAGTTAATTTCCACCACTTAATCCTGACTGGAGGTGTTAACCTAATACGGCTGAGCTTATCTGATTCTAGCATGATATCCATAATCAGCACTCTATGTTGCATTGCGATATTTTCGGACGGTGTTACTTTTGCATCTAATACTAGTTTAGCGACAGTTTTTCGTGCGAGACAGTAATCTATCTTGCTCGAATACTTCACGCTCAGATAGGTAAGGGTGTGAGTTTTTCTTTTTTTAAAAAAGGCATTTGCAATTATTAAATCGTGTTCTTCCGCACAAATGAGGATTCTACGACCATCCTCATTTCTGGTACCATATCCTTGGCCTCCGTGATACGGCTCGTATCCTTCTCTTGTTGCACCTGCGTGCCCGTTTAGATCTCCTCCAATTAATATGTATTCCTTTGTTGGTATGCTATGTATAAACGTGCTCAGTTTATCCCAGAAGTTAGTATTTTCATCTTCCGAACTACCTGTGTGTGGTGCATAACATGAAATGATTCTTATTGATGACTGTCCTGTATTAAATTTGATCGCTATAATTCTGTCTGTAAGTCTATTTACTTCCATAACGCTATCCCGCCATTTTTCACCGACTATGATTCCGACTCAATTTCGAACTGATATATATATGTATGTATGTGTGTGTATGTGTATCCCCCATATATATATATATATATATATTTATGTCTGTATAAATAACACAAGCTTTTGATGAAATATATATCAATATTTTAAACTTGTACAATCTAAAAGAAGTGGTATAATATATATTTAGAAAGTTCGAACTACTTCTATATATACAAAAATTTAAAGATAAACAATATATTAGAACTATGGATTTATAATATCTTATTTAAAAGTTAATAGACGGAATTCTAATTCTATTGGCATACAATATCCAATACTGCTTTTTGGCATCATATATATTACACCAATGGAAACAGCTATTGAGATTGATAATATGAATCCAAAAAAAGCTCCTGGGATTGATGAAATCTCACCATCAATAATACAGGAAATACCAAAAAAAACGGTTGTATTAATTACATTATACGATCTTTTTAAAGCGGCTCAAATCATCATGCTGAGGAAACCTGAGAAATTAGCAGAAGATGTGAAATCTTATCGGTCAATATCACTATTGCCAGTTCTATCAAAATTACTTGAAAAATTTCTTCTGAAAAGAATTAAGCCACTGGTGGAAGCCCAGTTACCTGACAATCAGTTTGGTTTTCGTAGCTATCATTCAACAATCCACCAAGTGCATCGAGTTGTTAAGTACATCTTAAAAGCACTCGAAGAAAAAAAGTACTGTGCCTCTGTATTCCTAGATGTGACACAGGCTTTCGACCGAGTATGGAATAAAGGTTTTTTGCACAAATTAAGCACAATGCTGCCAGTAAACTTCTGCCAACTGCTGAAGTCATACTTAGAAAATAGGCGCTTTAGAGTAATATATGAAGAAGCGAATTCAAATTTTCAACTTATACGTGCTGGTATACAACACGGAAGTGCCCTTGGTCCTGTGTTGTACACATTATATACAGTTGAAATTTCAACCTCAGATGGGATTTTTACTGCTACTTATGCAGATGATACTGTCATCATGGTAACCAGAGACACCCAAGTAGAGGCAATAGATGCACTTCAGAAACACCCAGATAAAATAGTTAGATGGATGCAAGATTGGAAAATCAAGTTAAATGAACAAAAATCTATCCATGTTACATTCATGTTTCGACCTGTTGATGTGAATCACAATATTACATAAATAATGTTCAAGTACCTCATGCGAATTCAGCAAGGTATTTAGGCATTCATCTTGATACACGATTAACATCGCAAAAGAAACATCAGTTACAGCGCAAAATGAATCAGATGTACTGGTTAATTGGCAGAAAGTCATCTCTAAACTTATATAGCAAGAGGTTACTGTATCAAACGATCCTACGTCCTATCTGGACATATGAAGTTCAAGTGTGGGGGTGCGCTTCTGCTTCCAACAGAGCTATCATCCAGCGACAGAAGAACAAAATTCTTCGGACGCTAATTAACGCACGATGGTTCCAGTGGAACAGTAATGTACATTATGATCTGAATATTCAACAAGTTGATGACACCATTCACAACTTTGCAGTCAAACACGAACAGAGACTGCATGGTCACACTTTAGAAGTTACACGGTTACTGGACACTGCAAATAATGTGAGACACCTTAAGCGAACACATCCATTGGACTTAGTTTATAGTTAAATAATAATTATACTTCTATCGAACCCCATATTCATAATTAAGATTTAGTTAATATTAGTGGAAACTGCCCACTGGATCAGCGTACACAACATGTTAAATTATTAAAGTTACTAATCCAATAATCCAACAAAAATCTATATTTATATTTTTATTTATTAACGCGTCAATTCCGTCACGATACGAAAACGTCACGACGCAAAATCTACCTGCACGTCTTCGGGTCAAAAAAATCGGACAACGTCGTCTGCTTCTAGAATTCGTTCTATTTTCCGAAACTTAAATTATTTTACTTATATTTATGCTTGTTCGCATATTAAGGTACGTCCAGACGTGACGAATATGCGCGAACGAGCATGATTCATAACGTAAATACGAATTCGCCGGGTGTGGACAACGTATCGAATAGGAACGAACTTAAACGAGCACCAACAACCACTCCGGACAGGAATGAATGCGATCCAATGGCTTGTCGTCGTGCTTGTTCGTACTCGATTGAATTCGTCACTTCTTTATTTCCACAGACCGAATAGTATCGTCGCTCGACAGACTTCAGTAAAATCACTTGTTTTAAAAATTTAAACGTATATCTCAGACTCCCTGAAAAGAATCCTCAGTTGGTAAAATATATCTTACACGCGCAGAAAATGTTTCTCGCGAAAAAAATACTCTTATTTAAATTCTTCGTCCATTCAACTGCAGTAGTTTCTCAAAATCTCTTCTCGACACCCGTGTAAAATTTTTAAAGTGTCCATTCCATCAGTGCCGTATTAAATGATTCGATGCCTATGGGCACAAACAGCGTGGAAGCTCTTATAAGGAAGAAAGAAATTAGGAACTTGCAAATAATTACGCCAGCAAAAATATACATATAAAAATATTTTTTAAAAAGTTATTAATTTAAACGGCATTATTAGTACTCTTGAAAAATGTAGGAATTTATTTTCATTTATTTTGATAAAATTAAAATACACCGAATAGATATAACACTTACACCAACAAATATACAAAAACTAATACAGAAAATTAAAGAAAACATTTCCCTGCTTTTTTTCGGCGAAATTTTTTATAATCGCATTAATGTGTCTATTTTTGGTAATATATCTCGTTCCGTACTCATAATTGTCAAATAAATAAACGACCTTGAGCCATTGATGTTCTTAATACATTTTTTCACAATAAATAACTCAAAAATAATCTTTTATTGGTTACGCTGTTATTCATTAACGTTAAATATATCCGTAAGACCATTTCAACATTACGAAAAGATTCTCGAACTACTTTATCTAGAATTCAAGAATATGTCGCTTACTTCTTTATATTAAAAATTGGTTTCAATAGTTTAATTATTTTCGTGTGGGCCCTGGGACAGAGTCCTTATGTAAATCCAACCCTGGTGCCCAGAATCTTCAAAACTCAATTGGATGAGTGGACACGATGTACTGAGAATTCTGGTCGGATTATGGAATAAGAAAGTCATCAATCACCTACGTTTCTTCTTTTTTTTTTTTTTTTGTAAGAAATCTTTAAGCCGATAAATAACTTACATTTAGAAAAATAATCTTCCGTCTATTCGTTATTCTATAGAATCAACACACAAAGGAAAAAATTTTAAATTAATAACAATGTGATAACAGGACTTTGTTCCTTCAGAATTTAGGAAAAACTGAGGATCTCATGCTTGTTCGTTCGCGTATGCTTGTTCGTTCGCATTCGTCGTTAATGCTTAGCGAATGTTCATCAAGTTTGAACCTACCTTTGTACATTATTCACTGAACGATATTGCGGTTTACATCAAAACGTAGAATTAATCGAACGACTACCCCTAATGTCTGCCAGAACGCTATAGCCGGTCGAAAGTATAATAGTGCTCTTTCTTACTGTCTCACTATTACACACAATATTTATTTTCAATCTACTGTATATATGTATACACACATATATATATATATATATATATATATATATATATATATATATATATATATATATTCTTAATTTATTATTATTGCTATTAACAAACTACTAAATGAGAAAACAAAATATAAACTAGTATTTTTCAATGAACGCGGTTAGAATAACTATTAGTACGTATTTTTATTTTTTGTAATAATATGTAAAAATAAAATTATTTTGGAATAATCGAAGATAAATCGAGCGCAAAATTTATTTAATTTCTTAATTGACCGCAACGGAATGACAATGACAAAATATAAATTACAAATTTGCCCCACCTGCTAATTATTCGCTTTATCTTTAACTACCTCGGAAATATATAATTTATTTACGTTGCCAGACGTCAGTTAATGACGTCATCGTTCTTATACAAAAAATCGTAATTTTTTTGTTCACATTAATTAGGGGGACCGATTTATGCTTCCTGAGAATGATGTGTCCTTTGGTACATAATGATTTTATAGACAACCTGATCTTCGGCAGACGAATTAGATCTTTACAAAACGAATTAGATCAATTCTTAAGAACAGTAAGTACATTTGATAAATTAAATGAGGATATTATATATATATATAATACATATCGTGTGCCTGTATTATGACACGAACAGAACAAATTAATTGTACTACGTATAAAGTAAATATACTTACAATTTAAAAATTAAATAAAATAAAAATACTTTTCTATCGTATCACAATATATAAATTTAATCAAAACGATCTACTATTTTCACTGGTTACGTCTTGATTGAATATTTATAAATTACGATACGGTATGAAAGTATTTCTATTTTACTTAATTATTCACCAGGGAAACATTAGAGAAATACTTCCGGATAAATATATTTACAATATGACAACACATATTTCATCGAATTTGTATCTTCGAAAATGAACTGGCCAATATTTTTAGCAACAATTAATTTTCGTTTTTAATTTTTATTTTTAAAGTGTTAAGTTTTAACGAAGCACCTCATCCGGCTTTCCAAAATATTCGGAAATATTGAATAAATGTTTACAACTTTGATGATTTTTTTCAACGATATATTAGCGTTAAAAAACAGAACGAAAGTTCATAGCAGTTTTCAAATTAAGTTAAAAAGCTACTACTATCATGTTACGTGAAAACAAATTCGTGTAAATTTATGTCAACATTTAAAATTCTATTTCATATTTTTTTTTTTAAACAATAAATCAACTTTTATATATATATTATCTTTTGCACAATTTTTTTCTTTTTATATCACAACCCACTTTACATTAAGACAGTTTTTTTCATGCGATAAGATAATTCTCATCCCAGATAAAATTTTTATTCCTGTAGTTGAAAATTAAATTTCATTTATACATTATTTTGTGGACGTTTTATTAATTTAAAAAAGTGGAATAGATCTAAAACATAATAAAATAATAATTACTAGTTACCAGTCGTTCGCACATACGGAGTAGATTTTAGAATCGCAAAAAAGGAAATCTTACTTATTTATGTACGCTAGAATAATCATTTAGGCATATCGATTGTTACTAGCTAGTAATTTGTCTGTAATTATTCCCATTCCGTTCATATGTTACTTTGTTTTACGATATCAATTAACGTATCCTAATCGGCCCCTTGTATTATATTGTTTCATTTTAAATAATCGGCATCGGTAAATTTCCTCGAAAATCGAGGATTTTACGCGACTTTTTCAAACCATTCTATTTGTCCGAAAAGAATTTAATTACTAATCAGGAAGAAATAGAATAACTCTCGCAGAATACAAAAGGTTTTACGGAATCCTTTTTTTTTTTTTTGTCGGTTGTACAGACTAATTTCCGAAAAATTAAACGATTAAAACAAATCTCACCGAATAGTCGGTTGCAAAAGTTAACGCGTTCACGAAGTATACGCGCAATTGCTGTAATTTATAATTTCGCAGTGTTTTGTTATCGTTAATTTAAATTACGTTTACAAAATCTGTTTACTTAAGGTAAACTTAAAAATTACGCGACACGAATGACGGATGCCCTAATTATTAAATGAAAACCTCAAATTTCGAAGTCGCGTCGTCTATAATACTAATTATTCCTGATTTGAAAGTAATTTTTTTGGAAAATATAAAACGTTCACTTTTCACAAACACTTTTTTTTAGTCTTTCAAAAAGTTAATTGTATAATCATTTTTTTTTTTAAATTTAATTAAACGTTAAACATCGAACAAATTTTAATTCGAACGTGTAACAATAACGCCTAACGCAATTGATGATATTGTGAAGTATTTTAATAATCGGTTTAGAAGATTCGTGTAAAAAGTTTAACGATCGCCGATTTTAATTTAGACTTTAAAAGCGAAGCTTGAAGCAATTAAACAAGGAGCCAAATTACGGCCAACAGTACACGGAGACGATGACGATGATATTAATTACGACGACGGTACGTTCAACAATTTTTTTTATATGTCCTAGCTACACGTATCATCTCGCCACCGAAAGAACAAAAATAAATTATAACTAAATATAACGAATGAATTAGATTAAACTAAAAGAAGAGAAAAAAACTATAAAATATTAATATAGCAAGAGAGGATAATAATCATAAGAAAAGGAAACAGATAAAAAGAGGAAAAGGAAAATTACTCCCAAAACAAGAACCAACTCTTAAATTAGAATATGATTAATACTAATGAATTTAAATAATACTATTAAAACACAAACATCTAAACATAACAAAAAGATACAGTAAGGAGGGAAAACATCAAGAGAGAATAACTTCTCAAGCAAATCTGTACGTCTATGTTCGAACCACCCACAGCTGAAAAATAAATGGTTAACATCTTCTCTAAAATTAGCGCTACTATGATTGGTACAATTAATATAAGAGGATTTGCAAGATTGAAGTTCAAAGCTACACTAGAATGACCAGAACGTAGCCTAATATGACAGTGATGAATCTGCGGAGAGTTGTGATCGGAATAACAGAGGGAGGATGTTTGAACCCGGGTACATGGGGTAATTCAGTTTGAACAATACTATAGGTTTTACCTTTGATTGAAGAATTATGTATACTTTCAACCCAGTCAGTTTTAAATTATTTAAAATTAGAAAATGGTTACCATACCAATATTATCTGCTGATAAAGAGTTATTTAGGAAACCGAATGATTATGGTTAAACAAGATGAGGAATTGTTCACACGATCGATGCAGGAGTCCCCCAAGGTAGTATATTGGGACCTATCCTTTATTCAATTTTTACAGCTGATTTACCAGTCAAGGAAGATACAACGCATTGTACGTTCGCTGACGGTAATTTTAGCGAGGGATAAAGATAGTAGTAAATCCACATATAAATTACAAAAATACCTGAACGATATAGAAAACTGGATGGCTGATTGGAGAATAAAAGTAAACGTAAATAAATCTACAAATATCAACTTTACTCTAAAACGTTCGAACTTCCCTCCGGTGATGCTTTCTAACAAGGTCGTACCACAAAAAAATGTAGTTAAATATCTAGGACTACATTTTGATAAAACTTTAACATGGAAAAATCATATAAAAAGAAATGGATCTTAAATACAAAAAATGTATTGGATGATGAGGAGCTCCAGTAAGCTAACATTAGATAATAAAATATTACTATATAATTCAATAATAAAACCAACTTGGATGTATGGTGCTGTAATATGCGGCACGGCTAGCTTTTCTAATCGTAATAATAATACAAAGATTTCAGAATAATGTTCTCAGAACAATAACCAACGCGCCTTGGTATGCAACAAATAAAGATATTCACTCTCATTGCGAAATAAAATACGTGGATAAAATTATTAACACACTAAAATCCAGACATGTAAGTCGACTGGAACAACATATAAACGTCCTAGCCAAACAAGACGAAGATTGTTGAGAAAACATGTCTTAGATGACATAGTAGATTAGTAAACAGGATGGGCCGTTGGGTCCACATTGCACAAGTTATTATATAAATAAATAATACCTAAATTAATTGTGGCCTCTCTGGCCGTAGTAATTAAGAATATAATTTAAAAAAAAAAAGCCAGTTTTAAAGGTTCTCCTAATCATATCATATAGGTCGCTAGAGGGAATATATGGAAAACGATCTCAAGAATTAATATCATTTTTCGCTAAAGTATCAACTCTTTCATGGAGATGCCACAATGACTAGGTGTCATAAAAACTTCAACTTGCCTCCACGTTGAGTGATAATCAAGAATTTCTCCTTAATTTTTAAAATGAAAGGATGAGACTTATAATTAAAGATATTGTCTTGAATAGCCAAAAGTGCACTAAGGCTATCGGAACAAATAACAAAATTGCCGGAACAAAAAAGAAGTTTTATATTATATTCACATGTCTTATCGATCGCTAACAGCTCCGCTGTAAATATGGAGGTCTCAGGAGGTAAAGAAAACTGCTGTATAAATAAATTAGAAATAAAAAACGCAGCATCCACATTCTCATTGGATCCTCGTAACATAGATCCATCGGTGAAAATCTTAATATATTCAGGATACTTTGTTTCGGTGATAAAATGGAAATGAGCATTGACTAATTTAAGAGGTAAATGCCAACGATGTGATGGATAATCTATGTTTTTCGAATTTAGGTTACAAAGCTTACATTCCTTCTCATTTAATATCGAGGGCGGCTGTTATTAAAAATGTTGATATTTGGACGAACAGTTGTATGAAATGATTGAATGTAGTAAATTTGTAATTAAATCTGTTAAGAGATTAAATAGGAGAATGTTAATCAACGATGAAGTGAAATATTTTCCAAGCAGCTCCGTTCTTGTGGTTTTTGAGGGACAAATCATCCTTGCGTATGTATTCCTATGGAAAGTAAGATTCTGTTGCGAACCATTCGTTAAAATAATTAGACAATGCAAACGATGTTTATGTTATGATCACATTGCACTTCAGTGTAAAAGCAACCCGAGATGTGATATATGCGGAGGTAATGATCATGCGGTTCATCAATGTTCCAACCAGTTCGGGACATGTGAGGATCTCACAGTGCAAAGGCAGTATCCTGTCCAGAAAAATCAAGGCAAATCGTCATAAAGGAGCTCATGGCCTCACATAACATGAGTTTCCATGAAGCTTCTTTAGAGCTGAAA
The DNA here is from genome assembly GCA_032883995.1 of Coronaproctus castanopsis. Taxonomy (NCBI): domain Eukaryota; kingdom Metazoa; phylum Arthropoda; class Insecta; order Hemiptera; family Monophlebidae; genus Coronaproctus; species Coronaproctus castanopsis. The sequence goes on from CM065052.1 coordinate 171,152,043, forward strand.
CATATTCACATCAGCATTCATTTGCCAACAGAGTTAAAACCAACCTCAACAATAGTAACCGATTTTCTACATTGGCAGACTACAGTGATTTTCCCAAAATTGTGCACAAACAAGCGAAAATATATCATCCAGATGTTCCAATCTATAGACTTAATCCCATATCCAAAAGGTCAGAATTTATTGACAAGAATCAGTTAATTCCGGAATCAGAGTTACAATTGAAACGTGCAACATCCTCTTTCGATGAAAAGAAAAAATCTTATAGTCACGTTTCTGTACATAAAAAGATTACCTCTCATAAGGAATCAAACAGATATACCAAAAAGGACTCAACAGTGTCTAGTAAACCTATTCAAATTTCCAGTAAATCCACTACGAGTAAACAATTTGGTTCTAGCAAGAACAATATTAATAGTAAACATAATATAAGTAATAATAATATAAGTATAGATATTTCTAAGGTTTCTCATAAAAATTATAACTAATTTAGATACCTTTTCCCCTTATTCTTCTCAGTAGTATATCTTTATTTTTTTTTCTCCAAAATTTTTTCATTTAATTTTATTTATGCTATAATGATTTTATGTAATCTTATCTATTTCTGTTACATATACCTTCTCTCCCTTCCTCTATATTTATCTAGGCATCTGGATAATATATTTCTCATTTCCTTCCTTTTCTCTTCCTTATAATCCCCGTTTCCTTCATTCTTTTTGTTATCTTTTTTCCTTCTTTCTTCCTATGTATATGATTCGTATATTATGGTGGAACGCGAGAAGTATTTTAGCCAATAGATGCGAATTTGAACATTTCCTAAGTTCCCTTTCATTTAATTCTTTTATCTGAAACTTGATTATCAATGAATCAACAATTCAGTGTTTCCAATTATTATTGCTACCGAGATAATAGAGTGGATGGGTATGGAGATGCTGCTATCCTCGTCCGACATGGTATTAATCATTATGTCATTAATACTAACTTGTCCAATGTTAGCAATGATAGTTCTTCTAACGCAGTCTGCTTTTTCGCTACGGTTGGTAATTTCTCTGGTACCTTCATTTCCTATTACTACCCTCCCAATCATTCCATTAATCCACAAATCTTTTTAAAATGTCTTGATAATTTATAGAATAGTTTATCATTCTTGGTGGTGATTCCAATGCCCTAAACTGACTGTGGGGCTGTAGTAAAAATGATCGCAAGGGTTCCACAGTTTTGGATATTATTTCAGGCTCTGAGATGTGCCTTCTAAATGACGGATGTCAGACTAAAATTAATAATCCATTACATAATAACAATCCTGTAGATCTATCTCTAGTTTCATGTAATATACTCTTAGATTGCTATTGGTCTGTACTTGAAACCTCTTTAGGAAGTCATCATCTCCTAATAACCATTTACATTGATACAAAATGATCTAGAATTGATAACGATCCACTCACTCTTTGTGAAAACAACATTTTTTTTTTAAATTATTTTAAGAGTTAATACGATCTTAAGACTACGCTCAAATAAGTATTACAATTATTACTTTTTTTTTTTTAAGCTTTGTGTTTTCTTTAAGAAAATAAATATTAGTGATTTAACTAATTTTCAATCGATTTTTTTTTTTAATTCTACAATAGCCAGTAATTTGATTTTTTTTATAAATAACTGCCTTTTGCCTTTTAGGAAGGCAGTTACACTACTACAATCTTAACCTATAGGTTAAATAATTAGTAACTTTGATAATTTAATGTGTTGTGTACGCTGATCCAGTGATCAGTTTCCACTAATATTAACTAAATATTAATTATAAATATGGGGTTCGATAGAAGTATAATTATTATTTAACTATAAACTAGGTCCAATGGATGTGTTCGCTTAACGCGTCTCACACCATTTGCGTCCAGTAACCGTGTAACTTCTTCATTAGTGTGACCATGCAGTCTCTGTTCGTGTTTGACTGCAAAGTTGTAAATGGTGTCATCAACTTGTTGAATATTCATATCATAATGTACATTACTGTTCCGCTGGAACCATCGTGCGTTAGTCAGCGTCCGAAGAATTTTGTTCTTCTGTCGCTGGATGATAGCTCTGTTGGAAGCAGAAGCGCACCCCCACACTTGAACTCCATATGTCCAGATGGGATGTAGGATTGTTTGATATAGCAACCTCTTGCTGTATAAATTTAGAGGTGACTTTCTGCCAATTTGCGTTGTAACTGATGTTTCTTTTGCCAGATGTGCGTTTTCCATGTTAATCGTGTATCAAGATGAATGCCTAAATACCTTGCTGAATTCGCATGAGGTACTTGAACATTATTTATGTATATATTGTGATTCACATCAACAGGTCAAAACATGAATGTAACATGGATAAATTTTTGTTCATTTAACTTGATTTTTTAATCTTGCATCCATCTAACTATTTTATCAAGGTGTTTCTGAAGTGCATCTATTGCCTCTACTTGGGTGTCTCTGGTTACCATGATGACAGTAGCATCTGCATAAGTAGCAGTAAAAATCCCATCTGAGGTTGAAATGTCAGCTGTATATAGTGTGTACAATACAGGATCAAGGACACTTCCTTGTGGTATACCAGGCATGTATAAGTTGAAAATTTGAATTCGCTTCTTCATATATAACTCTAAAGCGCCTATTTTCTAAGTATGACTTCAGCAGTTGGCAGAAGTTTACTGGCAGCATTGTGCTTAATTTGTGCAACAAACCTTTATGCCATACTCGGTCGAAAGCCTGTGCCACATCTAGGAATATAGAGGCACAGTACTTTTTTTCTTCGAGTGCTTTTAAGATGTACTTAACAACTAAAGGTGGTCACAATTGAGTAAAAAAAACTCGTTGGCGCAGAATAGTAACTGTAACGTCACTTATAGACCAAGGAGAAGTAAAATGTTACGGCTTGTGAATAGTGTACATCTAGGATAGTTACAAATTAAATAATTTATTATTTGATTAACGCTTTGAAACTATTAAAATTATTTAAATCTATTATGACGAAAAAATTATTCATTCATTTAATTAATTAAGAATTTAAAAATTGTGTCTTTACAATAAATATTTGCTTACCGATAGAAAACACGATTATTATAATAACTACAAAATAATTATACCTTCATTATATAAAATAGTGATGAAAGATTAATTTACTTATTCTGTTAATGAAATCATTTAAATATTTTGTCTTTGCCATAAATATCATTCCATGTTTTCTATTCTGTGTTTTCTGCTCTATTTAATAGGTTAGGAAGTGTCAATTTTGAGATAGTGGGTAAATATAAAGATGGAATCATACTTTTCTTGAGATTTCATTTTGATGGTAGGTTTAATAGCTCAGATTTCAAATCGATTTTATAATCGTCTTCAGTAAAATCTATAGAACGGATATGTCATGTATCTGGATTCCATTCGTTACCATTAGGCGAATCCATGGTTGTCTGATACAAGGATCTTTGGGAAATCTATGATATATAACCCCGCTAGTTTTTGAGTAGCAGTTACTGCATGTAGAAACTATATAATGAGTTCCTGGCATTATTATTTTTATTCTAAAATGCATACAAATCTTGATATTAACAACAAACATGTTTAATATTCGGTTCAAAAACTTTTAGAAATAAAGTAAAAAATTAATTTACCGTGTGAAAATAGGTACAGTATACTTGCAGTATAAAGAGAAAATATTAGGAAAATAAATCCGATTGCTACAATAAAAAAAAAATAAATAAAACTAATATTATTGTATAATACGCCAACAAAACTAAACACTAAACACGAAAGCTTCCAACTAGTACTATCCCTAATACTAACTTAGTTGGTCTACAAACTACGTCACACAACTAGTTCTTCTACACTACATAGAAATATCATTGAATAAGATAAACTGTTTCTGCCGTATGTAATATCAAAAAGTTCTTTAATTCTAATTGACAACTTTCTCTCTATCTGTCTAATATAAACGGAACTATGTACGCGTGAAATTTTATTATCTATCCTCGAAAATAAGCGGCGAGTAATCGCATTAAAATTCATACATTTCTATTGATAAATATTGACAACAGAACTGTAACAGCATATTCAGATAATTTAAAATGCAAATATATGTAATTTAAAATGAAGTTGATAGAAAACGAATAATTGTAAATTATTTACATTGTTAAATTAGATTAGTTGTACCTCCGGGGGAATATATCGCTTACAAAAATTCTACGAAGTACGAATCTAGATGTCATGTTACTGTCTCCAAGTCGATAGTATCTGTTTAATGGAAATATTTGTAAAAAAAAATGAACACGCATATGCTTCATTGGCTGATAATTAATTAAACAGGCAAACTGAACTAATCAAGAAATACTGATAAAAACAAACATATTTAAAAACGCACTTTCCTCTATTAGGAAAATGAAATAATAATTATTAACGGGATTACTCGCCGCCGGATACGTATGAATTATTTAATTTTTGAGGATAGATAACAGAAAAGTGCCAAAACGTTATATATCCATTCATTCGTAATATATATTTATATTTTACTTTTGGAAATTTATGCGTAATAAACTTAAAAATACATTATTTATTAATGACGTTAAATAAATACATAAACGACGTAATAATATTACGAATTAAATTTTAAAAATAATAAAGTAGATTTAAAATCTGGTTTTAATACGATTTATATCGCGCTATCTTATGGTGACTAATTAAAATAGAAATTCATAATATAAATGAAAGATGACGTTGCAGTCGCTATAATTTGGAATCGCGCAATAGCGAGTATAATTATTTAGAAAATTATATTTATTCCTTTATTTATTATTACTATTATTATTATTATTATGGAACACAGGATCTTCAAAACTTAAAGTACAAGTAAATAAAATTGGGAAAATTAAAAATAAACAAAAAATGCATCGAAGCTAATAATGACTAATACCATCTTAAAAATTTTAAATAAAAATTACAAAAAATCAATTCATATAAACGTTTCATCACAGAATCCAACGCTTTGGGGAAACCTTATAAATTTTTCTTAAGGAAAAACGAACTGTTTGACATTCCAGAAATTAAGAAGAAGAAAGAAGAAGAAAAGTATATTTTGATTCATTAAATTTTACAAGAAAATAATAACTTATAATATACAGTTCTATCGTTCCGAAATATAAAAAATTCCTTAACCGATAAACTAGATAATAATTTTAAAAAATATACACGAGTGATAGTTATAAACATTCATTGCTTAAACATTCATTGCTTAATGGAATTTACAGGAAAAATTCCGCAAAAAAAAACCTGCAACGTGTAATTCACAAGTAAATTTTAAACACAATGGTTAAAATAATTTATAAAATTTAAAGAGAAAAAAAATACAAAAATATATCAAATAAAATTTATCTATAATATCATTGAATTTTAAACCTAATGCTACCCTAGTAACATATGTTTAATTCGTCTATGTTTATATTTTTTATACCTATGTCGTAGAGACTGATAATCGTAGTTTCCAATTTCATTGACATTTTGGTCAGCAGACATGCGGCATGCATTAAAAAATTTTAAGGTCCTGTTTTTTATTATTTCTCGTATATAGGGATAGTTTAAAATGTCATGCATTGTTTTAATTGGCGTGTATCTCGATTTGTTTAACACTATTCTTAGGCAATGATTTTGTAATCGTTGTAATTTGTTTATATTACTTAGGCAGGTGTTTGACCATACAGGATTAGCATAAAGAATTTTAGGTTGAATTACCTGATTATAAATCAAAAGCTTGTTCACCGGTGATAGCGTAGTTACTCTACAACATAATAAATCACAAACGATGTGGAAAAGCGCATTGAATTTTTAGATCATTAGTACCATTCAAGATAGACTGTAAAATAAACTGAGTTCATTACACTGCTCTCCACAGGCCGCATGTGAGTCGAAAATCAAATTTTTTAAATCAGTTTGTAATAGGAAAGCTACTGGAAGCTACAGGATTACAAATATAAACAAATTAACATTAATTTTCCAAATTTACTTTTTAACATCATTAATAAATGTTTCGAGTTAATAATTTTTTTCACAGTACGGAAGATTGCTGATCTAATTTTAATACAAAAACCATGCAGAACACTGATAGAAATCATAGCCTACCGCCCAATATCTTTATTTAACTCATGTGGGAAAGTGTATGAAAAAGTTGTAAACTTATTTCTAACCGCGAAAATTATGAAAATGCAAATTTTATATCAAAACCAATTTGTATTTAGACATTCTCACTCTGCTGAAGGTGTGGTCTATAAACTTTTTTCCTCTTATTAGAGACTGTCTCATTGACGGATGTGCAACTTTTGTTATTTTGATATAAGAGATGCGTTTAATAATTGTAAATGGTCATCCATCGTTCGTATTCTACAAGATAATGAAGTTAATCCATCCATAATAAACATAATAATAAGCTATTTTCAGGATCGTTTGGCATGTCTTAAAATTAACTCAGCTTCCCCTGCTAAAGTGGTTTCCTCTGGTGTCCCTCGATGCTCTGTCCTTGGACCAACACTCTGGAACACTCTGTATTCCAAAGTACACAAAGAAATTGAACTCTTTTGTAACATACTTAACATTGGCTTCGCTTTAATATCTTATGCATATTATTATTATTGTTATTATTATTATTTTAACAAAAAATACATATAAACCTACAAAATTACCAAAATTATTTTTTACAAATTCTCGCTAAATATTTAAGAATTTAAATCAGTACGTCGAATATTAGAATTAACGTTAATTTGCCGTTTCTTCAACAGACGACGCATTGAGTTTATACATGAAAATCGTTTATGACATCGCAAAAGACGGAGGTGACGAAGATTTGATATATACCGAAATGGTGACGATAATGGAAGCGGTATGTTGCAATATTTATGACGTAAATTATTTCTAGATATTTACAGCAAATTATTTGAGATTTTATCTTCATGGAAAATTGTAAAATATTAACCAGCTATCTCTAGCGGTTTTTTCCATTTGATATACTGCAAATACAGCGCGAATTTTATTCTGTAGAGAAAACGTTATTTGTACTCTTTTTTTTAAAGTGCTCGTTTAAAGCTTTTATTTGTAAAAGTATTATCAAATAATTTGTAGGCTGAATTTCAGAACCCATTGTTCCGTAATCACGAATGTTAGCAATATTGGTATATCAGAAATAAAATTGATAAAAACGGTATTTAACGATATCATCGAAAAATAAAATTTTCGTAAAAATGAATAAGTACACTGACGAAAGAAGGCAGAACACACGCTAATTATTTCTCGTAAATTTCACATCCGACGGAAAACAATACTGTCCCGTCATAATGCCTAGAAAAACACACGTTATCGAATATTTCCTTCAATAAAATTAATGTCGTCCCAGTCGAGGTTAATAAATAAATATATATAAATACTTCAATTTTAAAAATATTCTGGATAACACGGTTTAGTCAATATCGATTAAAATGATTAACGTATTACAAAAAAGAAATAAATCGTCCCCACTAATACGTGGTAATGCAATAATAATGATAATATCCAACACAATACTTCGAATAAGTTACATTTCAGTCCAGTGCGAAGACTCGCATTTACAATAAATAAACCAAAACCGGGAAAACCTATCTACAGACATAGAAACCTACTTTAAATTTTTTTCGAAAGTTTTTGAAAAATTAGCGTTAAAAATATTGAAATCTACACTAACCACAAAACGATATTATAGAGATATTAATTTGAATTCAAGGACATAGTACAATCATCATGACGGTTTTTTCCTTATAGGAGATTGCGTAGATACATTTCCATTCATATCAAATCGGTTTCTAGCGACCGTATCTTCGCGGTTCTTACAAAGTGAGTTACTCGATCGATCTGTTGTTATCAATTCGTCTTCTTCCTCTTCTTGGGTTTCCTCGTATACTTTCTTGTATCGCGAGCATGAAAATGCTACCTTTCCGGATTTCATAAGCTATATATTTCGTTTTATTTTATTTTTTTTTTAAATATCGTCTACTACGTTTTTATGATTTTCTCCTATAATCTTCAAGACCTCATCACTGGTTACGTAATCCTTCCATGATATCCGTAACAATTTTCGATAGCGCAACATCTCAAAAGCAAATATTAATTATCCGCAGAATTACATATACGAGTATCAATAGTACCATGGCGGAATAGAAGTACCGAGTGTTATCGACGTTATATACCGACCCCGTCAAGAAAGGAAATAATCTTTGAATACCGAAGAAGCTATCCCTAAACATTCAGCCGGGTCCCTGTGGCCGTGATTGCTGGGACCCCCTTGTAAGAGTAGACTTTTTAACGTTTTTAAACAAGAATGTTTTTTCATACAATGTAAAATTGTATGTAAATATAAATATTGTTGTAAGATTGAATGTAAATATAAATATCGCTCTACATAAAAAAGTAGAATTGATTGTACATTTTTAGATTTTAATATTTTCTGCAATTCAAGAAATAATAATTAAATAATAAAATAATAATAGTTATTAAACATTTATAATTTATTAAAATCAAATATTACGTACATTTTCGCCTCGCTTTTTGCGTTACAAATTCGTCTATTATATGATCGAAGTTAATCGACTGCAATAAATCATTTTCAACAAAATGCTGTATTCAATTAATTTTTTTGAGCCATAGTACTTCTATGCTCATCTTTTATTAAAGGTAATATAGGTCGGCTCGATTGTTTATATGTATTTTTTCACTTAGTTAATGGGGAGCCCCGCCATGACTTGTGGAGCCCTAGTCGGGTCCATGTGTTAATCCGGCCTAGTTGGTAAGAACAATATATTCCACAATAGTCGATATAAACAAAATTTTTAGATTATCTGATTCTCCTAGTATGAAAGAGTTAAAGTGATTATAACTACGAATCTTCTGTAAAAAGTGTAATCATCAACGACTGAATCATATTATCATTATATGATACAGTCGCTATTATGATTAATACACTATCGTATATTTCCGTATTGATTATATATGTATACTTTTATGTTTATACTAATATATGATACGTATGTTATACTTTTGTACACAAGTTGAATATTACACATTTCATTAAATAAACGTCGTTTTTTAAATTCTTGGGGTTTTCGACAGTTTCACCCTCGTTACTATCATTTATTTTTTAATTGTTCCTAGTGTTATTCGTTACTTTATGTTTTTTTTTTTCGGATTTAGACACTAGCGTGACAGATTTAGACAAAATTCAAAACGTTTGTACCGTTACATATATAAATAATAAGCTCCATATAATTTCATTAAAATAAATTGACAAATTATTTGTCGTGATCAATGCGTGTAATAAAACTAGAATCCAAAAATTATTACAAAATAAAAGCGTAATATCACGCGCATTGCATATATAAAACACCTAATTTTAAAGGAAAACGTTTTTTTTTAATTCTTTTTTTTTTTATCCTCTTCTTATCAGGTACTGACAAATTTATGCCAACAATCGGATGTTGTCTCTTGAGAACGCACTTGATTTCTTGAGAATATGCCCATTAGCAAGGTCTCAATTTAAGTTTTGAAATGGCTATATCTAATCCATCATCGTTCTTCTTTTTAATCTTTTGACCTTTGTTGGTTTCTTCAACAAACTATCTTCTAGTGGGTTTGTTGGTGCTGTAGTCTCCATATATATGTTTTTGAATCGCTTCGTGAATTACATCCTCTATGTACTTTATATTCAGATCTTCATGTAGCGTACGATTTGAGACGTACCACGGTGCTCCCACCTATAGCACGTAATACCCTGTTTTGATACGTCTGAATTTTGTTAACTTTGCTTTTAGACGCACAGCCCCATAGTTCCACTGCATATAGTCATACAGGTTTTAATACTACGTTGTACAGTAGTAATTTGTTTATAGTATGAAGTTGTGAATGTGGACCAAGCAACCAGTACAGCTGTTTAGTCTTTATGTTTAATTCCGTTTTCTTCGCTCTAATATGCTGAGCCCGTGTTAAAGTTTGGTCTAGGTGAACTCCTAGATATTTTACAGTTCGACTTTGTTCAATTTTCCTACCTTTGATAAGAAAAATGAATTATGACACTGTTCGGGGAAAAATGATATCCAGTTCAGTAAATTATCATTATTATGAAATATAAATTACCGAAATAATACTTTTTTAAAAATTATAAATCAATATTAATGCGTAAATAATTACATTACATTTGTAACAGGGAACATCTCCGATAGCGTTGGTTGTTTGCTTTTGTTTGTTGGCTTTAGCTATTCATCAAGATATACAGGTAAAAAAAATAGTACCTTTAAAAAACGGTATTCATCATCGTTATACATATATATATATATATATATATATATATATATATATATATATATATAATTATCCGTTTAAAATTACGACTTGATAATTTTTATTTGACCCCTATTCAATGGGCAGGAATTAACTGGATTCAAGGAAGTGATTTGAAATGTTTGAAGTATGCTTACATCCAACGGTGGGTTGATATTGGCGTATCGTGGTATTGCGAATTTTATTTACATTTGTTTTCATAGTTAGGTATATCTGTTCCGAGCTAAAAGAATTATGATCTAATTATAGATTAATTACTAACTTATTTTTCAATGACTGACATTCTGAACTTGAATATAGAATACTTAAATAATATACTCAATTTACTATCTGAGATTTCGTAGTAAATTTAATCGAAGTAGTAACGTTCGTATTGATTTTTGCCGGTTACCGGACACATTATTGTGCCGAATTTAAACAACTAAAATTCGGACAAATTTTCTTTTTGTATTAATACCGACATATTTAACAATGTTGTCAACGATCAAACAGCAAGTGTCAACGCAATTGCTGTCATTGCAGAATTAATAGCGATTTTACGACGTTACTTTCCACCAAATTTATATTTGTATATTTTTCTTTACAGGATAAAGTGTACGAAGAAATATACGAAGTTTTTGGTACGAGTGGCAGAGAAATAACGGAGATGGACGTAAACCAGTTAACGTATACGGGACAGGTATTGAACGAAACGTTACGCAGATTTGGAGGACCTTTTATGTTTAGAGAAGTGAAAAGTGATACGAAAATAGGTACGTTATTCGAGAATTTTTAAAGAAAAATCGAAAATATGAAAGTAAAAAAAAATAATAAAAATAATTATCCGAATTTAAATAGTCCTACAATTGATCAGAAGGAACTCTGTAAATAACGGATCTCGTCGTCAATGGAACACATTATGTCGATAAAGTAAAAGTTTCATTTTATCGAAGCTTTGTGCAGTAAGAACGAGATTCATATTTTACCTTCGATTAGTTTATAATTATCTAGTACGAAGGATGATATATCATAATGAGAATATATAATGGACGTACTCTGAAATTTTTTCTCGAGGTGAAGGGCAATGTTTAGAACTTTCTAAATACATTGTACTCAATTTTATGTATTCAAAAAAAAAGTGTACTTAAAGCGCACATTTATTAATGGACGCAAAGAAAAAAAAGTAAATTGTTGCCTCGTTCCATTCTCGATATTCTAACGCGTGAGTAGATAATTTTTTATTTACTTATCTTTAATCTTCTTCGGGTTAGTCAAATTGTAACTCGACTTTCTTTACATATATGTGTTACGTTTAAAAATATACGCATAAATTTTACAAATTTATTAACACGAATAGCGCTGAAAATTGCGGTGAACAACTTAAAAATATGTGAGATCAACTCTAATAACTATTTTAACGAATGTTCATTAAATTTCTAAAAAGAAACTGTAGACGTATCGGTTGCTGTGAAACGCATCGATAATCTCATTTAAGAACTATCTAACTATTCTTTTTCTGCGTACACACATTAAACACTGAGACCGTTCGATCGATCCTCAATTGTAGTTGACTTAGGGCAGGTTTTTATCCTACGAAGTGTTGAAAAATAACGTTCAATAGTACAAGTGGTAACGGGAAACGATACTGCGATTTATGTTACGCTTCTAATCGACAGATAAAATAATGTATACTCCAACAGATCAGCGAATATCAATTCCTCAATATCTGAGGTAGATAGTGGAGGAGTAATCGTTCAAAAGTCGTACCAACTTAGTTTCGTAAATAAGATTTTCAATATTATATTTCACATTTATTATTTTCATATCCGTTAAAAACTGATTTTTTTTTATTTAAAATTTTTTGGATAAATTTTAAAAATTAAAGTAACTATTGCATTTTCTTGCGAAAACCTGCAATTTACGCAACTGATTAATGAATCCAAATATGGAATGCAAATATTACGTCCAAAAATATTCGTTTATTAGTACACAAAGTTGTTCCTCTACGCACATGTATATGTATATATATATATGTATATATATATATATATATATATATATATATATATATATATATATATATATATATATATATATATATATATATATATATATATGTATATATATATATATGCATATGATTATTTATTTATTTATTATTAGACTTGTGTATTAACCCTGATTGACCATCGTGAACATAATGTTGCAATCAAAAGTTCATCACAGTTGTCGGTCATCCCCTGTCGAGTATACCAAGACACACGCTGACATATGTTGTATTCCAACGAATCAATGACCAAAAACTTTATGACTAAAAAAAGAAATATGTTCTGCAGCCTTCTTAGATGTATCCCAGGCGTTCTACAGGGTTTGGCACCCGGGTTTGCTCAAACTACGTCAGTTTCTTCCTAAAAATTTCTATGAGCACTTTAGATCGTACTTGTCTGGTCGATCGTTTGTAGTAAGGGTAAACGATGCACTTTCTGAAGAATTTAGCACCACTTCATCTGTACCGAAAGGTAATATAGTTAAACCATTACGATACTCGACCTACACTCCCTCGGATGACATAGCCATTCTTGCTACTAATAGTAATCCGTACTACGCTAAGCCTAACCGTACAAAATCTATAAACAGAAATGGACACAAAGTTGGCGTATAACATTGAACCAGATAAAAAGTCAACACATTACGTTTACTACAAAACAAGTTACATGTTCTAGATTAAAATTGCACGATAATGTAATACCGCAAACGGAGTCGATCAAGTACCTTGGCATGTACACGGATAGACGGCTGACGTGGCGTTTTCATGTAACTCAAACTAGGAGGTGTATAATAGCGCGTACTAGACTACTGTATCCATTGTTGTCTGCAAAATCACCATTAAACTTAAAATCCAATCGAAACATCTATCTCTCAATCGTGGCGCCAATTTGGAAATACGGTATAGAATTATATGGAAGCACAAGTAAAAGTAATCTTCTACAGATTCAACAGCAACAATTGAAGATATTACGTACTATAGCATCTGCTCCTAAATACGTTTCAAACTTGACGCTTCATTCCGATTTACAAATACCGTATGTCCACGATGTGTATGTACAGCAACATCAAAAATTTTTCGATAAACTACAGCTCAAATCCAAATATCAATGGAATGTGCTTAGTCTACCGGATAACCCTCCCAAGCGATTCAAGAAACAGAAATAGTGTCGTGATGCGTTGCCGATTACTTGAAGAAATAGTTAATTTTTGCCAAATAGCACTGCGCGCATATCAACCTAATTTAAATGCAATAGATGTGTTGCACTTTTTTTAACCTCATCCTCGAACTAACTTATCTCACTGGAGATGTTGGTCGCATATACTTCTCCCTTTTCCCCTTGCCTCTTCTTTATATTTATTACTCCTTCTATTCATCGTCATTGGCTGTGGCATATAATTGTCGGTGCAACGTAAAATTATTTTTTTTTTAATATTTATATTTACATATAATTCGAATTGCCGATTTACTCTCATTAATTATTTTTTTAACAGATGACGCGAAAATTACAATGTCGTCAGCATATATTAAATTATTTATATTAATATTAACGTATGTAAATGAGCGTGTTAGTGTCTTGAATGCTAGCCCATTTTATAGGAAAAAATAACGTCTAATCGCGATGTTCGACAACGAACAATATGACGACAACATATATATCGGAATTAAAAATGAACAGTGAAAAAACAAATAAAAATCTTATGAAAAAACAAAGCAGTTTTGTAACTATAGGAAATAACAAGACAGAAAAAGTAACCAAACTCGTATATTTAGGCCAACTAATTTCATATAAGAACAAATCATCGTGGGCAGGAGACTGACATGGGGTTTCCAAGTGGCCCAGACAAGGAAAATTGTGCGCCGATATACGTCTCCAATTTAACGCTTCATAACGACTTTCTCATACCATCTATTCAAAAAAACTTACGCCGAACAGTACAAGAGATTTTTGAATAAACTACAAAATAGTACAAATCCAAACAAGCAAAATGTATACTATCACGTTGTCGGACAATCCCCATACACGATTGAAAAGAAGAAAATTGTGTCGCGAACCCCTTCCCATTACTTGAATATGACAAATCTGGCTAAACGTGATTTAATCTGATCTTTAATCCTCTCAGACTAATCAACTCATTGGTGCCGTTAGTCTGATACTCACTTCTCATTTTATGTTTCTTATCCTTCTCCTACTTCTTTTTCCCTCGTCTTAATTCTTAGCACGGTTGGTCGTGGTATTATACCGGTATAATGTGCTTGTTTCCATATTTGAATTAACATAGTGGCTAACGCAAAAACAAGAAAGCATCCTGAGAACCGGCCAAAATAATTTAGAAAAGTCAATACTGAACATCGAGAAACTAGACAAAATGAAATTAAAAACTATTAAAGAAAAAATAAGTGGAAATAGAGACGTCGTAACGTTAATCCCCGATTTAAAATAGAATTGGGGCGGACATGGATGGTGGATATATAAGAATATTCATTTACACTGCATAACACGATATCACATATACTGATTAATATTCAGACGTTTTTTTTTTAGTGGGTGTGTATACGGAAAAAATTGAATTTTCGTATATTAATAGTGGAGTTTTTAAACTAAGCCACTCCCGTTATACTAAAGGAAGATCTCTCGTCGTAGTGGGCAATGTTTTTGTAGGCTGCTCGCAGGACTTGAATTCGAATCTCGTAGAGGATAAGAATTTCCTGCGGTAAAAAAGACTTCTAGCCAAATCAGCTATTTCGGTAAACAAGTACCAGCTTGATAAAAAATAAAGAAATACCGGGTAAGGCAATAACAGACCCTACCACTCCGTATTGCCCAGGAAGCGTCGCTTAAGCGCTTCGTCAATTTTCGAGTTGACTAGAAATGTTTAGACGACGAATTTTCGAGTTGCTTAGAAATTCTTTATTCTAGTTATATATATTTCATTAAGGTTAAGTCCAAATGTACGTCATTATTTTTTTTAGTTGTTTTCCCGGTGAATTTCCAAATATCGCGCAGTAAGTCTTATTATTTATTGATCGTCTATTTTAACGTCGAATTAATAGTTTTTAATCGTGATTCAATACGTTATATTTAAAGACAAAAAAAAAACTATGTTCGCCTTAGGAAAATACGTATATCCAGCCGGTTGCAACATCGCCATATCGCAGATCGGACTTCACTTAAATCCGAAATATTACTTAGATCCATTGACATTTAACCCGGATAATTTTTCGCCCGAAGCAGTAAAATCTAGACATAGATGCGCTTACGTAGGATATTCCGCTGGTCCACGAAACTGCATAGGTAATACGATGAACAAATATAGTATATTGAATAATATTTAGTCCATGTGTAGAAAAGTATAAAAGAAAATGTAATCCAGGTCAGGTGATCTCTTGAAATACTTATCATAAGATGAAGTAGATAAAAATGATTAAAAAAAAACACAATTCGAAGCGATAGAAAATATTTTAATTTGAACAGAACGATTCATTAAAATAATGCCGAACAACGATACAATCTCCTGTCAACTTTAAACAATGTGGACATTGTAAAAAAAAAGACAGATATATGTTATAAATAAAAGCTATATCGACGTAAAATAAATAGTTTAGTAGAAAATTATGAATTAGATTTTTCTTTTTAAATTTTCCGCGAGAGAATTAACGTCCTTGAAACGTAGGGGTGTATAAACATCTACTAAAAATTTTGTTTAAGGACAAACCAGCCGGGAGGCGCTGATTGCAAAATCGACTGACTGGAATTAATAAGTGATGTATATTAAAAATAAGAATAATAAATATCTCGTTTGCAAAGAGTATCAATACAAGGTAAAATTCAAGTAAAATCACTTAAAGGAAGAAACGAATGTAGGAATTAGTAATTTTTTCAATTTATTTAAACCCGTAAAATGCAGACATATATAGTTGTGTGTGTATACACACATACACAAAATATATATATATATATATAAAATAGTTCATGATGTACAACCTCCCGAATTGGAGGTGAAACTTTTATATTAATAGCGATATTATTCTGTATATTTAAGGGACTAAATAAAGACGACTTATTTAAAACACTACTTTTTTTTTTAATAACTCCAGGATATCCTCTTGCCATCATGGAAATGAAGATAATCCTCTCGTGTTTACTACGAAAATACCGTTTTAAATCACCACTGAAGAAAATCCAAGACATTCAAATGCGATGTGGATTCATGTTCACTAGTAAAATTGGATATCCAGTAACCGTTGAAGCGAGAAAATAATATTAATAAAAATTGGCAGGAACTAATTAGTATATGATTTAAGCGATTTTTTTTATAAATATAGAAATATAAAATTTTAACAACAAACGATATTGAAATATACTTATTTTTTTATCCAATCACACTCAGTTATTGTTTATTAACATGACTCATTAAGTACCCTATTATCGCTCAGAAATGAGTATTTTTAATCTAGAAAACCGTTTTCCTATCAGGTTCAATTTATTTAAGACTAATATTGAAGAATATAAAATCGGTCGAAGCAAATATGATTATCATCACACTTTAATATTTATCAGTTTTAAAAAATTACTCACAGATAAAAGCTATAACTGATTCAATCAAACACGATATATTATTTGAAGTCAACATGCATTATCATTGTTACACGACAGTGTAGTTTAAGTTATTTTTAATAATAATAACAATTGTTGAACATTAAAATATGTATCGAACCAATTCTTAAATTATTTACGACCATGATTACAGAAATATGCATACTAGATAAAAACCATTCTCAAAAATATTTTTAAAAATGTGTAGCCTCGTAGAAAAGCGTTATAATTTTAATTAGAAAACTTGGGCGATAGTGACCATGAGAAACCATTTTAGATGACAGAATAATTGAGAAATTACAAAAAGTTGACCGACCATATGTGCATGCGCGATATTTATATACATCTAAAAAGGGATATAAAATATTTCAGTCAACTGTGTTCTACCTTGCATAAGGCTAACAACAACAAATTTTTATTTTGCTAATGCCTTATATTTTTTTATTACAATTGCAAACTAGTATGTTTCAAGCATTAATTAGGGAAATTAAAGTAATACGTATATTGAGAACAGATAAATATTATTATACTTATATCTAAATACAGCGGACATTCGTTGATAAAACATTTTTAGTATACTTTCCTATACTCCATACAGCTTACATGCATTAGACATAATCCGTCATCCGTTCTCCTATGAATAGGCAATATTTATTTTACATATATAATTGATTTTTGCGATAATCATGTTAATTTTAGTTTTTTTTTGTGGCTAATACATAACAATATTTCGTTGTTTTTTGTTATTAGTTTATTGTTAGTTTTTATATTTAGCCCAGAAATAATTTACTTATATACAGCCTTATCTTTACCGAAACCTAATTAAAAATTATTATAAAAATACTTAACTTAAACTTAATCTCAACTCATAATTTGTGTGAAGTGGGAATTGTTCCTAAACTTTATAACTGTGTGAATCTTGTACTTTGTAAATGAAGCGAATATATCTAATGAAATCGTTAAATAAGTTATTAAAAAACGACTTTCATAATAATTATCGGTTCGATTGGTCAGTTGTGTTTAAATTCACTCTTCGGTCAAAATTACACGTGTATATTATAACCGAATGCCTCGGTTATCTTCGTTCGTGTAATTAGTTCTTTCGGTCTTATCGCACATCTTTCATTTCAACGTGCTATAATCAGACCGACCGCTGTCTTTATCTATAACGTATCTACACATAGAAACCCCGGTGAGATTATTCCTTACTTTAATTTATCTAACCATCGGTGGTGGAAATAATTTTTATAATTTTATTTTATCTTATTTTTTATTTTCATTTTATTCTATTTTACGCTGTTCTTATGTGACAGCGCGCGTGTATGTGCCTGCACATAAGCACGGGCTGCTAACCTAACATGATAGGTACTCCTGTGTCGTCTAGGCCAACGTCGCCATTACCGCGTAACAATAAAAACGCGTGTCAAAATCAATTAAATAATATTGAAGCAACTGATGTCGAAACAGTCGTCGACGCTAATATTACTGATTCTTCTGTAGCCCCACTAGTGCTACAAAAATCTGGTAATTCCTTTAGCATTAAACGACAACTTTCGAAAACTAGTAATAGCGATGATGAAAGTTATACCAAACATAGAGAAGAAGGCAACGATAATGCGTGGCAGCACGTTTCGAAGGGTGCCAAGAGAGTGAAGCATGCTGATCAAATTGCAGCCCATACAATCAAAAACAAAAATCGCTTTTCCGCACTACAGATAAATAAAGAAACAAACAATGACAATCAGGCAAGCAAATCTGTTAATAACAGAACAGAAAGACCACCGCCAATATTCATAGACAATGTTACAGATTTTAAACGAATGAAAAATGCCATCGAAAAAACGATAAAAAATGACGGCTACGTTTGCGTACCCTGGCAAATAACAGAGTAAAAGTAAACGTGAACGAAGCTTCAGCTTATCGTGATTTAACAAGGTATTTCACTAGCCAGAAGATTAATTTCTATACTTATCAAATAAAAAGTGAAAGATCGTACAGAGTTGTACTCAGACATTTACATCCATCAGTTGATACAACTGATATTATGGCCGCTTTAAACGAAAAAGGCTTCCAAGTGCGTCAAGTCATAAATATTCGACACCATCTCACTAAACAACCTCTGCCATTATTTTTTATTGACCTCGAACCAAATGAGTTTAATAAAGATATTTATCAAATTAAATATTTACTCAATGCTAAAATCAAAGTTGAGCCTCCACATAAAAATTTTGAAATACCTCAATGTAAACGTTGTCAACAATATGGGCATACGCAACATTTCTGTAATCGGGCATTTAAGTGTGTTAAATGCGCAGCTACTCACCCTACAAATAAATGCTCAAAAAGTAAAGAAACTCTTCCCGAATGTGCACTGTGCAGAGGAAATCACCCTGCGAATTATAAGGGTTGTACAGTTTATAAGGAACTACAGAAAATGCGTACTAAGCGCGTTAACAGCTCACATCCAAAATTAAGCGATACGACTAAGAAGCGTGATGAACCTAATATGTCGATTTTTAATCAAACAGTAGAACTACAAATAGTCCTGCAATAAAGGTTCAGTCACTCACGCAGCAGCCTAAACCTCAAGACATATCTTACTCTCATGCTTTGAGGGGACAACCCTCAACAGCTGTACAACAGCAACCAATTAATTCTGATCAAGTTTGCCTAATGACTATCTTAACTCGCTTTGAATCATTGCTTGAACAAATGAACAAGCAAAATCAGATAATGATGGAGCTTCTAACTAAGCTCATCACGAAAATTCTTCCGTAATAATGAAATCACTCCGAATTGCACTCTGGAATGCCAATAGTCTAGCGCAGTGACGTCTAGAAACAGAATCGTTCCTTCGGTTACTGAAAATTGATGTGCTCCTTGTGGCAGAAACGCATTTTACTAACAAAACGTTTTTTTAACATAACTGGTTACAGTTTATACCATACTCAGCATCCTGATGGAACTGCTCGCGGAGGGAGCGCTATATTAATACGAAACGGTATTCAACATTATCAGTATAATTCTTACCAACAAGATTATGCCCAAATTACAAGCATTGTTGTGAAAGAACTCAACTCATCTCTTGTATTGGCAGCAGTGTATTGTCTGCCCCGATATGCAATAAAAAACGACTTGTTTGCTGATTGTTTCCAATATCTGGGAAAAAGATTTATTGCTGGCGGTGATTATAACGCTAAACATACTTTATGGGGATCCAGATTAATTATGCCAAGAGGACGCGAGTTAAAAAAAGCTATGGATTCCTTGCAACTTAACCATCTCTCATCTGGTAAGCCAACCTACTGGCCGACTGATCCTATTAGAATACCTGATTTACTAGACTTTTTTGTCGTCAAGGGGATATCGCTACACTACACTGAAGTTGAAGAAAGTGTTGATATAGCGTCCGACCACTCACCAGTTATTCTAACAATAAGTACAAACATTATAAGGAAAGAAAAGCCGCCATTCCTTACAAATAAGCAAACGTGTTGGGAAAATTTTCGGAGGCAAATTGCAAACAATATAAATCTAGAAATTCAGCTTAAAACTATTCAAGAGCTGGAAGAAACTGTCGATTCTCTCACCAAAACCATTCAAAATGCAGCATGGAATTCCACGCCAACTGAATCGTTGAATACTGACATTAATATCAGCTATCCTATGGTAATCAAGGAAAAATTAGCTGAAAAAGCAGAGCTCGTAGAAAATGGCACAACACCAGGCATCCGTGTGACAAAACTTTATATAATCGAATAACTGGGCAATTAAGAAGGCTTTTGCAAAATGAAAAAATAAAAGTTTACAAAGTTTCTTGCAAAGCCTCAGTGCTTCCCAGGACAGGAATTACTCCCTTTGGAAAGTAACTAAAAAAATTAAACAGGTAAAACAACACAGCCCACCTGTTAAAAATGCAACAGGCCAATGGGCAAGAAGCGATACTGAAAAAGCTAACATCTTTGCTCAACACCTAGCAGACATATTCCAACCACATCCGTCTGAACCTAGAAGTAATTACGAGCAACAGATCTCAGAGTTCTTGGAATATATTCCTGATGATCAACAACGCATTAAACCTATATCCCCAAAAGAAGTGTGGCATGAAATTATAGCCTTAAAAAGAAACAAAGCTCCAGGTCATGACTTAATAACAGCCAATATCTTAAAAGAGCTACCGAAAAAAGGAATATTGCTCATTACGTGCATCTTCAATGCTATATTCCGACTCAAGCATGTGCCAATCCAATGGAAAATGGCTCAAATAATTATGGTGCTTAAACCTGGCAAGCCTCCAAACGTCATCTCATCCTATAGACCAATATCGCTTATGCCTGTGTTATCCAAAGTCTTCGAAAAGTTATTTATGAAAAGGATAATGATGATTATTGATCAAAAGAAACCAATACCAGATCACCAATTTGGTTTCAGAACCAAACACTCAACCCTTGATCAAGTTTGCAGAATCGTCAATAAAATTGAAAATGACTTCCAAGAGAAACAAATTTGTTCAGCAGTATTCTTAGATATTTCTCAAGCCTTCGACAAGGTCTGGCATGAAGGACTGCTTTATAAAATCAAAAAAATTGTACCCTATAGTATGTACAAACTAATTTCTTCTTACCTAAACGAACGATTTTTCAAAGTAAAAGTTCAGGAAGAAGAATCCAAACTATACCCGATATGCGTTGGTGTCCCGCAGGGCAGTGTTTTAGGGCCGCTGTTCTACATACTTTATACAGCTGACCTTCCAGCTTCAAATAGCACACTAACTGCTACTTTTGCAGATGATACTGCTGTGTTAGCTTCCGATACCCTCGAAAACGTTGCCGCTAGTAACCTGAAGAATTCCTTAGATCAGATATGCAAGTGGACAAAAACGTGGAAAATAAGTATAAATGAAAACAAATCGGCTCATGTAATATTCACAAACAGAAGAACAAATAATGCTCCGGTTACAATAAACAATAATCAAATACCAATACTAGATGAGACCAAATATTTAGGTATGCGACTCGATCAGAAACTTACATGGAAACAACACATCATTGCTAAAAAGAAAGAGATTAACCATTTAATAGCTTCCATGTATTGGCTTATTGGAAGAAACTCGACGTTAATGATCGACAATAAATTGTTAATCTACAAAGCGATTATTAAACCAACTTGGAGCTATGGCGCCCAATTGTGGGGTTGTGCAAAAACCACTCACATCAAAATAATTCAAAGATGCCAAAACAAAATACTTCGTATGATAACGAATGCGCCCTGGTTCATAAGAAACGATGACTTGCATAGAGACCTAAATGTTCCTACTGTAATTACAGAAATTAGACGGTATGCACTTCAACACGAAGACAGATTACATAGGCATCCAAATACGGAAGCAATTATTACAATAGATAACCTAAATAAAACAAGAAGGCTGAAACGGAATAAGCCTTATGATATTGTTTAAACAAATTTTATTCATATTCTTCTGAGGCTCCTGTCACTGGACGGATAACCTCTTCACGTTAATTTTCTTTCATATATCAGAATTACTGGACAGTCCAAATGGACTAGTTGTAATTATGTAAAATAAAAAAAAAAATAATAATAAAAAAAAGTAAAAAAAATTACTCATCAACCTCCTGAGACTTGTATAATAACATTTTAATAATTTAAAAGAATACCTATAAACATAAATAATGATATAAACAACGTCAATTTTGCTAGTGTTTCGAAACACGATAATGGGTTCTTCGCATAGCTATATTAAACGATAATTTTAACCCACAATATGTCCTATAATTGTACACAACTAAAAATTCTGAAGATAGCGACGAGCACTATTGATACAAAATATCTCACCCATACATTTGATTCAAATGAAGTGGAAAATTGCAAACTAAATTTAAAATTATTAATTAAGTTTTCAATTATGATAATTTCATCACAAGAGACATTTAACATAATTCCAGTGAATATTTGGTTATAATGAGTATTACATATTTTATAACTAAAATAATGACTACGACTTTATATTACAAACAGTTTATTATTTCATAACACGAAACATTCAAAATTCAACCATATAAAAGAAGTATAGTAACTTAAATGACAGGTCTCGTCATCTACTTTCATTTGTCCTTAATCGCATCTTCCTATCATGCAAATTATATTTTTACAAGGTTGTAAAATCTTTCAATGTGAATTTTCTTAGCATCTATTCGCATGAAAAATACAAGTATGATGTCATTTTATTCGTATTTCAATATCAACTGGAATTTGTATAAAACTTTTTTCACATTTTAATTAATTCGAGAATTATAAGTGAAAAATAAGAAACAAGTTTTTTGCATGTTATAGAACATGCGATTTGCAAGACAAGATCATTTAAAAGTGCTTACGCCCACCGCGCTAGCACAACAAAGTTGGCAGAGTAGCAATGTTCAAAAATTTGTAATCAGTAAATGATTTTTTAAATTTAAATTAGTATTTTGAACTTTATAATATACATCATAAATTTCAGTTTAAATTACATCTGGTTACTGGACTTGCTATTATAAACAAATTTCACAGACTGCCATTTTTAATTTTTTTTTAATATATTCAAGGGGGTGTTTGACTATCCCATTTTTAACCTCTGATCGCTATTAACTAGAAAACAAATTATCTGGCCACCCTTTACTATAATAAACCGATAACTTTCCACTTTAACCAATTACAATCCATATGCCAAATCCTCACCAGATAATATGCTCTTTATACACTATATAGTATAGAGCAACCATTCTACAGGCTAAATTTTGTAAAATAGGCTATTTCAGTAAACTAGTTAATTTTTACTTTCGATTCCTTCACCACCTATAAAAAGTTTCAAATAGAAGCTTCAAAAGTTATACAGATCATTATAACATTAATAGAAAAACAGTCACAAAGAATTTTGGGTTATGCGCCATTCTCATTTTTTCGTTTAATTCTACTTCCAACTTGGAAAACAAACTTAACCGAATGTAACCTAACCAATAAATGAAGTTTATTCACGTACAAAAATTTTACATTCCGCAAAGAAATCTTTAATTTCAAGTCAAAATTATAAAAATGTGATTTTAATCGGATAAATTATATAATATGAAATAACTTACGTGAACACTCTTATAACACGCTGGAAGTGTGTTGAGCATAGGTTCCATCGCACATTTATTATAATCTTCATCATTATCATCATTAGGAACAAATCACCGTTCAACTTATTTAATAACCTTACTTTATCAACACAAACTCGATAGATATACATTAATATTACACATCGTTAAATATAATTAAAATAAGTAATAAATTTACAAAAAAATATAATAAATAAATTTACAAACTATAAAATCCATAACTTTACAAACGATAAAAACAAAACCGAATAACGAACAACACAACAGGAACAAAGAACACAACGCGGGAAACATTCAAACAACCGTCCATGTTGGAATATAATAAACACCATTTATGAATAATTATTAAACTAAAGTAATAAAATTTGAACTTCTGTTAAAAGTTTATGAACAAAGTAATCTTTAAAATTCATAATTTTGTTATTATTTTAATAAAATAATTTTTAAACGTTTTTTAATAAAATAACGTTTCAAATAAAATATTTATAAATCGATACTATCGAGAAAGTTGGAAGTTGACCGTCACACTACACAGGTACAGTGGTGAAATTTTGTTGTATTTCATGTTTGTAAACATATAAATAAGTAAAATTTCAAAATGGTGTAATTAATTTTAAAATTGTTTATTACGAAATGTAAGAATTGCCAGCGCATATCGGTGAGTAAATTTACCTGTTTAAAAGTTTTTCTTATACAGTTATCTAGGTATATTTTCGAAATTTGTGTCAAATAAATACCTGCTCTTCTTCTGTTATATAGATGAATGTGAACTTTTAATGAGATATTTGATTTGTTATGTGCGGTAGATCATCAGATACCATCTTCCAGATATATCACAGTTTTCCCATGAACTAATGTAGCTGGTGTTATAATTAATGAAGACTCTGGCATGGAGATGATCCATTATTACAGAATTTTCTAGGTAACTACTTTATATGTTTAGCTCCTGAAACATCTTTGGTCCCAGTTTGTGAGCCATCGAGCTTAATTCTTGAATTATCCTCATTGCAACTGCAAATGCTATGGGCACTAAGCATATTAGCAATTGCTAGAATTCAAAATAAGCAAAAAATAACACCATCACCATACATTGTGAAACAAGCAAATCGAGTCATTTACCATAAATCAAATGCGGTATGACTAGACAATAACTACTTTTAAAGTTGGAAATATTATGGCAGTCATTGGTAACATTTGACAAAGAAACCCAGTACTTCGCCATTAGATTATTTTTTAAATGTTTTTTGATGAAGATATTATGGATTTAATAATATATACCAACCAGTATGCTGCGAAAAAGAACCTATTAGGAAATTGAACTGGTAAGAAATTTTGTTTTTTAATGCCATTAAGTTTCCCAGAAAAAAAATGGGTATTGGCAAGACAGCACAGACATCATAATGCGCTAACAGTAAATGATCTTTCACATAATCATTTTTATTATGCCGAATTTGCATGTGTGCAATAATAAAAAATTTGATTCAAATGACAAATTTGCAAAAATGTGTCCTCTCATAGATGTGCTAAATGAGATTTAAAAATTCAGCTCCATATTAGGCACACTCATTCGTTAGATGAGTCAATGGTCCCACATTTTGGTTGTTATATGGTTAAACAGTTCATTCGAGAAAAACCTATTGCATCTAGTTTCAAGTTTTTTGTGGAAGCTACTTTCTGGTTATTTTCCCAGCCCAAAACAAGAAAATATTCTGACATAAAACTATGTTACATCACACTTATGCGCTACCTTGATGAGTTGCTAAGATTACCATATCAAATATTTTTTAATAATCGTTTTACTTCTTTTCATTTATTACAGGATTTCAAAAATAAAGTAATTGAGTCCACTAGTACAACTAGGCCAACATAATCGACGAGAGTTTCGCTTTAACAATACCAGGAAAAATGAAAAAGAGAGTTGTGGAACATATAAATAATACACCACTAATAATTTGTAATATGTTGATATATGAACGATAGAATAGTTATTTATTATAAATTAAATGCAATTTCGACAGTTAAAATTGAAAATATAATACAAATTACTAATATCTAATAATACTGTACCTAAAGGGGCAATGGCAAACAGGTACTTAACAACTTAATACTAGAAGTATTTTATATTACTAATAATAATTATTACTCTGAACTGTTCTGTTATTGTTACATTAACTCTGTACTGTATTCATAAAAAACAATAGATTTCATTTATAGAAGGTCCAACCTCAAGTATCGTTAAAATTTTTTAAAGATATCGGTAATATTCAGTCAAATAGAACTTAAACCGCTAATTCAGATATTAACTCCATTTGGATAAACTAAAACAGAGTAGCATGTACATTTTACAGAAGATTAGTCGATTTTTTTGTTAAGAGGTAATGAGTCTGCTTACAAACAAAATTCTAATTCGGTTTAGTAACTTTGATATTTAAACAGTGTTAAATGTTTAAATTAACTCTATAATCAAAAATAACCGTTATATACCATACCACATCAAATACACGTTTTGTAACTTTCTTACTATTTATTAGTATAAACATCTTATCACCATAAACGATTACACTGCCAGTATTAATAAATATGATTGAATCAAAATGATATTTGTTACAAATATGTTGGGCCATTTACAACTAACAAGCAACTAGGAAATTGACATTAAATGAATATTACTCTTAGTTTAAAAGCTTCGATTATCTAAACAACTCTCAGTAACCACCATCGGTAAAATATGTGAAGATCTGAGAACAAGAAAATCTGAAATAGTTTACAGATATAATAAGTTACTCTAAGTTAATATAACATCGTGTTACTGACAAAATTCCTACACATACATACAACTAACACAAAGTGAAATACTGGATTAACTTTTATCAACCAAGAACTGAGAAATTTATAAAAGAGTTATCACTTACTATCATTTTACTTAGACATTTTTGACAGTTATATAATCTTTAAAACATTAGAGATCGATAAAAAATTTACATCTCAACTTATAGTAAGCTGCCAATAATAATACCAAGAAGTTCCAATACCTCCTCAACGTTTCAGTGTAACATTTATATGAGAGATAACAATAATCACTGAGGATACCTATTATATCATGTAAACATCTTATTATAAAACTTTCAAACCAAAGTTGACTACAGTACAAGTGGAAACTCCCATGAAATTTTATTCTTAATCTATAAAAATATATCCCATAAGATTTGATATACAAATTTACATATTTTAAGTAAGCCAAATAAAATCAGTTGATACACTTGTTATTGTGGTGAATGTTGTATTAGTTAGTCCTATTTACACGGAGGCATTAAAGGATAAGCATAAATTACAACACTTATGAATGTGTAAAAGATAAAGATTCTTCAGATTTTATATGGTACTCACATAAGTTCGCGCAAATAACATTCAACAAGGAATTTCATATTACATTTGTAGCGAGGTACATACAGTAAAATGTTTACATAATAAGATGCTAAAACAAATATTTTTAATTATTCTCTCTCAATAATTCACTTTGAACCCCTCTACCACAAGCCAGTAATTAAAAGAGAATGGCAATTCGAGTTAATAATAATAATAAAAAAAACATTTCAAAGATTAAGGTGTAAAAGGTTTCTACAAGTTATTAATAACTTGTCAAACACCGTAACCACAAATTTTTCTCGTATGTACGTATATATATATATATATTTAGACGTATGTATATATATTTTCAATGTACTAAGAAACCTACTCACTAGTACACGCGAAATAAATATATATATATTTTAAAAGATCATTAAATTCACTGTTCGAAAAAATGAATGCTGTAATTAACATTGATAATTTACATTAACGAGGACATTATTTGGCATGACTAAGAAAAGTTTATATAAATATTGACCCAATCACCGAAGTGATGCTAATATTAATGAACAAACGAGATGGAATTAATTAAAGTTTCTCATTCAATATTCTACGTATACGCTGTATCATACACAATAAAGACGTTAGCTCATATCGTACGTATTGTATTTAGATAAAATAAAAAGCTTTTTAAAATACAGTAATATCGCTTATGATACCAAAAATAACCACCCCACCCCTAAGATTTCATAATTACTATAGGCGAATAACACGAATTCGATTATAAATACTCTTTTTTAAAAAAAAAAAAGTTTTACATTTCACAATAATTTTCATGCACTTCACAATCTCCCAATAGTATGTAAGTTTAATAACGTTTAAGTAATTTAAACAAATGTAAACACCGAAAATAATTTCTCAAAAAGTGAACCGTATAAAAATAATACTCAAACGGATGACGCGGGTTTAATTTTTTCTTATTTTCGAATTTAAATATATTTTTAGTTGAAAATGTTCAACTCTTAACAAGTTTCACTTCTACCACAAATCTGTAGGTTTTTTTTTTTTAAATAAACAGTAATAAAAACAATGTTTTAAAAATTACAAATAAACAGTAAGGAAATATACAAATACTTGAACTCGTTTTTAATAACGTTAACGATTATGATTCAGCGATATATATTTTTCACACGCATATTACTATAATATATAGTAAATAAGTATTGTAATACACTTTACAGTATGCATGACTAAGAACTATTTCCATCATCAATAACAAATAATTCACTACTGTTGACTTTTAACAAAATACCGCAAACGTTAAACCGGAAAATTCGCATATTATTTAGTTTTAAATCATTTATAGTTTGCAATTTCTTATTTCTACAAATAATAGGCGGAAACGTTTTTTCAAATAATATTTACAATATGAAAGTCCAAGCCGATCTGAAAGATGTGAATTAATAAAATTATAACCGGGTTCTAACGAATAACAATAGCAATCCGTGAAACGAGACGTTGTCATACAGAAAGTGTTTCATGTTTCGTAATGTTTAACTTACTAAATTTCAATTTTACGGATTCGCAAAATAATAGATTCAACTAAATACTTAACGTATTTTATATTTTGTTAAAATTAAACGTTACGATCTTGTCACGGATAAAATCATTCACTCATAAACTTGGTGGCACATTTATGCTTTCATTTCCAGTTTAAAAATTAATAAGTAATGTGTCACATTTACGAGAAACAACTTAAAAGACATAATTATTTTATCAAGCTACGAAATTTAAGTTTTATTAAAATAAATCGCAGAATTCTCTTCGTTATTAACAAAAAGCCTAATGTAACGTAAATAGTAGTTTAAAAATATCAAATCTATATATTCGTAAGAAGTATTTGTATACAGGTGCATAATAAAACTTTATCGTCTATTTTCATTTATTATTTTCAAATATGAACGTATTTTTCAATGATACCCGATTGAATAGCTCAAACAATTCTGAAACGCCAATACAGAAAATATAAAATAACTTACATACATTGTGATATTAAAATTAAATGAGATTAAAATACATAATCAACAAAAACCAATACTTAAGAAATATTTGTACACGGACGCCTAATAAAACACATACACCATTGATTTGTCGTCTATTTTCATACATTATTTTCAAATATGAACTTATTTTAATGATACACGATTGAATAGCACAAACTAATATAAAATAACTTACACGACACAGGAAGTCAGGGGTGGTTAAATTTAACTGACAATATTTTTACACTTGTTGGAATAAAACATACATTGTGATATTAAAATTAAATGAGACTGAAATGCGTAATCAACAAATCTGTTCAACCTAGTTTCACAATTTAAAATAAAAACGTTAAAATATAAGCCGGTCACGAACTGATTTTTTAAAATTTTTATGAGTCGCTCTTTATTAAATACTTTTAATAAATTCTCGTTTTAATTTCCTTAACCCCTACTTCAGATATCGTAATTAGACCTCAAATTATACATCCTTGTAATTACAAAATAAGAAAATCGATGGAGCTAGAAAATAATACAATCACCGTTTGTCCGGTACTTTTTAAACATGCACTTCATACGCAAGTTGGTACTTTCATAAATTACACTATTGTAACATATATCAATCGAAACTTACAACATGGGCGACTAAACATAATTTACAAGATCGAAAGATTTAAGATTTTGAAAAACTATACATAAACACAGCGAATGGGGGAAAGTGGTTAGAACTCGATAAGTTTGTATTTCCGTTCGTGCGTAAATATATACGCTTTACACGACGTATTTAAAAATAAACCAAACGCTTATTAGCCTGTTCGAATAATAAACGACCTTTAATAACGCGGAATATAGAAACTGCTTTTACTATTTTTATGGCTAACATCGATTTTAATGACGTCACGAACAAGATTAAATAAAATATTACAAATTTATCAACGGTATAGTATTTTAACACGTCACGTCTTAAAAAAGCGTCGCGTCTGATACGATTATTACGATCCGCCATTAAGGAAATAATAACGATTACACATTTTTATTGTATTACGGATAGATATACAAGAGAAGGTAAAACTAAGTCTAAGAGTAATATAGACTTATTATAAAATAATTCAATTCGAACGAGTAATTACAATGACATTTAAACATCGTTAATAACATGCGCATCATCTACCGTTAAAACATAATTCCGATTTGATTCCTAATGCGGATGAAGAAAGGGAAAGGTAATTAATTAAATTTAAACCATAAACACGATATAAGAATATGCGTCAATATGTAAAGTTAAGTTAAGAACTTGAAATTAAAGCAGAAAAGAAATAAATCTAGCAAATGAGATAACATACAGGATTCGCATAGCATTATATATATATATATATATAAGTGTTCACTCTCCGTGTTTCTCTCCATAAACATTTTCATCGCTAAATGCAATGTATAAGAAATAATCTTCTTCGTGGAATTCCTAAAATAAAACAAAATAAAAAAAACTGTAAAATACTTCAAGTAAGATTATTTTAAAGATATAAGTACTTCGTACAAAAAGTTATTAGATTAAATAAAATAATAACTTTTTTTTGCGTTCAAACATGTCGAACATAATAAATATTAAAATTACGAACAGAATGTTATTTAATCATTTCTTCAGTCGCTATGTCAATTATATGGTGCATGAAATATGAATGCATTTTTTATTTTCTGGCTGGCGTGAAATGTCTCGATTTTTTCAGAATATTTATTTAAACACGGTGAAAATTATCTAGAGTCAACGAAGAAGTTGCATTGTATAAGAAACAATCTGTATAAAATTTATAATTTCGTGTTAAAATGTCATGTGTGATCGAAACGGTTAATAAAATATAAATAATATGATGAACTGATTAATCAATAAAGCGTAAAAATGAATAATTTAATTATGACAACATACTAAACAGTTTGCGAATTAAACCATAATTATTATGCAAATTATATAAACTCTAAATGTACGAAATAATTTTTCAACTTGAATACACGTTTGATGCATGCACGTATGTATTACATATATAAATTAAAACGTGAACTATCTAATTAAATCAAAATTTTCTAAAAACCACAAACCAAATTTATTTTATGTAGTTCGATCGTAACCTAATCACAAAGTTATTTATGGTAATAGAATAAGTGTATTTTTTATGAATCCAAGGCATGAACCATTTTACACAAAATCTAAAAATCATAATCATTATGAAATATAAAGTGGTAGATGTATCGGATAAATAAAAACTTCTACGAGCGAATAAAAATTTGTTATCAAGTTATTGTTGCGAGAAAATATAAATTTAAATTATTTATTCAAACTATTTCGAGCCCTTAAATAAGTACATTATTTTAATAAAATTATACCACGAAATAAAAACTAATTACGTCGGTAATTTTCACATTTCCACAACCTGTATTGTTGTAGACAACGTAAACTTACATATTTTTGTTACGCTTTAGTATCAGAATTTTCCCGAATATCATACATAAAAATATAATAAAATAATTAGTTAAAAATGAAATAATTTATTTACTTTTTTAAAACACAACAAATATAAAATATGATATACTGTATAGGGAAACATCTTACGTAAATATTAAACGTATTTCAAACATAATAAAAAAATAACCCATTTTATCATTTTATAACACTTCAAATTGTTATCCGCTTTCATATAGAAAAATCCAATTTAAGAAATGGATATGTACAAAATTATATTTAAAGATCATAAAACTGTACACTCAATATGAAAACATTTCATGCACGTAATGAATAAAGCGTTACACTAAATATAGCACGTACTGAAGTTATAAATGTTGATAACACTGATAAAGTGGTACTAGAAACGCGATTCGCAATTATTTTTACATATACTGAAATTTCACATTAGTCATTTCAATTATAGCAATTATCGTTTGATAATTAATATTTGAACTTACATATCGCATCTGTTACGAAATCTAATTCAGTTAAATGTACCACGTATTTCTATAATTACGTAACAAAATTTTAATTTATCATATAAACAGTGAACGTTTTAATAATGTAACAAATATCTCATTTTACATTTTTATATACCTGTAAAGAGTACTATCGCATTCATGAAAAAATTATTTGATTAAAAAATCACAATATACACAACAAACGATGATATATATATATATATATAGTCATGAGTACGTTTTAATAGTCGTTTCGATTATTTTTTTTTATTGTACAATAAAAAATAATTTTAATCCTATACCGAATAAACAGTTCAAATTAGCTATACCTGGTATAAAGCACCCATTGTTGCGCTAGTTGGCGGCACCACATTATTTACGAAAAAGAATAATGCATCTTCCGGACGAAGATGTACTCTTTTCCTAATCAGAAAATAAAATTGGCCCACAGTTAAGTCGGATGGAACTAAATATTTCTTCTTGTCTAAATCTCCAATACGAGCGTTTGGAGCTTTTTCAACAATTACCTAAATATATACTCAACAATTACTAATATTATATATATATATAAAATACTAATATAATCAAATCTTTTTAAACGCTCAAGGCCATTCAATAATTTTTTAAACGTGGTTGCTAAAAAAAAGGTATTACAAATTATACAACACAACAAAATTTGAAATAAACATTTATTGCATAATATCTGAATTTAAGAATTATATCACAATGAGAAATTGGTTTTTGGTAATACACGCAGTTTTTTTAACCTAATATCACTGCGTAACTTAACGTTAAGAAACATAATATCATAACAAAGTTTAGTATTTAAATAAGTTTGTTATCTTAGTGCTATAAATTTTCAAATCAAATGAAGTTACTTACTGGAACACGATCAGGATATTTCCGTCTAATTTTCTCACCTTCATTCTTTCTTGTTTCAAAAGAATGTTCTTCTTTATAATTGAACTTCATATTTAACAATTAAATATGTAATTAAAAAGTAAAATCTGAAAACGAAACACTAAATTAACAAACGTAAAACGCAAAAACAAATTAACTAAACAATGACATAAAAACCAACATCGACAAACAATTAACAAACAACACAATCTCTTTCATAATGCTAATGCGTAATAAAAATACAAGGCGTCCAATGTGAACTATAACAAATTATCGTACTCTCATATGTCGTAGTAAATCAGCTGTTTGTTTTTTAATTGATTTTATTAATTTTAAATTCTATATAAAAAACATCCTGCTCGAAAATATATACTTAAATACACGCAGTAAAATATTTCTATATTTATAAATTTTAAAACAAAACATTTTTTGAATAGGTTTTCATTTCCTGTATCAATTTCGCCCGATTACATTTCTTCATATATTTTGATTCTGCCAAAAAAACAAAATATGTTTGTATATGCAGAAAAATTGTAAATTACAAATAACTTGTAATCTAGTTGATGCGTAAATTAAATATATATTGTACTTTAAAAGTGCTAAAATAATTCATGAACCTTATCTTCATTTAAGTTTTTTTTTTCAAATTTTAAATCGAAATTTGCACACATTATTCTCAAAATTTCCACAAATTATAACGTCAGTAATGCTATCGTAGGAAAGCTATTAGCTTTTAATTAAAATTTTAATTTTAATTACTTAATCACTAAACAACAAGGAAAATGATTACTTTTCACAGTTTTAATTACAAAAGTAAACGCATATAAATATTTAAATACATGAGATGATACAAAAGGTATTTTTGACTTTTAACGAAAATTCAGAAATCTCATAAATTCAACTACTAAAATCGCACGAAAATGAAAATTTTTAATTCAAATTTGTTTTTATTAGTACGAATTTTAATTGTAACATGTAAAATCATTACATTTCACATATTTTATAAATATTTGTAAAAACTAAATTAACTAAATATAAATAAATTTAGATATAAAACCTCCAGCGAGAAACACTGTACCACGGCCACCAATAATATGTAGTAAAATGTATTTCGTATTTAGAATCCAACCATGCATAAAAAAATAAAATATTTTCGATTACAATAGTTGCACTGAGTTCCCAATAAATCACATATTTTTAAAATTTCAATCTATACATTTATTCAAAAGCTTACATAAGTTTATAAGCGGTTTTTCTAATAATGCAATCAAAATATATATATTGTAAATGGAGGAATTTAATTAATAAATTCATTAAACTTATTGTTTCATACATTTTATTATAATACGATCATGCGTACGTTAGAATTTACCATATCTAAATATGATGTTTTATGCTATCGTCTATCAATTTACACGGCTCACTTCTCACGTAAACACTTGTAACTTTCGATAAAACACGATCATTCCTATTATCCACCGGTCGATCAAGATCGCATTTCGTATAGTAACTCTCATCAAATGACGGTATTCAGGATGTGCACTTTCTTCCAAAACCTGCTTTTAAATTATTTTTGTCAGTACATTTTTATACATTTTTTACCGTCACCTCCAATTTTTAAACTATATTCAAAATTTCCACCATTCTTAACTGTTGTACAGTCATAGTAAATAAATCGAAGGTTTGTTCCTGCTGATAATTTATAATATCGTAAATTTGTTCAGTAACATAATGTACATAACGCATAATAAATCGTGAACTTTAATTTATTTAAGATCTTTAAAAATATACGACATGTTTATTTACGACTTGGTTTACTAAAACATCTCAAATTTTTAACGAGTTATGAAATTAAAAATCCGAGCAAACCATTTTTTAAGGTTCTTTAGGAAAAAACTGATGAAGTATAGATATGACTAGAATAAAAGGAAAATAACGAAATTACGACGGAAAATGTAGAAAAAAGAAGTAAATAATAATCATCGAGAGTTAATATGTAAGAAAAAGTAAAAACGTGGTAAAATCACACTCATAAGGAAATGGTTTCCAAATAATGAAATTAATGAATTCGCCTTATTGGGAGATAGCAGATTAGCTGGAATTTTTATATAAATGTGATTTTTGCCGATTTTTAACACGGTTGAGTAATGAGCCTATTCTTGTTTGTTTTTTTCCCATTAATAGTACTTTTAACTAACCTAACCTAATAACTTATTACAAAAAGGTTATTAAAAAATAATTTTAAAAATAAAACGATAATTATAATAACCCAATCGACACTAAGTAAAAAAAATCACTTTTTTTTTATTTTATTTTTTCGTATTTAGGGAGCTAAAATACATCGATGTATCTTAAGCCTCGATCAATTCTAAGATGTTCGAGTATTCTAGAAATGAGCCGAAATGTCACTTGTTACTCGCGATATTTTTATATAATTACTCGGTATAATGTAATAGTAATTAACAGCGTAGTACTTTTCATATATTTTCTTAACTCCGTCAACTTTAAACGAAAAATAATAATTCGGTTGTTTGTACGAATATACAAAAATGCAGTTATGCCAATTTTCTTCTCATGACATAATCCTAAATAGTCAAGAGATATACTAATTACAATTACTCGACTATGTCTTGGAGAATAATCCTTAGTATATGTTGCCCATCACGGAATACTTTACGAGATCAAATCGAGAGGGGGATGGTACAAATATAAGTAACACTCCAGAATTCAAGCTATATATAAAGGTGCTGTAATTTATAACAAAAAACCGAAATGAAAAACTTTAAGAAACGTCGCAAGCATTTAATGAGGTACATGAAAAATAAAAAGTAAAATAGAACTTCGTTTAGCGTTAGGGTTTTCCTACAAATTTATGCGTATGCACATGTTGAGTACTGTGCAGGGTTAGCTTAATATTATATGCGTGTACACCTGTATCCTAAATTACATTAGATTACACTTATACAACATTTATAACATATTTATTATTTCTGTTTTTTATCAACAATCGCCTAATTATTTTATAAGTTTAATTTATTTTTCGTAATAAACACCTAAGAAAATAATTCTATTGTTTATGCTGCTCCTCGCGCGTTATCGCTCATTTGCAGCATGTTATTGTAAACTGTTATATATAAGGAAGTAAAAAAAATAAAGCTCGATTTGATTTGATTTGATAATATTAAACAGTACATTTCGTAGTTTGTTTTAATTAGTTTTTAATAATAAACGATGTTATTATTATACGACAATATGAACATGTTAAGAAAAATAACGACGATTTACGAATAAAAGCGAATACATAAAACTATACTATTAAGCTTAGTTACTTTATAGTAAACAAACATTATTATTATTATTAAGTAGTATTAGTAGTATCACCACAAAAAAAACAACATTAAACTCGGAATACGTATAAGAACGAATTGCAACAATGATAAAGTAGTTCCAAACTTTTCATCATAATTATTACATGAAGGAATAAAATATCTATTACTTAGCACTACGAAGAATTATTCATATATACATACATATACAAATAATACAGAATGACTGCTGCCGAATCATATTAAATTTTCCCAAGTACACAAAAATACAATTAATGCATGAAATGTTGAACTCTCCCTGTTAAAGTAATATCTAACTATAATTACGAATCATTAGCTCTAAGATATAAAAAATATAAGCGTCTGAAACATAACTTTCTGTCATAAAAGTGTCAACAATAATATTATGTTAAGTATAAAATAAATTATTTCATATTGATATTATAACTGAATGTGTGTTTCCTCTCCTTTCTTCTTTTTCTGCAGTTGGGATTTTCTTTGTTTTTCCTAGCATAAATTAATATTTAATCTATACATAAATGAAAATGTATCTTTTATTATTGTATTTAACAGAACTTTACATTAAGGCCTACGAGGAGCCGGTACCGATAATTTATATTGCGAAGTAGTTTATAACTTTTATTTATACGAATAAAATTTCTCCTTCTTCTTAATCTATTCCTAGCCAATCGGCTGTCAGTAGATGTTATAATAATTGATCATGACGTGAAGGGGAAACATAGTCAAATGACTAGTCCCTATATTAGTATGCTATGTTTAATAATTTACATAATTTTCATTACTCTTCATATAATTTAGACGCGAATATTTAATTGCGGTTTTAACATAATAATAATAATAGTAAAGATATTTCGGAGTTTTTCACGATATTAATCGAAATTTACCAATTGATTCGAAAAAAAAAAAAAGTTATCTCAAAACGAAAATCGTCACCCGCCTAACCGAAATCTCGATGTTTACGAATAAACTCTTCATGTTGAAATAAACTGCTAGCGACGCTACCGTGATCCTTATAATACATCGAATAAGGATAACGATTGATAGTGTGCATCTTTATCATCTTTTCTACGATACGATAAGTAAATATTTGTTGAGCGGCTAAAACTTTATCTAAAGGCGCAGGATACGGCTCGAAGTTTCTTGTGATCTGTTTCCTTTTAAATATTCCTTGTTTTCGTCTTAACATACACCGAAAGTTACTACTACTGACCGGTAATTCGACGAAATTAATGACGGTTCGCATCACGTTCGAAGTATCGGCGATCAAATCGTTATACAAAACTACATGCAAAGGTTTACCATAATTCACCAACCAGTCTACATTAACGTTTCTCCATTCCATGCATCCGTCATGGACGAATTTCAACCATTCTGAAAAAGAAAATAATAATTCTTATACTTTTTTTTTTTTTTTTTATCGTGAAAATACACGTTAAAAAAAAAGAGAGCCACATATAAACCGAGTAATACATTGATCAACCTATAATCTTGATTTAAATAAACACGATTTAGCTTGCATTATCGAACTTAATATTCATGCATGAAAACGAATTTACTGCGGAAAAAAAGTAGACTACCGGGTAATTAGAAGTAAGCCAATTCATTTTAAAATCGAAATTATTCTAATACTTTTTTATTCACTTGTTCGTTGTGTATATAAAATTGAACGCTATATACATACATACATATATATATGTATTGGCCATCTCGGGACCATGTAAAAATAATTTATGAACGATTCAACGTCTTCCTCTTCAGCCAATATTTCTTCATCATTCTTCTTTTTTTCATCCGTCCATAAGTTTCCTCCGTTTGTGTTTGTTTAAAACTTCTGAAATTTTCTATTTTTGTTTCGAAATATTCGTCTATTTTCAATTTCTTCTTCCCCTATCTTCATTTAGGTTAAGTCTTTCTTAGTTTCTATAAAAACCGAATTATTCATGTATTTTGATTTTTATCAAAAAAGTCGAACATCTTTTTGGTTAGACTTCCTGACTTCATCCTTTTAAGATGTTCGGACCTTCGTTTACGATTATATTTTCTCGACGATTCCATAGTTCGTTCGTAATTTCTACGTATCACTTTCGTATTTTGATCCGAGCATTTATTTTCTCTTTTTTTCCTTTTGATCTCACTGACACTGTTCCACGAATTCATTGCGAGGCATTTTCCGGTTTAATCACTGTTGTAGCGTCGTATTTTTGTATTTCTGCATACCGATTTTTTTTTATGGATAAATTTTTCGTTAACTGAAATGCAGTTTCAATTCTTTCTATATTCGTTTCCTTATCCAGCGCGCATTTGATTTTATCATTCTCTTAAGTATTCGAATTTCGTTACTCTTTGAATTTCCCCTGATTTTGTTCACTTTGCTTTTTTTAAACAGAAATTTCTAATCCGAACTCTTCTACAAAAATATATACTCGTTTTACAGCGTCTTTAATATTATCTGAAAAAATAACTAAAACGTACTAAATAATAAATTTGTACGTTATTTGTATTCCCGCCTATCCTAATCTTCTGAATACCTTTTCTTTTGTTCGAATTCTCCATTCTCTGACTATCTTTTTTAGAACGCAATTTTAAATAATAATGAAGATCATCGTCTTACTACTGTTCTTATTTGTTAACGGTTTTAATACTTCTAAGTGTTTGTCAATGTTTGCTTAACGAGGGCAATAAGTTTATTATCTACAATCCGTTTCGTATGTTAGATGTAATGTTCCGCTATTTACAGAATCATACGCTTTAGAGTTATACTATATTTTTGTATCTCAACCTTCTATTTTTCATTATTTGTTTTAAATTCAGCATCTGTTCTAGACGAGATCTTCTTTTTTTAAAACCCAGCCTGGTATTCCTCCGAGTTATTTGTTTACTTGTTTAAATGAACTTTATAAGTTACTAGCCGGACCTCGGTAATTATTCTTTTTCGGCTTTTTTACGAAGCAGATGAATTAACGCCATTTTCCAATCATCTAGTTTCATTTTTTTTTTTATTCCTATATTACGCGTATATGCATTGTAGGTGAGACACGAATATATATACATATATACATATTTAAAATAATGTTTTTGTATTTTAAAAAATGTACAAGACAAACAATGATGCAAGCGCAAACATTTTTGTCGATCGTTGCTCCACTCGAAAATAAGAGGGTAAAAACATTTATCTCGGCTGATGGACAGCATCGAGTTCAGATTAGAAAATCTGAGTAATTTTTTTCTCTCTCCATCTAATTAACGTCGCTTAAATTATTCGCGAAATATTCATCGTATGGAAATATTTTACAGGCATATACCGTCGTTGTTTAGGTAATCCTGCAACGACGCATGTCCTAAGTGGCCGGCTTTTTGCCAGTTAAACGCTGATTGAATGGCCGGTCCGGACGCTCTGATTAAAAGTATCGCTTTATCAAATTTTCCACGAACTTTTTCTCCCCATTCGTGAGTTTTGACTACGCTAACGCTGTTATTGGTAATCGTTTCTCCCGTAAGTCCGTCTAATACCAACGATTGATCTTCGTAAATCGAACCGGTTATAACACCTACGAAAATTCATTAAACGATTAAAAATAAATAGCATTAACCAGTCGGAAAGTGCGACATTCCCGTGGTATTCATAGGAACGAACTAGCTGATAAAGCGGTCAGGGAAGCTGCTACGTTCTCACCGGTTCCGGATGTTCCAATGTCTGACCTAAAAAAATGCATCATAAATCGGTTTCTCGCATTATGGCAGAGGAAGTGAAAGTGTTCACTTACGCGTATCTAATTAATAAAACTTTTGCTCCCTGTTCCGGCTGTAGCGTTGTCCTCTCCATTTCCCATATTCTAGTTGACCGTCCTTCATACTCCTCGCTTCGAGCGTCTCTTAATCTTCCCTCTTCTCTTCATCTCCTCTTCAAAAATGACCATGTTTCATTGTCGAATCTAATTACCTTTCCCCACTGGTTCGGTCTCTATTCCTCAATGTAATCCTATTTTCCTACCGTGGCCTCTAGCATTACTTGCTGTACGAAAAAAAAGAATTATAATAAGCGAGGAAGATAATTTTAACTAAATCTTCTCCATCATTCAAATACTTAGACTATTATAATACTGAGAACCTGGATCTGCATATAGAAATAAAAATTAAATATACTTTTGTCCGGAATACTTTCAATAATGTGAGAAGTATTGTTCTGTAACAGATCCGTGATACGCCAAAACAATGATGTTATATATATATATATAAATTTCACTATGTGCCGTTCAGGCAACACATGAAAAAAAAGGAACATACATAGATTCGACGATATAGATATTTGATTTCGTATAGGTATTGAAAATACTGTATATAAGTGAAACATTGAACCGAAAAGTTTAAAGGTGGTCAAAACGGAATGAACAATAATAAAATCTATTGCACGCAGGAAAATAAAGACTTTCAGTCAAGTAATTAAATATATATATATATGTATATCCTCTTGCAATTAATTCTCAAAAAAAAAAAATGGACGGGAAAAGAACTAGTTGTCTAGGCATTATCGAAATAATTATATATATATATATATATATATATATATATATATATATATATATATATATATATATATAATGATATGATAAAATATTTCAGTAATAATTACGTGATCACAGCGCTACGACCGTACACGATGTTAAGCTCATTAATGAACTTTTCAGGTAATTCTTAGAAATATAGTTAATGAAAGAGATACTAATAGACTCACTTGAATGTAAACATTGGCAAACGTTGTTAGGAATACAACAATACGAAAAAGAACAAATTCTTTAACGCTGAAATAATGAATAAACTAATTCGTTAATAGTATTGTACTTTGCATTTTTTAACGAGTAAAGAGTAGAAATATGTGTTAATTTGTACGTGGCAAACCTGCGTAGCTTGGTGTGGTCGAGTACAACGTACATGCGTATCAAAAAATTAAAAAAAAAAAAAAAAAGATGAGTTGATAAACAAGATTTAGGTTTCTGACTGAAAACGTTGGATAAGGGGATTTGAACTTTTTAGGTTTTTACTGCCTCCCATCATTTGGGGCATAATTTATCTCATCTCCCTCGTGGCGGACCTGAATATGGTTAAGAACTAATCAGTAGAGCATTCGCGTATATGTGTCGTCTAATCGCTGAGCAAATACGAATGCGTGGTTAAATTATGTTTACCGACGGTAACAATGAAAACATTATCGAATATAAAGTAATATGAATACCGTTTGCTCGCGTAATATAAACGAGCTAAATATATACGATGAACGCTAACGGATGGTGCAATTCCGTGCGTATGTGTGTGTAAGTACATAGTATATAAATATATTTAAGATACATCCGAAAAAGATCGCGAATAAACAAAAAGGTCGGTCTTATGAAGGTTGCTACCAATTGCAACCTGTCAGCTGCTATACAACGAATCTCGTTAGTTTACTTCCTCCAGCGTTGACAACTTAATTGCGAACTCATGATTTTTCTCAAATAGAAATAAAGTAATCACGGTGAAATAACGTGCGAAGTTATATTGTTAGGAGAAAAAATATGTTTAAAATATACCCTATTTATTCACATTTCGCAAAATAAAACCTCGACTAACTAATAAATAGTAACGTCGCTAGGAAAAAGTATGATGTGAGCAAATGAATTGGTGTAAACTTTATTAAAAAAAACAAACAAAAAATATTTAGATATAATGAGAAATATTAATTTATAGTTTACTTACTGAAACTATCGGCATTTATGAAATGTTTGTTTTTATTGGAATATATCTAAGAGAGCGCGGTCGGTGACCGAATCCATAAGAATAAAAGTTGTTTTGCGAAATAAAAATAAATAGAAAATTGAATCATTTTTTTTTTTAATAAGATAAAATAAAAAACTGTAAAAAATAATTGAAATTAATTTTTGGGAAAGTCTAATGTACATATTTGACTTTTTAAGAAATAAAAGTTTTACTTCATAAAAAAAACATAACGAATTAAAAAATAATCGCACCAGTAGCTTGTTGTAAAAGATAACGTAACCACGTATTTCCGCTTCCGGGAAAAGATACTAACGCTATAACGGGTCGTTTTTCCGTGTCTTTTAAATATCTTTGAGGTTGGCACCAATTTACCACCGGTAATCTATTCGTTTTCGAATCCGTTATTAGCTTCAGTAACGTATCGTTAATAACCGGTTCAATGTAACCGTTTTTTTTCGGCGCCTGATTTAAAAAGAAAAAAAATTATAACATTAAAAAAAAAAAAAAACTATTTCTTTCTACGCCGTTTTTGAAGTATTTTTACTTATTATTTACCCCGCCGGATGTCGGCTCTATCGTCACTAATATGATATCCGTCTTTATTTTGAACGTAAAGAAAAGTCAGCGATAATAACGAGCTACCAGTAAATATAGTCACAAAATTTACAAATAATTTATTGTAACGAATAAAATTTTCAGCTCTAAAAACAAAATTATTCGAATACTTTCAATCGTGTAATACGAACCTAGAACAGATATTGATGTAGAATTTTTCGATTCTAAAAACATTTACATAATATGTTAAATAAAAGTTAGCCAAAGTTAACCAAAAATCGCTATAATATTACTTCGTTTTCCACAAACTGTTTTCATGAACTATTTTACACTCCAAAATTTATAATATTGTATCGAAAATTGATAATGTGCGCCTGAAGAAATTAAGCATTATTTACAGATATTGTACTATTGCGCTAAAATAAATTAGCTTTCGCTTCACGTGTACATATATTTATTATTAGCCGTTAAAAGAAATATCAACAACATATTATTTCACAAAAATGAAAAAAAAACCTTTCCCGAGTAAAGGCTATATTTTTTTTTTTTTTCCGGTAAATAAAATGTATTTGTCGTAATATCAAACATTTTAATCGTGCCATTATTAATCCTTCTCCGAAAACCACAATCATTAGAAAAAAATTCTTTAGGCCGGAAATTTATTGTTGATACGTTACTTATAAAAGGCAACATTCTTACTAAAGGGTACAATAAGACAATAAAAAAAACAAAAATCAAATCGATAGAGATATTTCCGTTTGAGTGTTTTATTCGATGACGATGATATGTCAACGGGTAGCTGAAATATATCTTTTCATCCGCGTTTAAAAGCTCGGCATCAGTTGCGGTAATAATTTATTGCCTGATTTAGTTGATCGTTACAGGATGAATAATTTTCGAAACCCCATTTTACGAGCATA
This sequence comes from Coronaproctus castanopsis, assembly GCA_032883995.1. NCBI lineage: Eukaryota > Metazoa > Arthropoda > Insecta > Hemiptera > Monophlebidae > Coronaproctus > Coronaproctus castanopsis. Next base: position 171,196,002 of record CM065052.1, read on the forward strand.
TGATCACTACATAAGTGGCCAGTTCAGACAAGATTCAGACACAGCCAGTTTTTTCGTTCTAGGTCAAAGCCTAGTGACCTGCAATCTAGTATGTCTATCTTTTGATTCCACTTTTCGCTACAGGCTGCAACTACGTAGAAACCTTCCGATAAGAGGTTTTCATGCTGGCTTTCTAGAATTTAGCTTTTCTCATTCATTTAGATTTCGATTAGGTAGATTAGCATTCTCTTCGAATTTGAATTGGCATAATTAATCATTCCATCGAGGTTGATTTAATTGCGACAGAAATTATATGTAAAGCAGTGTTTAGTTCGGTGCCAATCTTTCTTATACGAGTATTGTTTAGTCGTACTTATGCTGCATATCATAATTTAAATGCTAAATGCTAGGTTTTTTTTTTTTTTTGTATTATATTCGTCGGTGTTTTGAATTTGGCCACTGTGTTCTTCGCACGATTTTTTCAGTTTGTGATCTAAGGTTACTCCAAGATATTTTAAAAATTTGTCGTACTTTACATTGCGATCGCCGATTGCGATGTTTAATTTCATTCCCGATAGCTGATTATTCAGATGGAAGCAATACGACTTTCTTGTCATTGTGTAATGCTTAATCACCATTTTTTAAAGTAAACTGCTAATGATGTAAATCTTCGCGTAAAATCTGATGCGAAGCTTAGGGTTATATGGTCTGCAACAAATCAATTTTCCAGCTTTCGTTTGCAGTAAGTCAGGCGGTATGTAAATTAAACAGTAACGGCGCCAGTACCGAGCCTTATAATAAACCGTTGTTAAAGATTCGCCTTCTACTTTACTTTCCATTTAGGTATAACACTTAGTTTTCGATTGCTGATCATGTTATTTAGTAACGAGTGTATTTTTCTATAAAGAATTACTTTCAGTAATTTTGTAAATCAGTTCACCATACAGTTTTATAAGTAGAGAATCGTGGAAAGCACAGTCGATAATTTTAATCTGTACTCAATATGTGAGGTAAGCGCGCTTATTTAATTTATGCAACTTCTTGATTTACAGAAGTCAACCTGTTGAACTGGCACTTGTTTATCAACAGTCGATTGTATCTTTTTAATGGCTTATATAATATTATGCTGAGCAGCGAGATAGGTTTATAATTTTCAGCATTAATAAAATATGTCTTACTGTTTGGCATCAAAGCTACCCGTAGGTTCGGAGTTTCTATTCATTCGGTTAGTTTAAATCCGGATTTTTATTGTATTGTAAAATCAACCTTGCAAATATTGATTCTCCCCGTTAACTAAGGTTGAATAAAATTTTGGACTGACTTGTGGCGTAGATAAATGCACTTAGATTTTACCGTTCATTGTTGTAAGTTTCAGTGTTATCTGTAGTATTTTGCATTTCTCACTTACACCTCAACTACACTGCTTTTCTCTCTTTTTTTTTATAATGTTCAGTAACTTTCGATACTTTGAATAAATATCTATAGTTATGGAAACACTAAGCAAATATCTGATAGGTGTAAAAATATAAAATAAGTCAAAAAATTCTCATCATCTCAAAAGTTATCCGCATCAATCCCGATACTGATAGACGATGAAACAAATGACGCATCCATGTCAAAACCAGTATGAAGTGATTTGTTATTGTCTTCGCCGGATTTTTAACTTTCCTATAGCAAACTGGTACTCATTAATCGTAAAATGTGGTACATGGAATTTTTACCATGAAAAATTCTCTGCCCCCATGGAGTCAGAACTCAAGTCGTGCGAGTAAAACGCTCAATTAGCACCACTACCCCACCTTCAACAAAACATGCTAAAGTGTTAATAAAAAAATAAGTATCATTCCCTCGTTTCGTATTATACTTACTATTGTCCGCATGATAAGATGAATTACTACATAAATCATCACTACTGTATATATGCAAAGAAGCGCCATAATTATTCTTCGCGTATGAACATTCATATGTCTTCTTTTAAAAATTATGTCGTACAACCACCTGCTCATAAAAATAATCACGATTAATTACCTGTATAGCATACGCACTGTATATAAATAAAGACGTACAACAATATGTATGTTTCATGTGTAAACCAAGTTTAATATATATTGCAACGCCACTTACATATACATATATTGCAACGCCACTTACATATACATATGCATATATTGCAACGCCACTAACACACCGTCTAATAATACATATCCAGATTAGTGTGACATCACATACAATTGTTATTATTATGGTTTATTATTAAATTGTTGAAATTAAAACTTTATATATATATATATATATATATATGTTACCGACATTTACGAACTCTCCAGATGGGATGCCACGTGGATTGGGCCACGACCGTTAATTAAAAATGAACAAAACAAAATAAAACGCAGTTTCTATTTTTATTAGAATTTAAAAAAAAAAACCAATAGACGATTTTTAAATACGTTTATTAATATTAAAACTGAAACTAACTTAAACTGAACTAATAAAACTATACTAACTTTAAACTAGAATGAAATGAATTAATTTTAAAAATAACTTGAATTAATTTGAACTAACTAACTAACTAACTAACTATTAGACTGAACATCTCCTTTTATACTAAAAATATGCATATATACACCCACATATACATATATACATGCCCAATCATAACTTTCTAGATTTTTCTGGAAAGATTCGTTCATTATTATTGTATATATTTATGGAACTTCTAGAAAAATCTTTGTACATTTATATATGTGTGAGTGTATTTTTTGATTGGTTTAACATAATTTTTAATATCCAATCATAAACGTGATTTTACCGGCTCCACGTGGAGCATCTCACGTGTAGTAATTATCTTGTCATTTGATATATTATAATATTTGTGTGTGTTTCTATTATTAATACGTCGATCAGACGATTTTCAATAACCAATCAAAATTTGTTAAATTTCTCCTCATTTTCTAGTGGTAAAATTAGGCATATTACTTACACATACATATATATACACACACATACACATATAGTTACTTTTGTAACTAGTACGACGAGAAAGCAACAGAAAGGTTAATAAACCTTAATACAAGCACGCTATTAAACCATCGTCATTATCATTATTCTTTTTACTTATTTTTTTAATTCTCAAATTCATCTTATTTATTTATTTTATTTATTTATTTAATCATTAATAACATACACGAATAAAGTATTGATCACCAAAAAATATTTGTATGTGTCCGCTCGAAATAACATAGTTAAAGATTTTTAAATTGTTTCTGCGATAGATTTAAATATTTACACTGTTTTTCAGTTTTTCATTAAAAATACAATTTCCGAAGAAGTACTGGGTATTTCGTACGAAACGTCAAATTTTGCACAAACTTATAGTACGTGGTATATTCGAAAAAAAAACGTCGTATAAATATATAATGGCTGTATGATCTCGTCTTTGTCACATGTTTCACAAACATAGTTTACAACAAAAATAAATGACAAAAAATTAATGTTACCAGAATGGAATGATCAAGTTCATCATAAATATTAAACAAAAGGATAGATCTATGAACACGTTTAACAAAAGAAAATTTAAAAATTCAATAAATTCTATGAACGAATGTAAAATTAAAAAGCTAGATTGAGTTGGACATATACAGGCGACAGAGATCTGCATTTATAGATAAAAAGGAGAAGAGGCGGTCAGTTTTCAAAATGGAAAGATGAAATACCAAAGCCAATAATAAATGATGGGTGTGAATTGTACAGAACCGTAAGGTATGGGCAAAGTTGAGGGAAATCTTTACTCAGGATATGGGCTCTTATTTTATATTTGTTCTTTGCTGTAGTTAAATACAAAGTTATTGAAATTTGTATATATATATATATATATATATATATGTAATCTTAAGCAAAAGTTAATTTGTTTTATCAAGTTGCGGAAGAATTATCGCGAAGTTTCTTTTGTTCTTAAAATTTTAGCCAAAGTACCGAAGGTTACTGATAACTGCAAAAAAAAAATGAAATAAGTGTACTTGAGGCACAAGTGAGAAATTATAAATGTTACAGATAATACTGGAAAGGAAGATAGGATGCCAACCATCTCAAGGAAGAACGAGCTTACAATGATGGATCAGAAAATCAATAAGTGAATTGATATATTGTCTACGGACAGAAGCAAATATTCAAGAGTTCTGTGACCTTTTGTAATTTAGATGGCGGCACATGAAGAAAAAGACACCGAACAATATTTTTTCTGATCACTTATATTATACTGTTTAAGCCTTAAAGATTTGTACTCGTTTATGGAGCAAGATTGTTGATACAGTTTAACAAATACTTGATTTATAGTAATATTGTTTTTTTTTTTTTGTTTTTTTTTTAAATTAAAAATATACGTTAATACGTTTATTATTACGTGACTTATTGGTTTAATAACCGCAACGACGATGCTCGCTATATAAAGATTTAATCAGTTTTATCTCTATGTATAAAACACTGAAGTAAAGCATGTTTGGTAAAGCTTTGGTTAAACCTGAATGCGACCGTTATTATTATTGTGCAATTTGTTAAATATAATTAAAAATTTATTTAGCTAATCAATAATATAGTGAAAATAGTTAAATTACAAACTGTGATCTATTACCAATATTTGGTTCGATTAACTATACCAAAATATTTAACAATCAGTATTCCCTTTGATCTTTAATTTAAAAAATTCAGTCGTACGTTATGAATTTATAACATAAAATTATGAACTTTGCTATGAATCAATATCGTTCAATTTAGAATAAATTATTCATTTTGTAAAACACCGACTACATATATATTCGTGTTGTATTAAAATATATTCAATTTATTGATGGAGTTCTAAAATCTGTGTGCTTACGTTATTTACTTTACAAAGTTTATACAATTCTAGATTATCTTTAGTTTACTCTTCAACTGAAATAAATGTTTTAATTTTATTTGATATACATTTAGTTTATTTTATATACGTTATTCATTATGTCATTTATTATCATTTAAGGATATTTTCATTTGCCATGGCGTGTTTACATTGTACTAATAAAGAGTTAAAATAAATCTGACTTAAATAAAAAAAAAAAAATACGTTTTTTTAGAAACGATGTTAGTAATTAGTAGGTTATGTGAAGTACTCAGTTATACCCATTATTAATATATATATATATATATATATATATATATATATATGTATATGTAAGAATAACATATATTTCGCGTACAAAATTTTAAAGTGTCGGAACGAAAAAAATTACTTTTAAAAAATAAAACATCATTTTCTCAGCAAAAATTAAACACATTCGGAAACAGTCGAATGTCAAATTAAAAATATAAAAAAAAAGTTTCGAAAATAAACATACCGTAAATACGAACAGGACGTCACACTCATTTTTTTCATCATAAATAATGTAAATTCGGATATTTAATTATCTGCTGGATTTCCGCCTTCTGAAAACTGAAAATAATATAGCGTAAGAACTCACCCTTACAAGATTGAAACAGGCAACAACAAACTTTTACTCTTAAACACGACATTAACCGAATTCGATCGATAGTGCGCCGACCAATAAAAATACGCGTACTTCTCCATTTGACGTTCTCTTTACGGAGAAACGTACCCTATTATGTTACGTCATTATAACGACGCTAGAGTTAGGGGTAACACTAGAGGAAATAGTTTAATTTTTATCGATGCAATTGTTCATACTGTTTTGGTAAATTACGTTCTTTATTCACGGTTGTACAGCGTAGACTGTATAAAAAGGGATTTATAATCACTAAACTTTTCTATAACAAAATGTAAAAACATTAAAAAGTGAAGAAAAGTTATTGGAATTAGAAAATGCTATAAACGATATAAAATGGCATGTGATCGGTTTAGCTGAAATTAGAGGATCAGAAGAAATTATACTAGAGCGAAATCATGGTAATATTTTGTTTCATTCAAGCAGTATTAACGGGCAAGGAGTAGGTTTTTACGTACATTATAAGTTGAAGACTGCTATCGAGGAATTTAAAGCAGTTAATGAAAGAATAGCGGTGTTAAACTTAAAAATTAATAACAATGCAATCAAGCTGGTCCAATGTTATGTGCCTACAGCTGCTGCGAGTCAGGAAGAAAAAGATGTCTTTTATAACTTATTACAAATAATTATGGAAGAAAACGATCACGATAAAACAATAGTAGTAATGGGTGATTTCAATGGTAGATTAGGTAACCGGCAACATGGAGAAGAATTGGTCATAGGAGATTTCACTGCTGGAGATAGGAATGAAGATGGCCAACGATTGGTAGAATTTTCGCTAGAAAATAATTTAAGAATAGCAAATTCACTCACCAGAATTAAACCAGCTAGAAAATGGACTTGGCCAACTCCTAAAGGTCAAACATTTGAATTAGATTATATTTTAATAAATTATAAAGTTAATTTTTGTAAGTTTGAAATCATTAACAGTTTAAAATTTGATTCAGATCACTGTCTATTGAGAATAAAAATACAGTTACTCAATGGTTTCATTCGAAGAACACCTCCTAAAGCGTTACGACCTGTATTGCATGATTCAAATATAACAATTAAATACAGAGAAATTTTAGACAAAGAATTATTATCGGTTAAAATGATGGAAGATATTCATGAATGGTATAGTACACTGGTAATTTTAATGACAAATGCTTATAGTAAGGCAATATAAAAATAAAACTAAGAGAACCAAACTATCAGATTCAACAATAAATATATTACAGCGAAGGGAAGAACTGAAAAAACGTTTAAAAATATACAATACGAATATAATCGAGTACTGTGAGATAAAGAAATTAGCCAGAAAACGAATTAGGGAAGATATCAGAACACATTTTGAAAAGGTTTTAGAAGAATTTTTACCATCTTGTGCTATGAAAAAAGTACAAAGGAAATTATTAGACGGGAAAGAGTGGATAATAGGAATACAAGACAAAAAAGAAATAATAGAAGCAAAATTATCGAGTTAGCTGCAGAATATTATGAAGATCTATATAAAGATGATGAATTAGATAGCACCATTTATGATCACGTATAGGCAGATATGATTCCTGAAGTTCTTGACCGTGAAATAACTGCGGTAATTAAAGAATGGAAGAAAGGAAAAGCTTGCGGATTCGATCGAATTTACGCGGAACGTATGATGGGAGCGCCGGATTGTTTCATAAACATTTGTGCAGAATTTTTCGATAAAATATTCGAGTTAGAAAAATTTCCCCGAGAAATGGCTATATCCAGTATTATATTACTGCACAAAAAAGGATCTCGTAGTAATTTAGATAATTATCGACCGATTAGTTTGATTCCTGTTATGTGCAAATTGTTTATGAAGGTCTTAGAAAGAAGAACAAGCTGGATTTAGAAGCGGGTTCTCAACTATAGATAATATTCATATAGTTAATCAGGTTATAGAAAAATGTCGAGAATATAATTTGAAGCTACATATATTGTCCTTATTGATTTCAGTAAAGCTTTCGATAGGATTAAACACAGTGCGTTGTTCGATGCTTTACATCATGCAGGCGTGGAAACAAAGTATATAAATTTAATTAAGGAAATATACAAATTAAGTATGGCTTACAATTCATTAGAAGAACATAGTAGAATATTTAATCAATCCAGAGGAACAAAACAAGACGATCCAATTTCTCCGGCACTTTTCAACACGGTACTTGAATTTTCTATAAGGAAATCAAATTAGGAAACAAAAGGAATAAATATAAACGGACAATATTCATATAATCTTAGATTTGCAGACGACATAATTCTATTTGCGGGATCTGCAAACGAACTTTCCATAATGTTAGAAGAACTCTACCGTAATTGTAGAAATGTAGGTTTAATTATAAACAATAGCAAAACTAAGTTTCTTACTAATAGTACACCAAAAACAGTTTGCCTAAATGGAGAAAAACTGGAATACATGCAGGAAGCAATCTATTTGGGTCAGTGCTTATCATTCAATGATTGGATGGATAAAGAACTAACAAGAAGAATTGCCGCAGCATGGAAAAAATTTTGGAGTTTAAAAGGTGTTATAAAAAAATAGAAGCTGAAAAATTAACCTACAAGCAAAAGTTAACGCCTGGAAAAATGCGTCGTACCAGTTTTGTTATACGGTTGTCAAACGTGGTCTATGAAAGCAGCACATATTGACAAAATCAGTCGTGTACAGAGAACAATGGAGAGATCTATCCTTGGAATTCGAAGATTGGACCGAATTCGTTCGGAAACTATTAGGTATAAAACTAAAATGAAGGACATTGCGAAGTTAAGTCAGCCTGAAATGGAACTGGGCCGTTCACATGATTCGTCGGGATGGTTTGGCCGCAGATGCAACCAAGTGGATTCCATATTACAACAAACGAAGTGTAGGCAGACAACCGTTAGGGTGGGCAGATGACTTCAGACGGCGGATGGGCTCTACTTGGTTGCGATTAAGCTCCGATAGAGCGGAATGGAAAAAAAGGGGTCAATTATATGGTGTCCTTAATCATGGTTAATTGTGTGGGTATATGGTATTTTTGTTATGTGTTTCATCATTTTATTAATATTTTCATGGGTGGGAGGCCTTCGGCCAATAATTGGTGAAATATAGGCTTTATTTATTTTTATGTATATATATATATATATGACTACATATCTACCTAGTCTACAAATACATATCGGATATACGAAAATTACTAACAAAACGTTTCGTATCAATTTTCCCAATTATTTGCACATAAAATATAAACGAATCCAAAAAAATAATATTGTTTACCTGGATGCCGATGTGTGTTGGTCACAAAATTTATCGTAATAGTTGTGCATATAGCTGAAATGTATCTTTGTCTTATCTCGTATTACGTTACAAAGTGGAAAAATACCTGCAATATTAACATACACAAAATGAACGGTTATATACATTTTGGCGTCGTGTAACCACAAATAAAATACATTGAATTAGTATGTTCTGATTGTTATGATACAAATGCAATATTATATAAGACTCTCTTACTATACTTGCTCACAAAACTTAAGTTTTATTTGCTTGCATACACATTTTACGATTTGTTTTTAAACTACAAGTTTTACATCCCTAATTTACATAAATGCTAACTAACTTTTCTCCCGTCCCATATATAATATTATACATATAGTCTAAATGTATGTATTCATTAAATAAAATTAATAATTTTTACCTTCTAATTGTTTATTTAACTATGTACCAATATTAATTCTTGAAATTTACCTAATATATATATATATATATATATTCTTTTAATCTATAATAATAATAAATTTTAGCTTATTATTACTAGTAGCGATTATTATATATATTATACATATATATATTATGTCATGATTATCAACATCGTCGTACTATACCTTGCCGAGCATCGATACTAACCCATTATACATTATTTTTGGATACTAAAAACATTCAAGATATTCATTGAATGGAGCGTCGCTGCCTTGTCCGCGATAATTCAAATTTAAATATCCCGCGAGCTATATTGAAATTAAATCGTCGGGTTAAAAGTTGACAAACTACGTCAACGCGACATACCATTAATAATATTTTAATAATATTTACTCAAGTAGTAGTAAGATCAGAGATCTCCTTAATGTTGAACAGGAAATCCGGCATATAATTTGTATATTTTTCTCTATATCTAGTCCACGTGATCCAATGTACACTCAAATTTATTTTGGACCTCGTCGGTTACCAGTGGTTTTACTAATGTCTAATTTAAGGCACGGCGCAATTTTAAGGCAATGTTATATACACTTAATATAAATTTCAACGCGATATCTATTATAAATTTGAATTCGAAAAATGCTAAACTAACAAATTAGGTTTCGTCGTAATTTACAAAAAATTATAATACCGAATTAATTAAAGCGTTTTTAAAAACTTACATCTTTTCAGCGGACATTTGAATGTTAACCGTTTTTAACTACGATATAAATATTTTTTATACGAAATTTTACTCGCCTTAGACAAGGATATAAACATGTATAAAGTCATTTTGTCAAGTTTTAGCTTTATATTGTATCGGTTAACTTTGCTGTTACACATTAACGAAAACGAATTTACAGTTGACATGACGGAATAATTATACTCCTTATCTAAAAAATAATAAAAATGATAATAGCGCATTTTCGAAATTATGTATATTATATCGTAAATAAATAATAACATATGGTAAAAGGTATTGTACAGAAATTGCGCATATATACATATATATAACAAATACAATCATGTATATAACAAATAAATATTATTGTCCCGTTATAAGGCATCGTGATGTAACGTTTAAAGAAGACGAAATCGCGAATTCTTAAGTTATAACGTTGGAAAAGGTATTCGGTAGAAACTCTATGTTATTATTACATATTATTATTAAATAAAACATACATACACACATAATAACGTAAATTATTACTAATACTGCGCAAAAATTTACGAATTATTTATTACACATCCAACAATGAGTAAAGTGATCCTTTATTTTTGGAATGTATTTATTAACTGCGTGTCAAATATATATATATATATATATATATATATATATACACACTCAAAATATGTATATTCATTTATGGTAATTGGAAAAATTTAATCTTTAAAAATAATGTATATATATTACACATCGCTGGAAATTGAAAAATAGCCTAAAAATACGTTGTATTTAGATATATAAAATAATTTTAAAATGTTGTTCCTTTCGTTAAAAGTTGGCTAAAAAAAAAAAATAATAAAAAAAATAAACCAAGAAGAAACCAATTATTACATAAAGTTTCGTTTTAAAACAGTCATTCGATTTAATATTATTTTTAATTCGACTAGGTGAATAGGTGTTAACGATTTAAGAACAACGTGACAAGTTCCAGAGCCTTAATTCGAGCACGTCGGATATCGAGAAAATTATAATAACGAAAATTGAAGAATGTAACGCGAGTATAAATATAGCATCCTTTTTTTAGGTTTTCTGAAAATGGAACTACAAAAATAAATTCGACTAATTAACAAACGTTAATTAATCGAATAAACGGAATTTGTTTAAAAGGAATGTTCCAGTATGACACGAGTAATCGTTAAACGGAATGTATAACTATCGAATACGGAGGTTCGTAACGATCATTTTAATTAGTCACGAAATAAAAATATCGTGCTTAATTTAATAACACGTTAAAATTTAAAAAACGAGTAAATATTTAAAACCGAGGTACATAAATACGTCTGTATCAGTTCGAAGAGATTCTTTATTAACGAACAAAAAAAAAACGCCTTTAAATTCGTTTTAACATTTAAAATAACAACAACAATATATTAATATTACGCTCGCCAATAACAAATTAATTTGCCACTAAAATGGTACACATACACATGTATATACATACATACATATATGTGCGCACACTTGTAACGCAATATGCTTCTAGTATAGGATTCGAACATTAATTTTGTATTTAACCGTTTGGGTCAAGCAACAATTTTTCATATAAAAATTTCGGTATACGAAATAGTTTTAAACCCAAGTAAAATGCTGTTAAACTGCAGGTACTTACTTTATTAGCCCGTTCAATCCCGGCGTTCATTATATGGTACACTAACTTTTAATGCTAAAAATGTCTATTTTTTTATTTTTAAAAGGAACATTTTTAACTGACAGAGAATGTTTCAATTCTGAAAATATGTATACAACACATTAAAGTTATTAGTCATGCGAAAAGCAAATATTATATATAAAATAATATTTCATATTTTCACATTCTCCAGTCATTTTCCTTAACTACTTCATCAAAATGTATAATTTTCTGAAAAAAAAAAAAAAAAAAAATTAATATGCGACTGAAAGGGTTAGAAATGCAGGTTTAGTTATTACAAATGTAGGATGTTCTATATGCAGTGTAAAATGTTTTTGGAAAAAGAAAATAATACGTTAAAATTTAAAAACTGCATTAATACTTAAAGCTAACGTATAACGCCCGTAATTATCGATGATAAAAAAAATAACGTTGTAAATCAGATTTTAAAAATGTAAAAGAAAAAAATAGACGATTTAAGCATTAATTTTGTATTTAACTATTTCGGGTAGATGTATGCATTATACATTTTTTATGTAAACTTTTGGTGTATGAAATATTTTATAAATCCGAAGAAAAAATAAATTTAACTCTATTTCGATAATCACTAATATTTATTTTCTTGTGAAAAAAATTATACTTGTAAAATTATGATTTTTTTTAAATTTTTGTTATCACTTGATAATGGCGTAAATGCCGAATTTAATATATTAAACGACTGAAAAATAATTTTTAATGCGATATATACAAATAATTTTAAAAATTAACGATGTTCTACGTCGATCAAACGGCTCAGATACTTCTTCACTTATTACTAATCGTGGCCGTCGTTATGTAGTGAATTAATTTGTTTTTACATTTCAACGATAATTACACACATACTAACACATACATATATATTATATATATATATATATATATATATATATATATATATATATATATATATATACACAAAATTGTGCAGTTCATTATTTGAGATTATTTCGAATTACAAACGTAAATTATACGAAATTCTAAATTATGTTAATACGATTTCAATGAATTTTACATTAAATCGATTTATGGTATTGAAAGCGCAACATATTATGAAAACATGATAGATAATGATAAAAATGAAAATTAAGAACCAAAGTTGCGAAATTCATTCTTCGTAGTCTTTCTCATTTGACATTATTAAAAAACTAAACGGAGAAATTTCCTTTAAAATTGACAGCATAACGTGTTATAAAACAACTACAATTATTTAGTGTGTAAGATTTAAATTTATAGTTTATATTTCTCATTCTTACGATGTTAACCACTTTAAATCGGAACCAAAACATACGTACGTATGATATGAAAAATAATCCACATGTGCATATAAGAAAATGGATGACAAAAAAAATAAAGAGTACATAAAATATTATGTTGAAAATAGTGACGATTAACTAAAAATAATAATTTAAAAATTAATCAGCTTACTGGTTTGTTTCGATAGTTTTTTTTTTTTTTTTTTTTTTAAGTTATAGTTCCTACTAAGACTAGTAATCTTCTTGTCTTTTTTTTTTTTTTTGGTTTCCATCGAAATTCTAATAATAATTACAAATAATAACAATAATTTATAAAGAATACAAAAAATACTATTGACTTTACTCGCACACACACACACACACGCATATATATATATATATATGATGTAACGGTTATGTAATTTAGAAAAAAGATGGACATAAGAAATAATAATAATTGTTACTTAAAAATATGATCGAATTCGAGTAGAAAACATTCGATCACTAGATTCTGCTGCATCAGATCCAAAGCCATATTCATAGATTCTTGCTCTGGCCACATTAACGTTGGTCCAAATACGATAGCCAGATTTGGTATGTGCATTCTGTTAAATTCTTTATAATTCGTAACTCTGTGGAGCAAAATTAAAATTTAAAAAAAAAAAAAAAAAGAAAAACCAATAATAAATTTAAAAAATAAACACTTTGCACACAGTGCTAATAATTCTATCTGAATTAATTAATCGACAAAATTATACAAACGTTTATGACAATTATAAAAATAAAACGTACGCACCGAACAAAAATAAACACTGAAAAGTGTTAAACATTGTAGAATATGTTTAAAGACACAAGAAAAAATCTAACATAGATAAATAACTAAAGTATTTACTCCCATGATAAAACATACACACACACACAAACATCAAACATATATATATATATAAAAAGTAAAAATAATAAGTATCATATATTTCATAAGATTATTATTATCATCAAGAAAAAAATAACGGTTGCTGACACACGTATTACACAAATATTAGACACGAAAGTTATTGGAAAGAAATAAAACTTAAGGCACGATTTAATAAGCTAAAATCAATTTCAAATATTTTTTTACAAAACAAATAACTGATAAATAAAGAAGCTATAAAACAAAAAGCTTAATTGAACAGACTTTTACATACATTTGATTTCATTAAATTATTAACAGAAATAAACTATTTAACGTGAGAGATGATCCGTAGGACTGTTTTTTATTTTTTTTTTAAATGTTCGGGGTGTTAGTAGGAAAATTTACAATAAGCGTGTTAATATTTTTTTGTGAGTTTATTTTGATCGGACTAAGAAAATTTACAAAAAACAAAATTGTTAAACAAAATTTATTACCTTAACAAATGCTGCAGCAAAAGTTTCAACGTGTCATGATTAGCCGGTGGTAAAGACTTTGTGATATCTCTGAACGTAGCAATCTTTTCCTTCTTATTGTGATTATCTAAAAATAATGTTATTATTTCACCTCATTAAAATCGAAATTTATTGCTTGTTTTGTTATAATTATAATATATGTATTTTAATACTTATATCTATTGTATACGACAAGTGTTTTCATATGTATATATATATATATATATGTGTGTGTGTGTGTGTGTGAGCGTGCGAAATGCAGCAAATGTGAGAAAAATATGTCAAATCGTGTAACATACTGCTGGCTTTAATCGCTTTATTGAAGAAATGATATGGTATGAGAGGTTCTTTTAATTCGCGGAAAAATAACTTTAAAGCGCCCGTCAGTACGTGAACATCCTCTTCTTCATCCATTACGGATAAATTATTTTGATCAACCTAAAGAAGAAAATATATATTTATATATAAATAGAGACGGCTGAATATTTTCACATTGAACATTTAAGATATCTACGATAATAATGTAAATATCAATTGATTAAAATTTTGATCAGATATCAAAAACGTGTCCAAATTTAACGTTTCGCGGTGTTACTAAAGTGCTTTAAAAAATATAAATATTCAGTTTGGAACAGGTTTTTATTTTTTTAATTACTGAGATAGTCCTATTAAAATTATAAATTATTAGATAGTCCTGAGAAAAATATAAAAAATACATTTTCGCAATTTAAATCATATCTCTAAAATCAAAAGTGTTTTATCAGATGAAATTATCCAACGCACACAAATAAAGTTATAATTTTCCGCCAGCTCGACTTAAAATAATTGTCTCTATGTCCAGAACAGTTTTCCAGCCAGAAGTAATGCGCAGCTGTCATCTGTCGATTTACCTACTAATATATCTGGTTCGAATCCGAATTGGTATACAACTACGTCTGTTATTCATCGACTATTGATAGGAACCACCTAACAAGAAGGATAACGGCGACTGTTGGATACCAGACGACATCGTCTCGTGTAATGAGTTTACGACAATACTATCACGCTCGCCAGTACATTTTTTTTAACAAAAAATAAAATAAGATAAAATAAACACAAAAGAAAAATATTTGCAACGCGCTTTAATAAATTATTTCAAATCACGAAACTTTTGCTACAATTTATATCTAGAATAATCGAATGAGAAAAGCTACGTATATTCCAAACTTTTCATACTAAAATAGTCTATCTAGGTCTCGAAGATATAGAAATTAGTTTAAGATTATTTATAATATTAAACTAAATGCGCGGAAATAGTTATAATAGTTTTCGGAAAGCGTATTATACTGAAAGTCAATAATTTAGATTCGCATGGACCAGTAATTATAAGATACTGAAAGCTTCTTATCAAATTGAATAAAAAATTCAGCACGATCATATTTATCGATAAGGTAAAATTATATTATAATCGAATATATCAAACTTTATGAATGGCAATTGTCAACAAAATGAATCGAGAAAACTAGAAAATAACCCAGAACATTGAGAAAACTTTAGAATAAACTAAAAGTTTTTAGAAAACGACACTAAAACATCAATATAAGAAAAAACATAATCATTGGGTGTGTCGACACATTAAAACGAAAAACTTATAGTGAAATTAATGAATTTTAATAACGGCACGTTTGGGGGTTACATATCCTTTCTTTTTCAGTTTGTGTCGTTAAAAATATGAAGATCAACTTCTGCCTATACAAAAAAAGGGAAAAATGTACAACAGTCAATTACATTTAAAAAATAAGTTACTCATTGTCAATATTTCTTTTGGGCATCAACTAAATTTTCATGTACAGTTACGAAGTAAAAATATTGAAAGCATCGTAATGTAACGATTTCACTACCGAATTCGTTATTGTTAATGCAATTTTCATTATTTACAATCACTTCGTAGAATTTCTATTTTTATTTTTTAAATAGAACATTTCCATTTCACTATTTTTCAAATATTAGTTTTGTAATTTAATTAGATAACAGTTACAAAAAATATTTAAAAAGTCAGCACCAATATTACATATATCTGCATGTACAGTTACATCGAAACAAAATAATAAGTGAACGACACATTTTTGTATATTATATAACCACAAGAAAAAACAATTATTTCAATTATAATATTACCCAACTATTTTTTAAAGAATATCTCACATACGTCATGATTGGTGTTGATCGCTCGTCTACATTAAAAATATGAACTGCGTAGTTATCTTAATCATGCGACAAATGAATCGTCTATTAGACATATAATGAGCATACTTTTAAATGTATTTCTGCGGATAAACGTGGAATTCGTGATTATAATGGGAACTTGAAAAAGAAGTTAAATGATCATTATTCGTGGATTCACATGAGAACAAAATTTAAACAGCAGCTGAATAACAAAGAAAATTTTCAAATTATTAATTACTTAACTTTTTTCGAAAAATGTTAACCAACCAACCCTTCTAGAACTAATTTCATTTAAATATGATCAATAATTTCTGATATGATTTTTCTTTTAGACGTCACAAAAAAAATGTACGCACCCACACACACGCAATATATAATATCAAGGCGCAAAACTTGTTCGGTTCACATATTGAAAAATTATTATAATTATGAGGTTTTTTCTATTGATCAAAGTAACTCAAATTATTAAAACAAAAAAAAAAAAGAAAAATGCACTATAAAAAGTAGATAAAACAAACCTGCAGTCTAATCTTCTGAACTTGCGACAAATTACCAGATGCTCTATATAAACCGTCAGTTTTCATATTTTCTTCCGATTTTTCAATGCAATTAATGCACTGCTGAACAAACACCGGAACTCGAGGACTTTCAGCTGTACAAACCTTTTCCAAATATGAACCGAATACAGGCTCGTCTGGAGAAGAATATATTATTCCAGAATTATATAATCGTCGGTTACATGAGAAATGTGATAAATAATAATAATATTAATAATAATATTATAAATCTTGTTTCAATTTTATTAACCAGTTTACTTCGTCTCTAAATCACTAATATCTTCTAACGTTAGAGTCAGGGTGAAAATTCATTACAGTCATGCAGTATATATTAAATTGTCTGTTCAGGATTTCCCCACTTACATGCAGCTAATGTCGTCATACCCCATTTCTGCTTTAAATAACCACATTTTCCCCATAAAGTTCTAATTATATTAAGGGTCTCTCATTCTTTACTTCGTAAGTTTACTTCCGGGACTTTTTTCTTACAAAATGAGAATTTTTTGGATATTCTAGATTTCTTTTCCATGTTGTTTTCCAACATAATTGCTTCGTGCAAAAAGTTATTCTACTGGTTTACATGCGGTACGTCGAAAAACTTTGCGATTTAATATAAAATCGTCCAATTTGATTTTTATAAACCGTCGTAGAAATCGTTGTTGAATGCGTTCCAGATTTCTCATTTGTAAAACACAGGTTTGGCTTCCATAAAGAAGATGTGGAAGTATAACCAACCGCTTCGTACACTCAAAATCTTAGTCATTAGTTTTAAATGTTTATTATTAAACACGCGATTGTTTAATTTAGAAACTACCGTTAATGTACGATTACATCTACAGTTAATTTCTCCATCTAATTTTACTGTACACAAGATATAACTTCAAAGGTGTGGAAAGTGTTAAACACGTTCTATGGGTCAGGAAGTTAATTGCAAACAGATGTCACCTTGATTATTTGTAGTACAGAACCCTAATATAATATTCCTTTTATCTACATTAATCATATGACCTAAACCATAAAAGAATACCGTCTAAGTCATTTTCGTAACAGAAAGCTATCTCTGTTCTCGATAACATTAAATACTTGTTGGTTGTAAAACCATATACAGTTTTCACCGCATCATAGAATTTCTTATAATTTTCATATCGTTATAACGGTTTAGTTTAGTTCAATTCTCCACATTTTACCAACCACTATTTTTCTCTCTTTTTTTTTTTTATTTTGTATTGCACGCATATTTTAGCTTCTTTATATTTTTCCACCGATATATTTGAATTTGACGCGCTTAAAGTAGATTCGTACATCTTTATTTTAGATTTAAATAGTTCTGAAATTTCATTTATATATTTAATAAATCAATCTGAATATTTAATTTTTTTTTGTGCTACAAATTTCGTTACCTCTTGTATAAGTAGGA
Organism: Coronaproctus castanopsis; assembly: GCA_032883995.1. Classification (NCBI taxonomy): domain Eukaryota; kingdom Metazoa; phylum Arthropoda; class Insecta; order Hemiptera; family Monophlebidae; genus Coronaproctus; species Coronaproctus castanopsis. Next base: position 171,214,441 of record CM065052.1, read on the forward strand.
TTTATCTATAAATGACGATACAATAACTGCTACGTTTGCTGATAATACCACTGTATTTTCTGTTAGCGATAGCCAAACTAAATCAACAGCAAAACTTCAACGAGCGCTTAATCACATCCAAAATTGGATAACAGCATGGAAGATTAAGCTTAATGAGGCAAAATCTATCCACGTTATCCGTACAATCGATACACAGCACAAAGTACACCTAGGTAATCGAGCTGTACCAAGCGCCTTACTTGGGAACTCCACATTATCAAAAATCAAGACAAAAACACGTCAATTATACTGACTCATCAATCAGAACTCTGCATTAGACCTATCGTGTAAGCGCAATTACTCTACCAGCCAATCTGAACGTACGGTATCCAACTGTGGAGATGTGCTAAGAGTGCAAATCGCAATAAGATCCAAGTCAGACAAAATCCCATTCTGCATGCAATAGTCGATACATATCGATTTTCATGTAAGTTCACCAAAAACTATTAAATCGCAAGATTTAGTCTTGTAAATGATAATTACATTTTAGGAGCTTTAACCATTGGGTTAATTGCTTCACGATAAGTACTGTGCCGAGCGGTTAACTAATTATTAAAATAGTTGCTTATTTGACACCAAGTTAGGATTGTAACGAAAAAAAAACACAACAAGATTTATTTATCAACAACTAAAAGCAATTCTTTAATGCAGATCCAAGAATTGCTTTCACTCACTGGTTTTCTTTAATTTCAATTTGAAATGTACAGAAGATGAGTCGGCGATCTGCCCAGCAATCCGTTCCACGAAATACTCGGAAAAGTATATTACGTCCGATACATCCAATTGTTTTCTAATTACATAATCTAAATGATGCCAATGTTTCGAGTGTAAATTCTACAATATATATATTCAATGTTTTGATCACATGTAAAGAGATCCTTTAGATTTGAGGTATACCGGACAGGTTTGAAATAAGGAGAATAATTTTTAAACAACATTTTCTAGGTTTCTGACGATCTCTTTAGTTGCAATAACTGCCGGCGAATCTTTTTGCTGCTTTATATCCAGAACAGAAACCATCCGAAATCATTGCCGTATGCGTGCAAATCTATAACAAAAGACTTCTAGTGATTCCATGCCTGTTCTCCCATGCTTCATTGCTACAAGACGTTGAAACGGCGAAGGAATTAAAAAGAATAGAAAAAAATGGAAATAGGTAAAGGGAATAGCAAAGAGGAATATGAGGAATATGATAAATATAAGGATATAGGAATATGCAGAAAATTGTATATGCATATATCTTGTAGAAGCAAGAGTACAAAACTAAGCAATCACATAAATTTTTACCCGGTGGCAACCTAGAAGGAAGACTACTGAAAATATAATGCGGCTTATGCAGAGGAAAAAGGAGAAAAGAATTAAAGAAATGAGGGAGAGAAATAACAATATTTTGGGGCGATATCCTACAGTTTAAATAAAAATCACGACCGTAAAGGAGCGGTTGCTACGGAGAATGTAGTTGTATAAGGCTTTGATAAGCCTCGCTGAAGGTAAGACAGCAGTCATAGAATTTTGCAGACTTTTAGTACACAGATCGTCACTCTCTCGTCTCATTACTCTGCCGCTACTGCAATCACTGAAATCGTCTCCTTAAGAGACTTCCCAGTAATAACAAGTCTTGGTCCGCGACTGCTTATTTTACTGACATTTTATTCGCAGATAACCGTTAATATATAATGTGTGTATATATATAATCTCATGAATTAAACTAAGGTTCTAACATAACACAATTGAAAATGTTTTGAGAAAATTAAAAAAAAATACTGTAGATATTACGTAAAAATACATTACTTGTACAAAATTTTAAATCTCTATAATACCTATTGTTACCAATAAATAAAAAAACCCGGTTAAACATAAATCTTAAAAGAGAGGAATAAACAACAATAAAGCAACAATAACGTAATTGTATACAAATTTAAACGAAAACGAAACAAATTGTTAAAAATACAACAGAGACCAACAAACGGAGAACAATAAATCAGAACGCATATAAGTTGTAAATAACGTATCAATAAAATCTTTCCTTATCGACAATCAACTTTAAGTATCGCTGTTAAAAAATTTTAAACTAATTTGGAACACAAAATGGGTGATTCCTTACAAAAGTTATTTTGTTTAATACATAAGCTGATTTTAATTGGTATATAGAAAAAAAATCATTACGCACGTTCTGTTTTTTTTTTTTTTTTTAAATTAATTAAATAAAAGGACAATGTAAAAAGGAACGATAGAATTTTTTTAAATCTAATTACTGTTCAAAATAATAAAAAACAAAAAAAAGTAATCGAAATAACTTTTTATAAAAAGGCCACAAAGCTTTTCGGATATTAAGCTATTATCAAGTGACATAAAAAATACAATATATTATATATTGTGGTGTTTTTTATAAACAATTTAGTGATTTTAACTACTTTTTTGTTGTTTATTATTATTTAAATTCACTACATTCTACACTGTTAAAATGAATTATCGTTCGTCTTTAAAATCGTATTTTTTTCTTCTTATTAAACCGGAGCCACACAAGCGTCAACATTTGAACGAGTGTTGCAACAGATGTTGAAGCATTACAATGGAATAAGTAGCACGAATTGCGAAGTAACGTGCGGTTTGATTAACAAACGCACGTTTAGAACAGATTCTCGCACGATGAAAATGAACAAGTAACACAGCGATAATAAAGTCGACGTGCGTTTTAGCGTTTTGTGCGACATTATTTAAAACGTACGTTAGAAATACGCGCGTTACAAAGTGCGTTAAACTAACGCTCGTATATCTTCAGTCTGACTAATGTCATCAGTTAACAATCAGTTGCAAAGTAATTTATCTTAGTTCTTTTTGGGCGTGTAAATTTTTTACATTCGTAGGAGCAGCCTAATTTTACTATAATAGTCAATATATTTTTTAAAAAGAAAGGATATAAAGCACACACACACACATATATATCATTTTCTTAAATGATAGATAATCAACTTCAGTTTTTATAGATATTTTTTTATTAATTATTTAATCAGATGGTCTTACTTAAACTCTATCCAGATCATGCATACATATTTTTCATATACAAAATCATTCGATTATAATTAATATTATTAACATTTCTTTAATTATAATATCTATTATATAATCATTATTTTCTTATTATTTCTGAATAATTAACAAATTTATTATCCTGTAATTTTAGTATCGTGAATTGTGAAAACAAAATAACCAAATTTAACTTTGTAATAATTAAAATTTATTTTATATATATGCGTGGGAAGATTACATATATATATATATATACATACTGCACGAAACGTATGTGTTGTTCGCATCTTATAAGTTCAGACAGTTGTAGCGCTTAATATTTCAGATTTAAACTTCGACAACTTTAATCTTGGTAAGTATATTATCCATTAATAATATCTACACATACAAAATTATTAATTTCTATTGTTATATCTATTCCTAGTTTTATTATCGACAACAGTAAGTTCGATAACGAAGTGTCCGACGATAATAAACAAATACCGATCAGGCCTCGAAGGTACGTCATAATATTGGAAGCGAAATCAAGCATAACAATTATCAACAATTAGAAATTAGAAATAGGTAAAGAGTACCCTATTTATCATCGATATCAAGAACCATTATACAGTTCTTTATCGATTTTCTAACTTTAATTAATCAGGTCTCGCGGTCGAATTTTGATGATTTGTTTGAAATAAATAAGCAGTCAAGTCAAGCGATGCAACGAAATATAGTGAAATTAATATCGGAAATTCTGAAAAAGAACACAGACCAATATGTATGCACATTCAAATGGTCAACGCAACGTTTCAATTAAAAACATATCAAGCGACGACAATGGAAGAAATAATTCACATATTACTTTTGAAGCAAGATGAATTAGCATCTCTCCTGATCGACAATTATGGAATAGTCGATAATAATCTATATCGTCAAGCACGATATTACACGGGTCCGACATTACTTTCGAAGGAAGAGTTTTTCCGGAAAATGAAATCAACAATGAAATTCCTTTTCACAATCTTAAGAATAATACATCGCGAATGTTGGTACATTTACGGAAGAGATACAACCTTGAGATAATCTACACATCGAAATAACACCGTCGAATTCGGTGCTTTCGACCACAACGATTACTGCAACCTTTTTATTTGGAGGAATCAGTTTTACCGAGCAACATCTTAATCCTCCGATAATATCAGATTTGTACGACATTGGTGATGAATCGACGAATCCGATTTCATTGATGATTCATACTTTCTCGCGTTTGTTAACACCGAAGATTCGGAAATCACGTTAGTATTAAATATAGACGAGTTAATATATACACGATCTGGATAGCGTCAATAAATAAGAACATCCGATTAAATGATGTTAAGAAAAATATGTTTTTTATATCCTTTCTTCTTAAAATACACATTAAGATTGCTAACAATTTACAAGCTGTATAAATTCAAAAATTAAACAATTTAAAATTTAAAAAAAGAAACTCGTGACAGTGTTGCATAGCCAGTTATGCAGTTTGGAAAGGAAATAATTTTATTGCATTATTCAATATATATATATATATTTTTAATAAAAATAATTATTGAAAATATATTCTCGTGTTTAGAGGAATACAATATAGCTGTAAACGTTTCTAATTCGTAATTTAAACAATTGTTTTAATAAAACATGCACTATTTACAAGTTAATCCCAAAACAAAAAACAATATACATATATATATACAAGTTAATTGATGCGAAACGAAAACAAGTTAAACATCAAAAATTGAATTTGTTATTCGGTAAAAAATAAATTAATATTAATCGTATTAAAGGAAGAAGCGCAAATAAACATAAACCAGTTACCAATGGAATTCACTCTAGCGTCACCGACCAGATGTATGTACACAAATATACAGATACACATATATGCGCGTTTTAAAAATGAGAAATCGCAAGCTACCTTTCCAAATTCCTTTTTTAACCAAAGCTTCCATAGGTGGTCGACGATGGAAAAATTTTTTAAGTCTAGCTTTTATTTTTGTTTGACGTTCCGCGGGGCTAACAGTTAAATCTTCAATGCTGCCATCTTTATTTTTAGCTGTAATAGAATAGCAATCCATTTATACATGTATATATGTATGTACATACACGTACTCGTATATATACATCGCGGATTATAAAGCATTTCTGCTGCGTAACAGATTAGTAGTAGTATTAGCATTAGTAGTAGTAGTAGTAACAAAATAATAACTGTACTGTATGTGTGCGCGTGTAAAATAAGTTCCGAAACTAGGCATTTAATTAATAATATTAGATCTTTAATTTAATACAAAAAGATTATTCGATAAATATTAATATTTCAACCTTGTTTTCGATTTCAATCGAAATATTTTACAAACTAGAACGCTATTTACACCGCTCCTCGAGATCAATAAAAGTAAAAATCACTTAAAGATGCTTCAACAATGAAAATAATGAACGACATACTTGAAAAATTTATTTATACATGTATATATATATATATCTTTTAAACTAGCAATTGTTATATATACTCGGCTATATCGGAAACGGCTCTAACGATTTCGATGAAATTTTGTACATACCTCGAAGAACCATTTATTTTTTGTTCATTCTGATAAAAATTTAGTTTTGATATGTAAACATCATTTTATTATTATTAAAAAAACTATGGTACGATTTTATATCGCAATAATGGCCCGTTTGGAAATTACGTATATTGAAATTTTGGACCTCGATATCCTCCTAAATTATGTATATTTCGATGTTCTATCCAACGGTTTCTGCTTGATACTTTTTAAATGAAAATTTTAGCACCGTTCGAATGTTATAAGTTTAGAAATTTGCTTTCACCGCATGTGTTGGTAAATATAAGTAAAATCTTATATGTCGGACACTGTTTCGATTTAAAATATCGGATCTTTCAGGAATATTTTTTAATATGTGGAAAAATTATTTTAAGAAAAAAATCCTCCGATCGAAAAATTCCAAAATCCATTAAAAAAAAAACATTAAGCGTGGTCTCCTTCCGATATTTGTCAAAACTGAAATTTTTTTGGTTATAACTTCGGAAATTTATGAAACGAAATTTTACACGATTAAAATAGTTACTTATGTAACGATTTTTAATAGTACGCGATTTTTATCTAAATATATTTTCCGAAAAATACGATTTTATAAAAAAAAAATAAAACAATATCATTATTTCAAAATTAATTCGTTCAGTTCGATATTACCTTGAAATTATCGAGAGAAAAAGTGTGCTTTTTAAAAAATAATAATAAAATAAGGTTTATATATCAAAATGAAATTTTTATTATAATTAACGAAAAATAAATGGTTCTCTTTGATTATTATAAATCAGAAATGTTTGTTATTATTGTTAATAATAATATGCGCAAAGATATGCCGAAAATTAATATCAGAAAACGCATGCTTGTTATACTAACAGTTATAAGTAGCAAAAATTATAACCGTTAAGTAAAAAAAAAAAATTATTTTGTTAATTATATTTATCTAGGACTAGAACAATTATAAAGGTATGCTTACTTTTAACCGATTTCGAACGTGTAATTTTATAAAACTTTTTCGAAGACTCACTTTCCGGTGACGGATTACCATCCACATCGATCACACCCCTTGTTAATCTTGGACAACTATCAAATCCTGAAGGCTAATTAAGAAACGTAAATATAATAATACTGTTTTATTTATAAAACAACAATTAAACCATGTAGTTTGTAATTGTTAATGATACCGATATTAGTATTATAAGTGCGACAAGCGCAGAAGAATCAATAAATGTCAAAAATAGCGAGGATAGAACAAACCGGTTTCGATAAAAAGAAAATGTAATTTCGCACAGATATAAACGAAATACAATCAAGAACATTAAGTACTATTTATAATAGTATCATTAACGATAATAAATAAACAACAACAACAAAGTAGTTAAAATCGCTAAATTAATAATAAAAAATATAAAAAAAAAAAAAAAAACAAGAAGTAAAATGTAAGAAAGTACTTAATTTAGATGTACAATTATTACAAAAATAGCAATGTAAAAAAAAAAGAAAACAGATTTTATTATAAAAGAATCTGACAGTGAATGTAGTAAACAACATAATCAACAAAATGCCAATATAAAATTTATACATCAATTTCTGTCTAATATCAAAATTGATGGAATTTATAACGTACTTCTTAAAACTTTCTTCATCAAAATTTATCATTCGATTTAACAAATTATTTTTATCTCTCTCTTTCATATTTCAACTTTTTATAGTAGTTTTTAAAATGTTTTTCGTAAAATTTTATAATTTCGCTTAATATTATAAATTTTGTGTTTTAATTATTACAATTTTTTAAAATTGATTTTTGACTTCATTAATAAATTTAAATGTTCCTTAAATCTTATTGCGAATGATCTGTCTGTTTCTCCTAAGTATCCTTTTTCACGCTGATTACAATTTAATCCATGAATTTTTCAATACATTTCTACCTTTCATTTTGTTGTTGATTTCAATAATGTGTTATTTCTTATTGTTCAATCTATGTTATATTTGTTAAATATTTTAATTATTTTATAGGTGTGATTTCGTACCTAATTTATTGAACCTAAATAATTCTTTTTATCTTTTTTTGTATTTTTATTGTAATGATTTTTTTCCATATTTGATCAACTATAGTAGGCTTATATTAATTATTGATTGCTATTTTTTTTTTATTTTATTTACTTTATCATCATTTGTACTAATTATTTTAATAATTTAAAAACAAAACAGAGTAATAATAATATAACTGAAAATGACGTCAGAAATAATAATAATAAAAAAAATCATTAACGGGTTAATGGTAAAAAAAGAGCACGCAAATTGAAAAAAACGATTAATTTGTCATACTAACAACCGCATTGTCTCGCATATATTGATTTATAATTCGTATTGGAAAACCAAATTAAGCATTCATCGCGTAGCTGATGCAAACATTTGACTGTCATTCCATGTTTTATACTTTACAATCTTCAACTAAATATTTTATTGCTTGTTTGGGATGGACGTAACGGTAATTCGCGGAATAAGAAATGACCACTTTCAATAAACTATTAGAATTCTCTAAAGCGTCATTCTTTTCTAGGAAGTTACATTCCAACAGTTTGCTCTGTAAGGTTTCAGATAAGTCCGTCATTTGATAGAAATTACGTAACGTCTTCCATTCATTAATCTATTGTTACTTCCAACTAGATGCGTATCGTGTTTGATTAATGGATTGTCCGTGGGGATTTTAAGATTTTTAATCTTTCTTTCGGAGTTTCATGAATTTTTTTATTCTCGTTTTCTTCATGTTCAAACTTAATCGTTAAGAGACGATGCGATTAAATAAAGCAACTTCAGTATTGATTACATTTGTAGTCAAATTTAATTTTCTATTTATGTACATGTTGTATATAGTTCTGATCTCACAATTACTAATATTATTCCCTTACGTTGTAATTCATATATCGTGAACGTATTGAAATATAGTGATGTATTTGTGGGAGATCTCTTGTACATATGCATTAAAAAGTAATGAGCCCGAATTCACCATCTACTGATTTTATCTGTAAAAAAGACTGGAAAGAAACGATCAGCCGTTATTCTATGTACTAGATTTATAATCTTGGAACCGGGTATCAATTTCAATAACTTGATCAACAGAATGCGTCTCGAAACTGGATCATACGCATCGGTAAGGTCCAAGAAAACAACTGTTTTCAGATTATTTTGAAAGCATTCTAGATTGAGTTAACGTTACTATCTCATTAATGCGAAAACCATTCGATATGTAGATGCTTCCTTCGAGAATTTTATACTGTATAGATAATTTTAGTTGTTCTCATTTTTTCCCGGTTTCTTAATAGCAATTATCTTTGCTTTTATGAAATCACAAGGCAGAAATTGATCACCATTTCATATTTCATTATAAATACCGACGATCGACTTTTTTTTACTATTTTGTTCAGGTTCATTCTAAATTCTGGACAGATATCGTAACTGGTCTATGTGAACTATTTGGAAACGCGTCAAGTGTCCTTTGAGGTTTACCAATACAATTTCCTGTATCGTTTGTGGAGACAACACAACAGATCTGTAGTGTATAATTTATTCTATTTCGCAGATTTGAAAGTATCCATATCTTTTGATTATAAACCAGTTCCAGATTGTTTAGCTCCATCCAGTTATTAATCTTCTCACCATTTTCATCCTCATCAGTATATCCAAATGTAAATTGATAGTCGACGGGAAATTTTAAAATAATATTTTATTAAACAAAAATTTGAATATAAAAGATTATTCAGAAATATAACTACAATTAAAAATTATGCAATTTTTTACGAAAATCTTTTGATCAAATTTTTAAAATTATAAATGAGATATTATCTTACTTTTTTTTGTGTAAATAATTTCAGATAGTAATTAAACGTTTTTTCATACTAGAACTTCTAGGCGCCCCTTATAATTAAGTTCTACTTATACATATAAATTATCGCTAAACTACCGATACAAACCTTGAAGAACTTTCGCAATACAAAAAAAAAAAAAAAAAAAAAAAAGTTAAAATATAATTATTATGAGGACAGTTAGTCGATAATTCAAACTATGCAATAAAAGTAATTCTTGTTTAAGTCACATAAACATAATGTGAACGATAAAGTACAAGAATTATACCAAAAAGATTTTAGTTCAAGTCATAGAAATCAATCCAAATAACAAGAACTTTATATAATGCAGTCTATTAAAAAATATATTAGAGGATGAATTGTTTCGTTGATTCTATTTTCTTATATTTACAAGAGAAAGGTAAGTAAAATTCTCCGTCTTTTATTTTCTCGCATGAAACTCAAGGAGATTAATACTATTAAAGATAATGTTTATACGGTATTTGGAAATGCAGTCCATTATGAAGAAGTACATCTGGTTAAAATACAGTTAGCACAACGCGGAGCGAGCACTGATGGAGAAAACTCATAGATCATAACGGTCATAATTGACTAAAACCAAGTGGAATGGAGAATATTTGTTTAAAGACCTTTTGATCACTTTTTTGTCTGCTTCAGATATGTAGAGTTTTAATTTTTCGAATACATTTGAAACTATGCATAACAAATTATTTAACTATTATAAACCACTGAATCGATATTAACGTAATTTTGAAAGTCGGTGTTGTTCGAGAATTATAACAATCGCCAATTACGATGTTCCGCGAACAACTAAGCATAAAATCCAAAGATAACTTTCGAAAAAATAAATAAAATCCCAAAGTAATAGCAAAAATAACTCGCTTACTTCGACAACATTTAAGACATACAGGGATCAAAAAAGAGGAACAACCGTTGAAGATGAAACAGATCGTTAGTAAATAAGAGGAATATCACATCGGACCAATTTATGTCATTTATTAACGTAATTAGTCATGAAAAATAATGCATCACCATTCGAACAATTATACATATGTATATGTGGACAACATGGCGATAATCTGCAGATGATCGGCCGAAATAAACAAGTTCGGTTAGCATATGGAATGAAAACAAATGTGGGTAAAATAAAAATGATAATATTTACGAATAAATCCGATAGAAAGCTACAGTCAAGATCGGAACACAAAAAATTGTGAAAACGTAAATGAATTCAGATATTTCGGGGCGATTATAAACAACGATGGTCGCGATTAAAAAGAAATAAGGACAAGAAATTATATGGGGAAAAATGTTATTATAAGATAAACATTTTTTTTTTTTATTACTGCAAGCTGACGAACAAGGTTATTTAGCAGTATAAGAGAGGAGAGCATAACAGGAAGAGTGTAGTACCCACTGGTACACACCCTGCAATAAAAGATAAACATGAACCTAAGAAAAAGAATAATGAGATGTTTATGGTCCGTATTGAAATACCCGTGCGGAACGAAGACTACGAGCGCGGAATAGGCAAAAAATTATCTGCTTTCGAGATGTGGTGCTATCGATGATAGTTACGAATATCATGGAAACATGGAAAGATTACATAGATTACATAACCGGTGAGAAGATGTTAAGGAAAATAGGAGAATAAAACATAATAGACGATATTAAAAAGGAGAAAACGAAATATATAGTACGTAAAATCCGAGAAGGTGGCATGTTCATACTTGCGAAGAAGAACAAAACAAGGAAAACGAACAAGAGGAAGAAGGCGAATTGATAACAACAAATCCACCGGACAATTCACATTGTACGAACCTCAAAGAATTCATTACGAGATGGATGCACGCAGTCTCCTAGAAAGGAAAAGAACATCATGATGGTATATATATATATATATATATTTCAAAGAGAGAGTTAACTAATCATCCAGAGTAAGTATACGAATATCAAGTGCGTGTACGTACGTAGTAGGATAATTAAAATATTTTATACAGCCGATACGAATTAAAACTATCATACCAAATTTTTTATAGCAGCTTGAATAGCTAGCAACCAAAGATCAGCTTGCTGTGTACAGTCATTCTGTATTAATACTTGAAGACCGAGTACTGTACTTATAATGTAAACATTTTTTCGGCTCGATACTTTATCGCCGCGATCTATCAACGCGCCGTTCAAATCAACGCACATTTCTGGACGTCCACCGCCCGTTTTCTGTATTTCGAGAAAAAATGTTTTTATTATTATAAACGCAACGATTACAAGGAAGTAACGAGAAACAATGTTACAAAATGAAAGAATACAGGAAATTAGTAATGTAGAAGGAATGACTGAAAAAGAAAAAGAAAAAATTTAGTAATTCTAGTTGACGTATTATAGATCTAGAAGAAAATAACTAAAAAATGATATAAACAAATGTTTTGTTTCCTTTTCGATATGTTGTAGTTTGTCGAACATATCTTCAGGCGATCAGAAGTTTAAAATGATCAATTATTATAATTATTAGGTTATCGATTATTTTAATCGTTTCTTAAATAAAGGGATACCACGTCTCTCAAGCTATTAATTATAAAATTGGTCAATCTTAAATGCTCGACGTAACGTGACACTCAAAAATTAAAATGTAATCGTTTGCGTGACGCATTCAGGGACATAAACAACCTTAACAAATGTTCAAAAAGCGCTTATTATAAAAATTAATTTTTAGCTTTTTTGGGTCTGGATGCAACATGCGTTAGTAAATCATAAATCATCCGACCAGTTGTCTCACCTGCTCTGCCACGCTGCAACAATCAATCTGTTAATATATTTTTGTTTTTAAAATAATGATGATATTGATAAACATATTATCTAGTATAATCTTAAAGATGAAACCATCTCCGACAATTTAATCAGATATAAATCGAACGGTAGGACACTTCAAATCATACAGGCTGGCGATATTGAGATGATGCTTCGTGCAGAAAGGAAATGTATACGAGCTGATTTTCAATATCAATGAAAATTAATTTCTTATTGACTATTGCGAAAAAATGTTACAGTGACATCACGATGAGTATATTACATATTCGCATTATATAATGTAAAATTTCATTTAGATTCCTTAATTTTAAAGAAATTTTTAGAAATAAAATACATTACCAATGCGGCGAATGCTTTCGCATCTTTGAAGAACAGTAAAAATAACTCAGTGAGAACAACGTGCGAAGAAGACCAGTTCTTTCTAAGGCGTTTTCCGTTTTCGGTAATTTTAGTGCGATTCAGTGGACCTTCCTTTAATACGTACTAGAATAAAAAATACAAATCAACGCGCGCTATTCGTTACATATCATCCGAAAGAATACCGTCAGATTTAAATTATTCGTTTTGATATAGTACACTTTAAAATTAAGTACCTATATTTCATTCAAAAACTTTTTCTAATCAGTCACGCGGTAATTCCATTCGAATTATTTTGGTATGAGCGTCATCGTTAATTCTGTTTTTTTTTTCTATTTTTCTGTTAACTTGTAACTAGCCTAATATGGCTAACAATCGATTTAATGTTTTATAAGCGACATCCTGTGTACTTCATTTTAATACAACGATGAGTTTACTACTAATTAAACTGAGTAAGGTCCGGAGGTTCCTTTTCAACCTTCTTGTCACCGGAGCACGCTCTATTTCTGAAATCAATTCATTGTCGCGACCTGATAGACGTGATGCATGGTTCGTAGCCAGTAGGTCGATCGTCTCCCGAACCCCGTCTATTTTCAGATCTTTATGTATACTAACGTACTATCGCATCCGGTAAATTAAACGTAACGTTTTATTCTGGAATCTTTGTAGTATATTGTTAGATTTCTTTGAACATCCCCCCGGAATTGAGCGGCATATGTAAGAGCTGGTCTTAACACGGTTTTCTAAAGGAGCGTCCCGTTCTCTAAGGTTAGCTCAGATCTATATCCTAGGAGCAGGTAAATTTTCCCGAGTTTTGGATCGACTTATTTTTAAATGAACAAATTTATTAATTTAAACAGCACACAATTTATTTTAAATGTGTTATAATCAGTTATAGTGATCATTTGTGTCTGACCGGATAATACGAAAAAACAACGTAAGCTAACTTGTAATTTTTAAAAACATTTAAATATTAAAAGGCTCAACAACGAAACATATTAAATACTGGTATTAATAATAAAAAGAAAATGGTTATTTTTACGCATTAAGTTTTTTAAAGGCATGTCGGTAAACAACGTTATATGACTGTGTCGGAAAATACCGTAGTACTTACAAAGAAACGTATCTTTAATGAATAAAACCAGTGGCGAGTCGTACATAAAAGTTGCATGGTTGCACAACCACTAGAAATATACAGATCAACATAAAACTTTATGATGTACTAAAATAGTTAAAAGTATTAATTATTTTATGGAGATTGAACAAAATAAGTAAATTTTAATTATATTTTTTTTTTGTAGAATATATTATAAAAAGTAAAAAATCTTCTAAAAAGTACTTTGAAATGCCTAGTTACAAAGGTTGGTGGTTGCATGCAACCTGAAAAAGGCATTGAAAAGTCATATACAGAGTTATATGGCGATTTTGCGCCTAATGCTACTATGGGTGTTTAGATATAGCTGTATTAGCGACTGCTCGTTGCAATCGTTAAAAATTTAATTTACACTTTAACCATCTAACTCTCCTTTTTCCACGATCTGTCCAGTTCACGCCCCGAAGTTTTAACTAGGTCTTCGAAAATGATTTATACAAATTACCGTTAAACTTAAAAGAAAAAAGCTATTGATGGCTATATTTCGGTTTTTATGATTACTTTATACTTGTTACCATTTTTTTGTTCGTTCGTTTATCGTTTGTTGTTTTTTTTCTCTCGAAGTGATCGTGTACTGTATTGATATCAAGGAATGCCTAGCTACAACGGCCTGTCCTAAGGCATCGGAAAAACGTATACAGCCGTTACATGGAGATTTTGCGCGTAATGCTACTGTGTGTGTAGAGTTTACTATATGGGCGAAGGTTAGTTGCAATCGTTTTGCAACCAAAGTCCTTGATGTACACACACTTGACACGACAGAATAGGTTTTCCTCGTCGTGTTGTTCAGGGTGCGGTTGAATGTGTATACTACCGGCCAACTAACGAACGAGTCGACGACTTATGTTTCATCTCTTTCCGAGATTAGTTTTTTCTTCTTCGAAATTCTAGTCGTGTTTCTTTCTTTTACCGTGTACATTTCCATATGTGAATTGTTTCATTGCCTCCCTGCAGTTTAGGTTGTTCATATTATTACTGACCGATGTTAATATAATTTTTCCCTTACTGAAGCTTTATTATTTATACTACGAGTGATCATTTCATTTTCAGAGGATTGTTTTGCGTAAATCGTAAAAAAATAAGAACAATGTTTATCTGTTTCATTTTAGTATTTTTCTTTTATACTTTCTTAATTTTGTATAAATTTTGTACTTATTCGCGCGGAAATACATTTTTAATATATTCGGTTTAATGTCACAATTTTTGATCTCGGAATCGATAATCTAACTTCATAATTTCTAGTTTTTCTGCTTACGGTTTTAAATGATTCCTGTATTTATATTACACTATATGTATATGTTTGGAAGAGGGGTTGTAATTGCAACCGCTAGATTTTTTAAACTATCTATCGTAACAATTTACACAATTACTAATGCGATAAACAAAAAAAATTCTACGGCAAAATTTAAAATAGAGGTCGTTTTTAAATTAACTTTGAACTATTTACAAAAAAAAAAAAAAAAAAAAACAAAAACATAAATCTATAATGCGATACAATGTACGATATTCGTCAATAAGAATTATAAAATTAAACCGTGATAGCTGGATACAATGATAAAATAATCCGTATCAAGTCGATCGTCGTTTAAAATCGCTTAATGAAGATCTAATCATTTTAAAACTAGGACTTGAAAAAAACAGAGAGGTATTTAGATGAACTTGTTACCGTTAATTTTATAAAGCCGTTTTTACACTAATAAAATACGCGTTTAGGTAATTTAAGATTTAATAAAATGTTCGAACTTACCATGTGACCATCCCACAGCTGCGGCCAGTTTTTCGATATAAACGTAGATTGTACTTCGTTTCTTTATTCGCGCATAGAACGAAAAAAAAGTGATAAAACAAAATTTGAAATTAAAAAAATTTATATTTTTTTCCTAGATTATAAAAAACGACTCTCGATAATCGACTAATAAAATTATATTAAAAATTTTGTGTCGTGAGAAGAAAGTGATTACAATCAGTTATTCCGTGTGTGTGTGTACGATTGCCTTGTACGCTACTTACATCGTACAACAAAATATGTATAAGTCGCCTACCTCCGATATGCAGACGGCATTAGCTTTTAATAAGTTAATCAATTATTCAATATGTATATACCAATCTACGAAATCATTCTTAATACTAACAGGAATCGAAGATTAAATAAAAAAAAAATTACTATCTCATCTGTTAAGAAATAAAATGTGTAAAAATGAAAAGTGTTTCGAAACGAAGAAATGGAAAATTTCATTTTTATCGTCGCGACTAAAAATTATCGCCAAAATTAAATAGAATAATGAAATTAAAAAAAAAAAAAAAGTGAAAAATAATTTTTTTTTTTAAATAAATAAAAATGTTATAAATAAATCATTCGGTTGTCTTTCATCAATATTAAAAATTTAATCGAATAAGATTCTGAATTTACATATAGATCGCATTATTTATTTGCTCATTTCACCGAGCTCCAAATAAAAACTATAATTAATTAAGAAATATTAAGAAACTAATTATCGATCGAACGTAAATTAAATATTGTCGACTCGTTCATATGAGTCATACAAACAAAACGATCTAAAAATTATTCGGAAATAATTAAGAAAGAATATGTGGTAATAGAGCAACTACTTCAATACAGTTATAATACGTATCAATAAGAATTCCAATAACGTATTATTTCGTTATGAGCAGGTATATCTCTATCAAATAATACTAACGCTTACAAAGACATACCGGGGATGAGATAACGAATAAAATTAAATTATTTTTGAAGCACGATTAAATACATTTTTTACATAACCCGTATCATCTAATTTATGACTTCCAATAATAAAAATTATGCAACTCGAATAAACGATATATATGTATATTTCCGGACGATATTACAACAGATGGACCAAGCGCATATCGAAATGGTGGCCGCGCAGACAAGGAAGACCCGTGACTAGATGGCGAGACGACATTGTGAAAGTAACCCGAATCAATTGGATACGCGTTGTACAAGACAGACAACTTTTGAAACGTTTGGGAAAAAACCTACACCAAGCAGTGGGTTGAAATAGGTATAACGTAATTATATATATATATATATATATATATATATATATATATATATATATATATATATAAATATGCGTATATATAGGGTTATAAAGTTTTCGAGGACCGGTCGCGTCAAGAAATGAAATGAACCAAGTTTGATGCGGGGTATTAACAAAAATTATATTTTAATTTTAAAGGGCTGTATACGTAATACAACATCGTTTAAATGTCCACTACAGCATTTCAACTGGTATTGTTGACTTTAAGAGTATTGGTAGATTGGCATAGAATTGCTATTCCTGGAAAAAGTCTACGGGAGTCAAATTGCACGATCTTGGTGACTAATTCACTCATCTCTACGACAGTAAACCTTACCCTCGAATAGTTCATGCGGAATATCTATCGTTGCTTCCGCTGTGTAGCATGTAACACCATAAAACTTAACGCGATGATTTAGAATTGTAAAACAGAATAATAAATGATAGATTAGTTACACGCCACCGAAACAACATGGCCACCAACATCGACCTACAACTATAACAAAACCCTATATAAATATACGTATATATTCGTGCATGACTATGCGGATAGCTAAATGCCATACAATAATCTAAAATGTTCGTAAAATATCAAAGCGAATCGCTCATATTTCATCGTTAATTATATATAGAAAAATTAAATTTTCGAAAATTCAGAATAAGTAAATTAAGAAATAAAATGAAAAACAGACGACAATATGTAAAAAATATTTTTCAATAAGGCGGTAAACTCGACTTACTTCGGAGGTTCGGCTATGATTAACGATTTTGTTTTATCCGTTCTATTTTGTATTCTATCGTTGCTAACGATCGAACTATCTGAAGTTGCAACACTAATACCGCTACCAACGGACGATGTAATAGGAACGTTGAAATTCGGACGAGAAACGTGGTTTAGCGGAACATTAGAATACACGTGAGAAACGGTAGATGAGTCGTCTTCCTGTATCCTAATATCGTCGTCCAATTTCTAAATGCAAGATTTATATATTGCATATAATTATATCCGCATGTATTATATATATGCAAAAAAATATATGCATTACATATATATATATATATATATATATATATATATATATATATATATATATATGAAATTTTATTTAAAAATAGGAAAACGAGAGATTAGCTAACCATCATTTGCAACAATACATTCATTCAGTTTTTCAACATTTTAGAAGACTTTTTCGAGCAAAGGTCGCTGAATTTTTGAAATTTCTTCAGAAATCCGAGTTTTCAGGTTTTTCAGATCATGTGGACGTGTTTCGTAAACGCGGCTCTTAAGAAAAAATCGTGTAACTTTGAATTCTTTTCAAAACTCTCTTTGCATTGTCGTGATCGATTCACGTCGAAAATAACGTTTCACGCAAAACGCGCGCTCCTTCTCATTATAGAATGCCATGATAACAGAAACTGGATAAAAAAGAATCTCTTGTATGTACACTAAACGTGGAGCATGGTCCATCTTCCTCTTCCCTGGGTCGCCTTATATATATATATATATATATATATATACATAAGTTTACGGATAGAAATTCCTCAACCAGCGTATCGAAGAGGTTGATAATAATAATGATCAAACAGTAAATTTATTTAATTGTGTAAAATTTACGCATATAAAATTATTTATTTGTTTAAATGTTACAGGATATAAATGTTACGATTATCCTCATTCCAAATCAACAAAATAAAGTTAAAAAACGTGTAAGAATTTACTAATAATTATATATATATATATATATATATATATATATATATATATATATATATATATATGAACACAAAACACGGGAATAAATGAAATAACGATAAAATATCGCCAAAATTCTCGTATAAACATATATTTCTATATAAATTTTAAAAAAAAATAATTATATCGGAAATTTCATAGTTAGAATTTTATTTTAATCGATTATCAAAAAACTATTATTTAAGTATCCGAAATTAAAAATTGACTGGAATTTGAATTAAAAAGCAAATTTTAATTCGAAGTAAAATGACAAACTATTAATGAGAGACTATTAAGATAATTTCCGTACAAATTGCTATAATAATTAAATAAATAATATAAACTACCGGACCGTTAGCATCGCTCTGTTGTCCTCGCTATATAATTACTTCAAATCTTCATAGACACGTATAAACTAAAATTTACGTTAACACGCACCGATTGTTTACACAGAAAACAAGATTATATATATATCATAAATATATACATACACGCGTAGAACATATTTCATTTTGACATCACCGATGAAAAAATAGAAAACTTCATAAGAAAGTTGAACGAAAATAAGTCTTGGCTTGATAGGTATTTCTATATCAAAAGATAAAGGTGCTGAATGGTATTTTCTAAAACCTACCACATTGTACTGAGACTTCTCATACTTGGAGCAGTTTGTTCAGTTTATATAAATAAAATCGCACCATCCTCTTTTCGTTCAATCGAACGATTTACATTAATTCTACCTTTACGATCGATCACGCCTATACGCTGACGTATAATATCCAGTAACCGGTACTTTGGTCATTGACAAAACGAATTTGTTTTCTTTTGTAATCTTTTTGTTAAAAATCCCTTAATAATTTTCGATTATCATTCATGGACGTTTTCTCTTTTGCTCGTCTTCGTTTCTAATAGGATTAGAGTCTCTCCTTCTGTTTTGCTTAATTTTTTATATCCTTTATAAATGATGTTCGGTGATAAATCACGCGGTACGATGATATATATGCGCATATATAAATTTATTTATTTATATACACGTACATAATACGTTTACGTAAGATGTAAAATTAAAAAATTGCGTGATTTTCAAAAGTAAATTAATCCTCGTGTCTGAACGTTAGAAATGACCTTTTAACGTTTTTCATTATATAACGACGTCAATTTCAAATGTCGCTCACGAAAACCCGTTATCCGATTAGATACTACGTCGTAACATCGCGATAACAGTTCGGACGTAAAAGGGCAATTTTCTGACATTTATAAAGTTACAATTAATAATAAAAACACCGCGTATAATAAACGAAGTGTTATCGATAACAATTAGGCGAATGAAATACATTTTAAGAACGTATTCTTCGATAAGAAAGGATTTTTATTTTATTTTTCGAAGCCGGTATGTCAGGCTTATTTTATTTCCGGGAAATAATTACGTTGGCCAAATCCGATTTGAAAATAGTAAACAGGAATAGCTAGAGTTCATTTATAATTCTCCTGGCGGTACTGAAAATAAACGCGAAAAAAATCCATTTTCATAACTAGGCTATTATTTAGCTGACGTGCAGAATGGTTCTATTTCATAAATATTTATGTAACACGTTAAAAATTAGCCGTACCTACGTAAAGGTAGTAAAAAATGCCCATTTTCATAATAAGGACATTTAGTTCACATAGAACGGTTCAATTTAAAAGTTATTTATCTAACACATTAAAAAAATTCTTCGTAGTTGCCTAAAGATAAATTACTTTGTATTTTCAACTATTCGAGTGGTTTTTAAAAACTATTTCATACATTTAAATGCGTGTAAAAAACTTATCACGGTTAAGCCGATAATAAAACTCGAACTGGCGATTAAACTAAAAAACTGAAAATTAAAAAATTGGAGATAAAAGTATCAACATTTCGAGCAAATACTGAGTTTAGCTCGTTTAAAATTTTGTATCGAATGTAAAAAGTGTAAAAATGAATATATTTGACAAAATAAATTTAAAGAGTCATAATAACACGCAATTAATTTTCCTGGAACAAAATTGATAAGAAGTACAAATTATTACGATATAAATTTAGTAAATAATAAACGTATAAGGTTAAAAACCGTAATAATGGAAAAATTAAACAATAATCCCACACACAAAAAAAAATAATTAAATGTAGACGATGTAATCGATGAAAACTGTTTGTAAATGGGTAGAAGATTTTTCGTGATGGACAAATTTTTAAATCAAGCCCCCAGCCATAAGACGTGTCCACCTCAAAAGAAATAAAAAAAATAAAATAAAATAAAAATAAATTTAAAAAGATCGCGTTATTTGTTATAGATTAATAATAAAGACGCAGCGATTATAGAAACGAAAAATTAGTTTAAACTATTTCAACGTGTAATTATTTTTTGAAAAGAAAGCTCTAAACGAACGAGCTGTAAATAATTAATTTCTCTCTTTGACTGGTAATTATTTTACGTATTAATTTCCGAGGCATAATTTAAAAATAAACAGAACAGATCATTTATTATACGGATTACGGTCGAGATTAATTAATTTTATTTTTTTCCTTCTAATCCAGAATTGATTAAAACGAAATCATCTACTGGATTTTATGTAGGTATATATCAGGAGATGGAGGTTTCGCCCATTAGCAAAACCAACCGCCTTCGAGTAATATTAGAGTGTACTGAAATCAGATCTATGATTCTTTTCCGTTTTAATCTTTTAGGTATTTCTTCATTAAGTAGGTTAGCTGCTAATGGATTTGGATGGTGTTGAAGTCTTGATAAGTGTCTACGAACAACCGATTTAATCTCTTCAGCGACATATCGCACATGTGGGTCGGTATGTAATGTCCTGTTGGAGGCGTACCATAGAACAGCAACTATCAACCGTAGTATTTTATTCTGTCTGCGCTGAATTCGTTCTACGTTAGTTGCCGAAGCACATCCCCACAGTTCTGCTGCATATAACCATATAGGCTTCAATATTGCTTAATATTAATTTATTATTGATATTCAATTGCGAGCGAGGGCCTGTCAGCCAATACAATTGTTGCATCTTGAGTTCTAGCTCGATATTCTTAGTTTTTATATGTTTCAGCCAAATTAACGTTTGATCCAAATAAACACCAAGATATTTAGTAGACTCACTTTGCAATAGCGACTTAGAATAATATTTCAAACGTCAAATAAAAACAAAAATTTCGTTAGCGCAAATCGTTAATCGTTCATCATCCGTGTAACGTTACCGATTAGAAATAATTAATATTATCGTATTCATAACGGATACCAATCTTGTAAGAGATATAAACACGAACGTAAAAAAAAAAATTTACCGTGAGCCAGCTGCTAAATTCTAGTTCTAATGTGGAGTTCATGGCGCCTAGAGAAAATTATATTGGTAGATAAAATATAGAACACAATTGTACTGGAAAGAATAAATGAAAAAAGAAGCACCGTATAAGAAAGAGGCGACTTAAGTGGCTCATGCATTACGTCAAAATCAAAATATCCTGAAAGATGTTATCGAAGGAAAGAAAATAGGGAAAAAGGTCACGTGGAAGACCACGAACAACACTTATTGATACATTTCTAAATGAAATTGGGATATATCCGGAATTAAAGAAGAAAACTGGCGACAGGCTAGAATGGAAGCGGTTGATACATAATGAGAACCAGCCTATGATACACTGATGATGATGATATATATGACAGAGTAAGTTGAAACTAATGCTCCGGTTTTTAAGTTTATTTTGTTTAACATTTTTTTTAGTTGTAATGTTTATATACCTTGTCAGAATCTCCTATATACTCAGTGCAGATTTTTTTTGCAACTTTTATTCCTTATCTTTTTATATATGTTGTCTTTTATTATGATTATATATTAATCATATTTCTTTTAATAAATTAATACAAAAATATTTTGCCTCGTCGGATAACAGATATTGTACTATTTCTGCTATTAGACATAGGCAAGGTCTTTGTCAACAAAAGAACTCCGAGTTTTTTCCGTCCATTCCCATTTTTCGGTTATTGCCATACCGAGTGTTCAATTGTTCGTTCTGTAACCTGGACATCGACTGTCCGATATTATTTTTGTTCAGAAATCCAGTAATGACCCAATTTCAATATTTTCAATTTCACTACGTAATCTCTGTTTATGCTGAGAGATGTCGAACGTCATGAAAGTTTTGTAACTTCATCTTGTAAGGAGATGTATTGTTTACCCGTATTCTCTCCTGTTTTTCGGTATCGCTAATTCCATTCTTTATATATGTGTTTCCTTTAATCCACGATTTGTATTTTACCCGCTTTAACTTAATATCTCTTTATCGTCTTAGAATATTAGATTGTTACTTTACTTCCTTATTGCTTCAACCTGTATACTTGATTTCTAATCAGCATATTCGTATCACACTAATTTTTTTTTTTTTTTTTTAATTTCGTTAATACTGACAATAAATCGGATAATCTAGATATGTTATTATTCTGTCTTTGTTTTAAATATTGTAATGTTTTTAACACTAAATAAATTTCAACATAAAAGGAGAATCCAGCATATGGAAGACTATATACACTCGATTTATTTTTGTGAGCACGATGAAGCGTTGCAGTCGGAAGCATATCCGTTAACCCTCATTCAGTATACTTAACGGCCGAATAACTACAATATTAAAAAAAAAAAAAAAGAAGAAAAAAAAATGATATTTTCAGCTTATCTCTTTTGGATATGTTGTAAGTAGAGAATATACGGATAAATTATCGGTCAAATAGTCTTCATTTACAGGAATGTTTAAACTTCATGTTTTGTCTGTTTATTTATTACGGTTATGTTAGTTTTATCTATATAAATATGCAATACTTAAATAAAGAGAATACATGTAAAAAAAAAACCAAACAAACTAGAAATTGTAAGAGACGTTAGGGTTCCGCAAATATAGGGAATGGAACGAGCTGAAGAAGATGAGAAATACTGTAAAAGGATCATCGTAATAAAAGATCAGTTAGGACTGAACTAAAAGAAGAGCATAGTCAACGGCAGACGAAATAGGTAAATTGTGGATAACCATTATCATAAATTTCTTCTAATAACACTCCGGTTTCTGAAATAAAATACAATCACTCGAACAGGTTGAAAACATAATGTAATATTTTGTGTATAACGTCCCGTTTTTCTTAGATATCGAGATAATTTCGAATGCCTTGGTATAAGTATTTTTAGAATTTTCAACGTTTATTGAATGTTCTTTATTATAAAAATATATACGTTAAAGTACCGCAAAAAAAGACGTCATGCAAAATTAAATTACACCAAGTTAACATTATCGAAATAGAAATAAACGTACGAAATAAACGAACGAAATAAACGACTTACTTCGGTCGAAGAAAACGTGGTTACCGACGGGAGTGTCCACGAAGACTCGCTACTGTTTTCTTCGAAATAATATACACGTCCATCGTCGTCATGAGAAGAAAACCACTAAAAAAAAATTCAAATAAAATTTATTTTAATTTCAAAATACACCAGTACATTTTAAACTAGAAGAAATATAAAATAAAAATTAATTACAAATCAAAAACTAATAAACAAATAAAACAAAATAAAAAACGGATAGACAAACATTGAAAAAATAAAGTAAATAATAATAATGGCATAACACTCAAATTTCATCTTTGATTGTGTATACGAAATTAAAATAAAGGGAATAAAATCGCCTATGCGCAACACTGCGCGAGCGGCGGTTGGATTATTATTATTATAATTTTAACTTATAACAATCGAAATATCCGTCCGAACTTAATCATTAGAAATCCACATATCCTTTATATAAAGAAAAAGGTATATGATTTTCCTAAATGAACAGTTGATCGCAACACCTGCAGAGAACTGAACCATGTGAATTTATCGTTACTATAAAATACACTAGATATTGATTAATGTAAATAACAATAATAATAATTAGAAAAAATAAAAACGATTTAAATAATTATTTCCGGAGACATGGTTTTACAAAATGCAATTTTTTTTTTTTAATTTAGGATAAATAATTTTTGTCGATTTTTTCGGACATTTTACGTTGGTGTTTCTTCATTAAAATTTCCCCCGCTTATCAAACTTGCGTTTAAACTACAGTGGTGTTATTTTAATATTAATACTGCGGTCGAGGTGAGGCTCATGCCGGAACTCTACTATGTAAATAATTGCGCGCACACATTGTAATTTGATAAAATACATTTTCTTTCTTAATTAAAAAAAAAATGTAAGTTTTATTTTTAATTATTTTTATAAATATTGATAAAAATGTCGACTTTTTAATAATATACAGACTGTACCGCGTAATTTTTTATTTAATTCTTAATTTTTTTAATTGTATTCGAAAAATGAAAAATAATTATTTATAGACTCAACTTTCTATCCATTACAAACGTAACTTTTTATATTCGCTATATTCGCATATCGGACATGATGACGACGATGCATTCCGAATGAAGATGTTCGAAACATTAGAGAAGAATGGATAGAATAGCGTTGGCAGACAAAATTAGTATCCAAGAAGTATTTAGATTAATCCGTAAAAATAGAAACTCATTAGGAAAATTAAAAGAAAAAAGATACTAATGGGGATAGGTCATATTTTCATCGGACAAAATGAACATTTAACACGAATAATCGAAAACGCCAAAAAAGATCAAGAAGAAAGCTAAGAACGAAATATATTAAATAAATACAACACGATATACAAACAAGAAGATATGATAAG
This sequence comes from Coronaproctus castanopsis, assembly GCA_032883995.1. Lineage (NCBI taxonomy): Eukaryota > Metazoa > Arthropoda > Insecta > Hemiptera > Monophlebidae > Coronaproctus > Coronaproctus castanopsis. The sequence goes on from CM065052.1 coordinate 171,239,791, forward strand.
GCGAAAAAAATGGCGCTATCCGGAGAATTATGTAACATTTAAAATTAGCCGTCGGCTGATCTTAACAAGATTGAGGAATTACGACGAGATGACGAATTAATTATAACTAGATTATTCGTTTTAATGGTCACGATGTCCGCTATAGGGTACATGAAATTTTAATGCTAACAAAATTTTTATTATTTTCCGGTTGACGCGAATTATCTACAGTTCACGTAAGAAGCGGTATTATATAATATAATATAATAAACACAGGTATAAAATTTAAACATTTTTTATCAAAATTTTATAATATACCGCAGAAAAGGTAAACAGTGCTAACGAACCGAATGTTCGTTAAATTATTAAACAGAACCACGAAAGTCGGTTTGGCTACTAACGTGTAATACAATCCCCCCCTCCCCCTTTCATAGCTCCTCCGTTGAATGACATAAATCGAGTAAAACTGGAAACAGGTTTTTAACGAAACAGAACATCTACTAGAACATCCGGGACGGAAGCAATTTGATAAAACGATACGCGAATAATATTTAGGATAACGAAATTAATTCGCGATAATAAAACGGATATATTTACAAATTTTTTCAATTTTTATTTTTAAACCGACACTTCTGCGAACGTTTACAAGTAATAAAAAAACCAGCAAAAGAACAACAAAAAATGATTTTATTATTAAAAAGTAGTACAAACTAGATTTAACGGATTGATTAATTACGATTAAGAATTAGTATTAATTCTTATCGTTAAAAATTAGAATATCCCATTTGAAAATTAGAAAAACATTAATTCTATCCTTCCGCGAGAAAGAACTAAGAATTAACGAATAAATAAATTATAACGATTTTATCCAAGAACTTACAGTACGAACTAGATTTAACGGATTAATTACGATTAAAAATTATTAATAATAGAGATCATTAAAAAATAAATTATCCCATTTAAAGATGAAAAATTAAATTATAATTCTACCTTTCCGTTACATAACTAAAGTACTAAACGAATAAAATTAATTAAAAAAAAAAAATTCAAGAAATTCTCGACAACGCTCAACACGCTCCTTCGAGAGAATACGGGAGAAAGAATATTTCAGTAGTACTTAATAAAAATCCAAAATTAAATTAGAAATGACGTTAATAGAAAAATAATAATTACTATCGGCTTAAGAATTTGAAATGTTTCGTCTCTTGTTACATAACACACTCGTTCTTATTTAATTATTTACGCAACCCACATTTCCACACACACACATATATCTATATACATATATAACTATATCAACCACTGGCGTTTCTTACGATTTCCAATTTGCACAACTAGGATCCCGAATTTTTGCAATATCATTACCTTTTCGTTTCCTTCTAGAATTTCAATAGGCACTACTGCGTAAAATGTTTTATCCAGTCGACATTGTTCACATACGATCATTTAAAAATCTGCTATTCTTTACATTGCGTTTACTAATTTTGTCTGCTTCTTGATCCAAGTAATTTCCTTTCTACTAATAGGGTAGTTACAGTTTCACGTATGTAGTTGGTTTCCAGTTTGAACGTATATCCTGTGTTGTTCGTTTCGATTTCTAACGCGTTGTATAAAACCGGTTTATTACGCGTGTGTATTTGTGTAGATCAAGAAAACAGAAAAATTAAAGTAAGTGATAAATGTACTTTATTTGTATGATACGTTTAAAATAAGATAACATTCTCGTGGATTAATATGAATCGCTGTTATGTAACCTTGAATTACTGATAAATGAACAATTCGTGATTTGTAAAGCGGGATGTAAAAATAGTGATCATTTTGACTGTAAGACTATGTCCAACGAACATATTTAACGAGATCGAAAACGGATAAAGAAAAATGGCGGTTGCCAGCATTGCAGGGAAGATATAAAATCGTCAGATAAAACGCTAAGTGAGGATAAAGAAAGTACAAACTTACTCAGAGAAGTTCTTAGGCGAATTCAGGAGATGAAGGAAGAGATGAAAAGAAATTACGATTTGCTTAACCAGGAAAATAAAGATTTGAAAAAAGAACTAGATCAGCTAATACAAAATAACCAGCAAAAAGATAAAATGATAAATGGGTCAAATATTAAAATTAACGAACTGGAACAATATAGCAGAAGAGATACTTTAGAAATATATGGAATAACTGAAAAAGAAAATGAAAACCTTGAAGATGAAATAATCAATATCGCTGGAAAGATAGGTGTGAAGATAGAAAAGAGCGACATACAAATAATCCACCGTACGCGAAGTGAAAACAAAGACAAAAGAAAAAGGCCAATCATTGCCAAATTACACAGGAAAAAAGCAGAAGAGGTGATAAATAACCGTAAATCACTCGTGCAGAGACATGATGATGAAGGGAGAATATTTGTAAATGAGGCGATATCACAAAAGCAGCGCTCGAGATTTTGGATATCGATTCGTATGGTTCAAACGTGGGAAGCTGTTTGTGAGGAAAACAGAGGGATCGCGACCATTTCGAATTTTAATTGAAGAAGATATTAAGTATATTAATTAAAAAATTATTGTAAATATTGCGAAATAGTTATAGGCATAATCGTGAGATATGATTGCGGTATATGTGATTATTTAGATGAGAGAGAAATAAAATTATAGTTAGGAGGTTTCAAAAAATAACGGTAAGATGACAGCTAAACTAAATATTATATATGTTAACGTAAAAAATTGGAATGAAGTAACTGTGCAGTGTCATATTAGAAAAATTCATATCCTAATATTGGGGGAAATACATGTAAATAAGTATGAGATTGCACTGTACTCTATTGCAGGCTATGAAAGATTTGATAATTTAGAAGATAGTAAAACTAAGCATGGAATAGTAATTTATATAAAACAAAATTTAGATATTAAAATAAAACCCATAAGTAACCACGTGGCGAATGCTGAAAATATGTTAATAAAATTATGTATAAATAACGTCAAGATATTTTTGTGGGCTCTTTATAGGTAACCAGTGTACAATATTGAGAACTACATGGATTAAAAATTTAATATAGATGCAGAAAAATTGCGGAATAAAACAGTCATATACGTAGGTGATATAAATATAAACACCGCGACAAGCGAGCAAAGAGTACTATAAAATGATTATGAATGAAATGGGGTATATAAGTAACATAAAAGGTTTTACAAGACAGGAATGGAAAGGTAGTTGTTTTACACAGACTCAGATAGATCACGTATACAGAAAACAAAGTACAAATTTTTTACATTTTAAATATAAAAACTTAAATGTTAAAATAGTTGATCATAATACGATAGGCTGCGAGATTCATTTTAATGATACACAAACAAAAACAAAACCTGAAACACAGAGATACAGTGTTGAAGAAAAACAACTTAGGAACAAGTTAAATAATACAAATTGGAGCAGTAGTACGGATACTGAAAATTCCGCCAAGTTATATAATGAAATAAAAGGGAAATTTGATGAGATTTATAAAGCTTGCCAAAAACGTATAAACAAAAATAGAGGTAGGAAAACAGTAGCGATAAAAGAATGGATTACTAAAGATATTATACAAATGATACGACAACGTGATGTTCTTTATAAAAAACATAAAAGTAATATAAAAATAAATCGATAAGGAAACAATATACTCAGGAACAAAGTAAATAAACAGATAAGAATACAAAAGGATAAGTTTACCAAGGAGAAATTTAAGAAAACAGGAGGCGATATAAGGAAAATGTGGAATAATGTCAAGGAAATAATCGGAAAGGGAAAACCTCTTGGAATCGATGATACAATAGAGAAGTATATGTGCAAAAAAAATAGTATTCAAAATGTAATCATAAATTTTAGTAGCGAATTTGTACAAAGTGTAATGAAAATTGAGCATAAGTGTGACACAACTACCTTGAAACAAACAAAATGTGACGTTAATGTCAACAGGTACATACCCATGGCAAGAAAAGAACAGATTGAAAATTAATAGAAAATTTGATAGCAGAAAAGGCATGTGGAAGTGACGGTATTAGAATTAAAGATGTTAAAACTATAAATACTAAACTTTCCCGTACAATAACCCGAATAATAAATAAAACATTAGCCGAAGATGAAGTACCGCAAGAAGTAAAAGTATCGTTAATAAGGCCAGTTTATAAAAAGGAGAAACACAGTGAATACGTAAACTATAGGCCCAAATACGATAACAAAAATTATGGAAAAATATATAGCAAATTATCTAGTTAAATTTTTAGAAGAAAATAGAATAATAGACGAAAATCAATATGGTTTCCAGAAAAATAAATCTAAAGGCTTTGGAAGATTTTTGTGAAGACATAAAATTGAACTTTGAAATGGGAAATAAAGTAATAGTTACTTATATTGACCTTACTAAAGCATTTGACACAGTAAATCATGGAAAACTGTTTAAAAAATTAGAAGAAATAGGGATCACTGGCAAAGTTAAAAAATGGTTTCAAAGTTATCACAGTAAGTATTTCGGAAAAACAAGGTCCAATAAATATAGGTGTACCTCAGGGTAGCAATATTGCCCCCAATTCTATTTATCATATATATAAATGGGTTGCAAAAATTAATGAAATACAGTAAGGTATATGCATTTGCAGACGATATTGCTGTAATGACGGCAAATATAAATCTATCAAATGCAGAAGCAAACATGCAGGAAGACTTGATTACAGTTACTAAATGGGCTCATGATAACAATTTGGTAATAAATACAACGAAAACTAAAAGTATGTTCCTGAAGCCCGTGATGGACAGAATAAGATATAAATCCATTTTGTGGATGCATTCAAACGATCGTGCTCACTATATGACTGAGGAAAATATATGTATGAACAGGGGCGTATTTCAACTTTTGTCGCCCCTACGCCACACAAGTGGTGCCGCCCCATGTAAGGCCATCGATTTTCCAAAATTTTGTTACTCAAATATGTTGGTTCGGTTACAAAATTTTATTTTCTGAAAAGTGTTTTACTATTCTTAAACACAAAAATAAAAAATTTAAAGTCTGTGGTATGAGTAAAATAAAAACTTTTTAAAAATAATCCATTTTTGTATTTACTGTATAATAAATAATTTACATTTGAAAACTTTACACTATAATTACTTGTATTTTTTGTGATAAATATATCTGATTTAAAACTAAAAAAATTAATTTTTTTTGTTAACAAAATTTATTTTTGGTCTTACATGCCGCCCTCCCAAAATTTGCCGCCCTATGCCATGGCATTCTTGGCATTGGGGGTAATACGCCCCTGTGTATGAAGAAAAATTGCAATAAAATAGAAATGGTAAGAGAATATAAATATGTAGGAGTAATCGTAGACGAAAATTTGAGATGGAACAAACATACAGCCTTTGTAGAAAACAAACTACGTATGACCTTACCTATGCTTTATACTCTACGGAATTGTGTAAGTAAAGAGACGCTTAAGATAATTTACTATGCATTAGTAGATTCCAGGCTGAAATATGGAGTGCAAGCATAGGGTCTAGCAAGTAAATCTTATATAATAAATATAAATCGATTACAGAAAAAATGTTTGAGCCTAATAGCAGGACAAGAAAATAAAGCCACACTTTACGAATTAATGCGGAAAGAAAATGTTTTAGATGTAAGGGGATTGTGTTTAATGATAAAAATATTGAATTATTTAAACCAATTTAAAATTGTTGATGTGGACAAAAGAGAAATTGGGAAATATAACTTAAGAAAAACGCTAAAATATAAGGTATAAATACCGAGAACAAAGTATGGTAATCAGACTGATAAATTTATAATAAATGCTGAATATAATACCTGATGATATAATAAACGAAAAAAATACGGCGATTTTAAAAGAAAAACTCAAGAAATGGTTACAAGACAATAATAAATAAAATATTTAAAAAAATATATGTAGAATGGAAAATGACGAGAAAGAGGGATAGACAACTCGGATATCAGAGGGCTACTGCAGGCAATAGGTAAAAATGATGGTGTAAATGTCTGAAAAATGAGTGAGACGTATAAATGACTTTTAGAATGAGTGGAATACTGTATTCAGTAAGTAAACTGTTAAAATGATGTATTTAGTTGAATGTGTATGTATATATATAGACATATAGGTGTGTGTATATGTATACGTACATGAACATTGGTGTATAAATATTAATTAGTTAGTTTGATACCTGTCGACAAGCGAAAGCTTGACGGGATGAGGTAAAACATAATTATAAACATGAAATTTTTTATCTGAATATACGTAGATGATTTTATAGTGTGTGTGTCAGTTTATATATGTTGTGTGTGTGTGGAAATAGTGTTGCATATATTTTATTTATTTGCATGTATGTGCACTAATAAAAAATTATTCAAACATACGAATTTAAAAAAAAAAAAGTTGCATCGATGGTGCAGTTGCTAGAACACTCGATTGTCAACCGATGGTCGGAGGTTCGAGTCCAGCTCGCGGCGTACAAGTTTTTCATCATCATTTAATTCTTAATATTACGGAGAAGATAATAGCATCCCATCATCAAATATACAACGGGCTAATCGTGATGTTCGACATCGAATAATAGGACGATGATTATACACATACACTATATATATATATAATATATAGTGCACATGTAGGTATGTTAGTATAATTCCAAAAACTGAATAAACACGTTTTGTCCTATGAAAATCTGTTTAATGCAGATCACTATGAAAGTTAAAACATCCATCGATACATATGGGCATGCAGAAAATGAACCGTTAATAGATAGACAAAATTGAAACAAAATATAAAAAGACATCTTGTGAAAAAAACACCCCGATGAAATAGACGCACAATCACGAATGTATAAGAGTGTATATATAATATAGAACAGATGTGTATGTAAAGAAAAACAAATGTATTCCAGAAAAACACATATATAACACATACAGTAAAAACAAGAAAGCAGAGCTAAAACGAAGTTCGATATATTCCAAGATTACAACATAGATTGGCTACTGATACGTTGGGACCTTGATTACAATTAGTTCACATAGTTTTGATAAATGAACCTACAAATGGAAAACCATAGAGTATAATACAAAAAGAGAGATCATATTTTTATTTTTCTGTCTTCGCTATTGAAGGCTGGCGTCCATATTAAGTTCTTTCATCCGTGCTTGCCGGTCTCGTGCCAGATTGAAAAGTCTCCCAGTCTCCGTAACAGTCATCTATTTTTGTCTTTCGGAAATTCGTGACGTTCGAACATCTTCTACTGCTACCGTCAGTATTGTTCGGAGTAGCTGGTAATTCGGTCTTCGCACCAAATGACCCGTATATAGTTCATTTTCCTCAGTTTTATTAGCCTTATCCTTTCACAGTCCTTATTCATCTGTTCCATAACTTCCTTATTTATATATATATATATATATATTTCCTTTCCACGGTACTGCAAGTAATCTTCTATACAGCCATGACTCAAACGCTTCTAATCGTTTTTTCCGATCCGCCTCTTTAAAATCCAGAAGACCATATATATATATATATATATATATATATATATATACACACATACATACCTTATTCTCGCACACAACGTAATCATCTTCCTCTTGAAAAGCCGAATGATATAAATCGCGTATCCATTGTAACGTATCGCTCGATAATAAAAGTTCGCTTAAAACGCAATTCGGTAATATCACCGACGAGTTATTAATAATTCTATTGCGAGAAGACGATAAGACATTTTCAATTTCGTAATCGATTATAGCGCTCCAATTTTCGTATAATTTATACGGACGATAACATTCCGTCTTAAACGACGACTTATCGTTATCGAAAATATTATAAACCGGCATATCGTTCACAGCGTCGACATTTTCATCGTCGTTATCGTCGGTAATATTCGATAACGTCGTCGAACTATCGAGAAACGGATTATTTCGAGATAGCGATCGAACAGCATCCTTCGATAATTTGTTATCCTTTGTTTCAGCATCGTCGTAGTAGTCATCTGATGACAACAATAATGATGATTGCTTTTTCGCGATCGAATTCGGACAACATACGTCATCGTGTTTCATAGTAGCGATCGAAGAATTAGACGTTTCGTTATGATTAAAATTAAGTAAACTTTTATACGATTTTTTCCTTCTGATCGGCGGTATCGGACGTTCTACACGATCGTCGGCGAATATTTTATTTACGTCGCCACGGGGAAGAGTATTAATATCGTCGGTTAAATGTAAATATTCGTTCCTTCTCGAAATATTAACGGCGAACGGATTTCGATCGGTTTTTCGTAATAAATCGAAAGTCGAATATCGATACGATTCGTCGTAATTTTCGCTCAACGAAAAATTAAATAACATTTTACGAAAATTACCGTCTCCGTAAAATTTCCTATACGATACGTAATCGTCGGAGGAATATCGTCGATTATTACCACCACCACCACCAAATCGGATAGCGGCTACTGGTTCGTAACCGTTATTTCGCGAGATATCGTCCAGTATGAAACGGCGATTTTTATCGTTAATAAAATCCTTCGTCCGAATGTCGAAGTTATCGTACGAAAAAACCATTATTAACTAATACTAGATATTTACTTTTAGCGAAAATTTATATAGAATAAATTTTATGAAAAAAAAAAATAGAAAAAATAGAAAAAATCGCGGTAATAATAATGTATCATAAGCGCTGCTCCGTTCCTTAATCGAAGATGCTACGATGCGCGACTATCGTAATAATAATGAAAGGAAAGAACTATCGCGTCTGACAATTCGTTTAAACGATAATTAAGGTTTAAAAAGCGAGAAAACGAAATAACAATAATAACGAGGCAAAACAAAAAAAAATAAAACAGATACAATTAAAGTTTCAGTTATTACCTCGCCCTATCATGCACGTTCCTAACAAAAAAATATTACAGACAAATTAACAAAGGGTGAGCAGGCACTAAAAATATACGTTCGTTTCGTTTATTATATCAAACGAGCACGATGAATAGTTTCGTGACGCACGATACAATGAACAAATGTGAAACAAGTATACATTGGGCGCAGCTGTGTGACATCTATTAAATTGGTCACAACGAGATACAATTTTGACTGTAGGAAAGGAAACTAATGAAGATGGCCAGATAAAGTTAACGTAACTTGCCTCCTCTCTATGTTTTTTTTTGTCTTGTTTTATTTTGCGTAACCGAAATATTTAACAAAAAAAAAAACAAAAAAACAGATGTTAGGACACATGAGAATATGATTACAACAATTAAAATAATCGCCTACAATTAACGCTTGAAATAATTCAAACTCGTTTATATAATATATCATATATAAAAAAATGAACAACAAAAAATAAAAATTTTTGTTTACGAAAATTTAATAAAGTGAATATAACATATATAATTTATGAAAATATATACAAATTTATAAAAATATAAAATGTAGAAAATATTACTTAGATACACGATGTACAAAAATTATCAAAGTTTTATTTAATCGTATATCTAGGGTATCTACACTTTAAATTTTTAACTTATCTATACTTAATTATATTCATATTTATATTACAACATCAAGCTTTTGCAGCCAATCCACTGCTTGGTCAGTCAGCTTGTTGATTTCTTCCCAAACGTCTTTCAGAGCTTGCTTCTGGCATCCCATCAGGATGTGCTCCATTGTTTGCTCTGGTTCCCCCCCCCCGTCTCAGGCTGATTCGTCCCTGAGTCTACATGTCTTCATTTTCTTTCCACACCTTCCATGTTCTGTTCAGAAGCGATTCAATTTTGTCCAGATCCAAGCGGTCTGTCATCATTCCTCTCTTATCCGGATTATTCTGACACCATTTCTTTCTCCATTCTTTAATTCCATTAAAATCTTCCTCTATTAATTTTGTTATAGTCTTATATACTGGTTTTCTCGACTTTAAACGATTTGTTCCTTCTGTGTCCTGATGTATCGGTGTTTCTGCATTTATTATCAAAGTGATGAAACAATATTTTTAAATAATCTGATAGTGAATGCGGTAAACAACACAATCAACAATATAACATTTATACATAAACAGTAACACAATAGCCAATAAAAAAAAAAAAATCTAACAATATAAAATAAATAAAAATAATTTAATTACTGTGTTTTTGTTTATGTATAAAATTTTATATTAACAATGTTAATCGCTATAAAATTTATTTTATTTATGCAAAGCTTTTCAACTTTAACGTCATTTTTAAGCAATACAAACATTTGTAACGTTTAACGTTGTTTCTATTTTGTTTTGTTAATTCATAAAATCACTACTCTCCAACACATCAACATCAAATTTTATATTGTTGAATGGTTTTATTTATTTTTATTTTACTTGCTACTGTATTATTATAAACAAAACCAAATGATAACACAGTTTAATCACTATAAAAGTGTTTTATTGTAAAGCCGATAAAAGTATTTCATTGGTAAGCTTTTATAGTGATTAAACGATGTTGTGATTTTGTTTATAATTCATTAAATTACTACCCTTCGATATATCAACATTTACTGCATTACTGTTTACGTATAAATTTTATATTGCAGGATGTTATTATTTGTTGTTTTTAAATTTTATATTGTTGATTGTGTTATTTACCGCAATCAATATTAGAATATTTAAAAATACTGTTTTATCACTTTCATAATTTTCGTAAATTGTGTATCTAAGTAATATTTTTTACATTGTAGGTTTTTATAAATTTGTATATATTTTTATAGTTGATTTTCCATAAAGAAGAAAATTTCAGTCATTTTAACACTTTTTTGACATTACTATTATTATTATTATTTTTAAATCAGTAATAATATATATTGGGTCCGTAGCTATAAAAAGCGATAAAAGATAGACAAAATGTGTCTTGAAGTGGTGGTCAATAGGAAAAAAAAACACCAAGGAGACCAACGACACATAGAATATAGTAAAGGTAGCCGGAATGAATTAGATGAGGAATGCAAAGAACAGAAATAGATTGAGCATCGTGTTGGGTAAAGCCATCATCCATCAGTGGATTGACAAAATCGCGATATATATATATATATATATATATATATATATATATATATATATATATATATATATATTATATAGATTATAAATAGATTGACCTGAAATAATTTTATCGTTCAATGAGTCGTTTAATTAATTAAATTGCATAACTGAAGGCGAATTAATTCGTGGTAAATTTTAGTTCTAGATGCTGCGCTCGCTTTTCATAACAGGAACTGCATTGTTCATCTAAAATTGGTCGTCGGAATCTATATCGACGATATTTTTGAGCTTTGAATAATCTCCAAAATCTCTTTGCCATAATTGGGGCAGTACACACATTACCATCATCTACCGCAACAAATTCTTCCGATGATACCGTAGAACAGTTCGATTCATTAAATGTCGGCTCAGTTTCATCATCCTTCTTTTTTGTCCCTTTTGGCATCAAAGAATCTGCAACCTTTGAGAATGCTGCATGACGAAAGCAGTCCTCAGTAGTTAAGTGGATTGTTCAGACTATAAACTTATATTATTAGCCTTCATAAAGGATCCACAATAAGCTCTTGTATTGTCAGCGTATTCCTTGTCTATAAAAGTTCAGACACAAATCTGTTTCTATTTTTGTATTTTGGGCAGGACCAGATCTGATGTTCGATGCTATCTTCGATATTACATATCCCACAAACTCCCATTCTGATGATCCCCAATTTGGCAAGATGACTAGGTGAACAGTTATGACCAGTGATTATTCTGACAAACACAGAGACAAAATCTTTATGGAGGAGAACCCGATGTTTAAACCAGGGCTCTTTTGGAATTGTCTTTTGAATAGTGGCATATTTTTTTTAACAAGTTTTGACATTCAAAATATGATTAAAAAGAACTGTACAACATTTCCTTAAGCTTCGGTATTAACTGTCCTCATTGTAGTTTAACGTGTTTCTCAGTAGCCAGAGTTGTAGTCACTGAATTACATATGAAGTGCATGTAATAAATTGATAAACATTCTTTCGCTTCGGTTGCGAGGTATATATTTTCGCAGCACTACTTTCGATAGTAAAATTGTAAGCTTTGTATAATACCTTGATCGAATGGTTATAAAACCGATTTTGAGAAGCGAAATCTTTTCGTGTTAAGAAAAAAAATCTACGAACGCGCATGGCGGTTTGTCGAGACCGTTTTATTATTTCGTGTTAACCGATATTTCATTTTAATCGTTTTCGAGTCAAACATATTTCGTAAATATAATCATCTGTATACATTGTACCGTTTTTTTTTGCCTACAAGTAGGCTAGTATCGAACATACTAATTGTATTCAACGCAGGCGCGCATATATTTTTAAACAGATTGGGATGACATTGCCTTTTAGAGACACGTGAGCTACAATTTGTTTCAAACGCACGTACAGTTCTAACGTACGCATATGCTCAAATGCGAGTTAAGAATAGAATTTCACGACGTAATGAAAACCAACAAACGACGCAGCGATACTACAGTTGACGAACTTTTTAGGTTTTCGTGTGACGTTACTTGAAATGTACGTTACAACGTGCCTTAAACTAACGATCCTATGTCCTAACTGACGATGAAAAATTTTACACCCCGTGAGCTGGGATCGAATCTTAACCGTCGGGTTAATAGTGGAGTATTCTGGTTACAAAATCAGCGAGTAACAATAAATAATGACGTCAGAACCAGTATAAAAACTAAAAAGTAGAGTTAGATAACGATGTTCGTGTTGCTGTACTCATTTTTTTTTCAACACACACACATATATACACAATAATAACTCTATATTTAATGCAGATGACACACACCATTAACAGTAGAAAATAAAACAGAATTACAATAAGCTATTAGCAACTCGAATGTACTATTAATTGAAAAATGTGAGATGAAAATAAGTGTAAATAAAACAAAAATAATGCTGTGTTCGAGACATTATTAACTACGAAAGAACTATTCATCGGAACTTTTACATTTGAATCATTATTTTACATATTTGCGAGTCCTGGACTATTTTAAAAATAGATAAATCCAAACTTCAGGCTTTTGACGAATTGTTGTGTTACAGGGGCATATTCAAAATAACTTAAAATAAAAAATTACTCAGAAGAGTGAAATATGAACCGAGAATAGCGACGATGATAAAAAAATCGAAGAATCAAACATTCACCTTGGGCCACGCATTTAATTGACGGATGATTAAAACGTAAAGGACTAAAAGAAAGACTTTTAATCAAATTGAAGAGATAATGATGATAATATATTATACGTACATAGGCGATAATTATTATTTTAAAATTACTAAATACTCCATTTTTTTTGTTACTATCGCTTCAAAATTTAAAAATTTTCATCACATAAATTTAGAATTGAATATTACAAAAAATACTCTATTGTCTGATATATATATATATATATATTATATATAAATAAACGTGACGACAACTATAGCGTCACATGAAAATCCGGTTACATCCAACACACATTTTAAAATAATTAATTAAGAGAATTTAGCCGCAATCCAATTGTCGAATAATGAAATATTCGTAGCGCAGTGTGGGCGTAGGCATTTTCTGTGTTGTCAGTTTAGTAGTCCAGATTACTTAAATAAACACAGATGGTTTTATAAACCGATACACATTAGTTATTGCACATTGTCATCTTATTACCAAACGTTCTTTACAGTTTCAATAACCAAAATATTTTTCGTCGTTATAAGTATACAATTTCACGTATGCAATCTGTTTTAATATCGGAGTATTACATTTTTTACTAAAAATTTTTATCGAATTTTCTAACGAATAGACATTTCATGATTCTGTAATGACTACTCTGAATTGAAGCCGCTGTTCCTGAGCGAAGTGTACTGGGTTCACTACTATACAATTTATATACAAGAGACCGTCCAACTGAGGTAAATGTCAAAGTGGCTACCTTTGTAGATGACATAATGTTTATTGCTCAAGACGAGAACCCTGAAATAGCGGTTGTAGCAACTACGGTAAAGTTTGGATACTGTTCTACAGAGAGCTCAATCCTGGAAACTATAAGTGAATCTTGATAGATGCACCCATATCTAATTTATCAATCGAACTGATCATTATAATTATTCATCACTAGATGAAAATATTATACCAAGAAGTAATAGCATCCGATATCTAGGAGTACACTTAGATCGTTAAGCTGGAAAATACATATACAAAAACCAAAACAAAAAAAAACAAACAAAAACTGGATATTAAAATCTCTAGCTATAGAGAATTACTCTCCTTAGTCAATAGAGTATTAGTGTACAATACAATAATAAAACGGATGTGCGAAAAAGACAAATAGAATACAAAGCTTTCAAAATAAAACTGAAAGACTGATATACAAAATGCCGTGGTACGTTAGCAATGAAGATATCCACCGCGTTCTGGGGGGGTCCGCATGATCAACGAAACAATAGAGTAGCGGGCTGGAAGTCATGCAATGCTCACATGCGGACACTGCAATGAGCTAACAGCTGCTTTTACGGACGTCACGTCAATCAGACGATTGAAAAGAACTAGGATTCGCGACCTAGTTTAGGAGATGGGCTGAATACATCAATGGATGTATTCCCTATATCAGAGAAGACGATGATATCCTTGGTAGATAGCCAACTTGGCTAGGAATGAATAGAAAAAAAACAACTCTAAAATATTTCATTTTATTCAATTTTTTTAATATTATAAATAGTAGGTTTCACTATGCGAATAGAAAATACAAAAATTATCAAATCGGAATATGATTTCGTATAATCTAAATTTGAATATTTTCGAATTGTTTCAGTAGTAGTAGTAGTAGTAAATTTGTTACGTAAAATCAATGTCGGGATGTCACGAGTGTAAAATAACGTTAATTTTAAAATTCGTATTTACAATTTCAGCACATTTAATCATTTACATATAGTACTAATTACGTTATACTTATGTAATTTAGCTGTTACTTGCAGTTTTCTTCCTACTTACTTCACGGGTTACGTATTTCTAAACTAGAAACTATGCATATAATAAAAATCACTCCGTCAATAACGTACCGAAAATACATTTACATAGTGGTGGTAATTCGTACGCGGAAATAAATTTAATTTAATTTGGTCGCTAACGAGATTATTTAATCTTAAATTTATCAACTTTCGAAAATTCAATTTCCTTTCCTTTTTTCAGAGAATTTTTGATGCTAAAATTATTTTACACGTTTATAAATATTAAAGTATTATTCGAGTACCCTTCTTTAAATTTCTTCATTTCAATCATATACACTCGGATAAAGAAGACGCAAATAGACTGAACATTGTCATTGTCGTGTAGACTCGCTGTATTCGATCAAACAGCTGAAAGAAAATTCCGGACGCATGTGCGATTGGCGGAGAAAATTAATTTCACGATCAATAATCAAAGTTTACAAACCCATGTAATTTGGATTCCTGGACATAGGGATTGAAAAGAATGCAGCAGATCGAGTTACGAAAGAAACCGCCTTTTTATCTCCTACAGAATTACTCCCAGCAACGGATTCCGAGTTGTTGTCGCTGCATGTTCCATAATTTCAAGGAACAAGCAACAGTCAGTTTTTCCGGTTTACTTTTACAAAGTGCTATCTGGTCTATTCGTTGTACCATCGCATAAGACGGGATGAAGCGATATTTTTTTTTTGTCAGGACAGGTCATACCCGTTCAACTTACTCTTATATCCTATCCAAAACCGATCTACAACCTGTAATGTTCAAATCACTATAGCTCGCATCTTACTATGTTGTTCTTTATATAAGTCCATTCGCTCTTCGTTACACTTTCCTAGCCGTTTAATGAAATACTTTTACACCCTTAAAAAATAAAACACCCTTTTTCCTTATTCTTATCAAACTATCTCCACATTTACAATAATACACCCTGTGCTTTTAGCCTTCAGTACATGGCACAGAAAAAAAATAAAATAAAAAATAAGTTATGTTTTTAATTTTGAACAACATACATATACGGTTCCGATGAAAACAAGATTTATTATCGTTTTCAAATTAAAAGGAAAAACTCATCTTTAAGCAAGATGAATATAAATTTCTTGTTCTTTATATCGAACGACATTGAACAAAGTAACAGACAAATTTTCAACTGTTGATTTATATAGTAATGCAGTTTTAAATAACGCTCGTAGAAAATTATACTTGGTAAATTACCACCGTTATCTACGAATAAATTACTCGTCGAAAGATATGTTTATAAATCGGTTTAAACTCGACAGTGTACCCCGATAGAAATATTCGACTGAACAAACTGACTACTACGAATTATAAATCACGACGAATCTAACTTATTTTCCGGAAATTAGGCTTTAAGTTGAATTTTTAAACGAATAAAACTTACTTTCGCCCCGGTGAGCAAATGTACGTAACATTGAAATCCATTTTCAGTATCGACGTACGATTTCCAACCGGCTGGTAAATTTACGGACAACGATTGTTGCAACGACGATACTTCGGCAGTTCTTCGATTGGACGACAGTTCATCGCCTTTAGAAGTGTTGGTAACATTAATAGTAGTGGAAACGTTACGAGGACTATTACGGGCGACATCGTGAAAGACGTCTTGTTGGTGGAATTGTTGTTGATGAGAATGAATAGCAGCAGTTGTTGTGTCTGCGGTAGTAAATTCATCGATTTCCGCTAACGGACTAGAACTGCCGGAATACAAATTATTGAAGCTACCGTTGTCATGTTTTCTCGCCTGTAAATGAAATATTTTCGTTATAAAATAATAAATTTTGAAAATAGGCTTTTGCAATATAGGGGTGGGTCGATGTTGGCGATTATGTTGTTTCAGCGGCTTGTGTCGAATCTGTACTTTATTATTATGTTACAAATGCCGAATCATCGTGTCAAATCTGATGACGCTACACGCCACACAGCGTAAGCCACGATGGATATTCCGTACGAACGATCTAAGGATGGGATTATCTCATACACAAATGACGTGAATTAGTCACCAAGATCGTGCAATTTGACTCCGCTAGACTTTTTTTATTGAGGGGGTTTCCTGAAGTAGCAAATCTACGCCAATACGCCGCAAACGATCAACGCCCTTATAGTCAACACTGGTATTGCTCATATTTAACCACATCTATGCGAAGAGGTCATTAAAAATTGGACCATTCAGATCGATGCTGGCGTGAAATATGAGTAGAATATTTGAACGATATTAATTATTACACCATTGGAATACATGAGTATTTCAAATAAATAAAAGAAAAATATTTTCGTTAATAACTCTACACAGTTTGTGTTTTATTACATTTCAACATCTATCCGACTCGTCATTTTGGGAAACCCTATGTAGAACTTTATAATTATCGTCATCATTCCTACGTCTTATTCAGGTAGTTGAAACGACACCTTGTTTGGCTACAATTGTCGTTCGGCTTTTTCTTTCATAACTGATATTGTACCTATTATTCTGTGTGTATATATTACATTTTTCATTGGGTTTTTCCATAAATGTTTCCTTGTATCTCCTCTCGTACTTTATGACTAAAGTACTTTTTTTTTCAATCACATTTGGCAGGTTCGGTTCGCTTATTTTGCATTTTCAATAATATATTCTTCTGTAACACCTCATATCAAAAGAAATGATTCTCTGTTTGTTTACCTCCGATAACGTCCAAATTTCTAAAGTGTATCGCCATTATTGACTACACAAAAGAAGGAAGAAATGTTGTTTAGTTGTAGGTTCAATTTTCTGTCATTAAAGACTCGTCTATGTAATTAAATGCACTTCTTATTATAACATCATTTTCTGTAATTTAGCTGCCCCTGAAAATTACTTGTTCGATCGCTCTCTCTCTCTCTCTCTCTCTCTCTCTCTCTCTCTCGCTCTCTCTCTCTCTCTCTATATATATATATATATATATATATATATATATATATATATATATATATATATATATATATAAATTATTACTTAAGATTGGTGAACAGTTAAATTTGAAATGTTAAATTTTTGTGGATAGCGCCATTTTTTTCATGTTACTATATTAAGTTATTTCTATTTTATAGTATCTTCAATTATTTGTGTTAAAACTCGTTGTGTTTGTTATCCATTTGTATATTCTTTCTTCTAATTTCCCTAATAAGCTTATGTTTTCACGGATTAATCTAAATGCTTCTTTGTTACTAATTTTCTCTCTCCATGCTATTCTTTCCATCCTCCTCCGACACTACGTCTCGTATACCTCAAATACTGGTTTTGCGTCTTTTTATCCATCATCCAAGCTTCCGAGCCATAAAGTAAAACGATCCAAACTAATGTTTTAATCAATTTTTTCTTAATTTCTAGATTCCTGTGTCTTGACGTTAATAGCCGTTTCTTTTTCATAAATACGAATTTCGTCAATCATATTCTTTCTTTTATATTCAGTATACTCCTTCCGTCATTTGTTATCTTTATCTTTTTATTTGTTTTGTTAATACTCCATCCATTTTTATGTTTTATTTTCTAGTTCATTTCTTTTTTATCGCATCTTTTAATCGACGTTTTCTTTTCATTTTTATCTCGTGTTGTAGGTTTTTCAATTTTGATTTTTTTGATTTAAATCACGTTCTAAGTATTTTTCATTTTCTGATAGCATAGTCATATCGTTTGCAAACACGAAAATGGTTATTTTCATTCCGCCTATTTGTAATTCGTATGTTACATTCTTCTTTCCATTTTTTTATCACTTACTCTAGGTGTATATAATAAATATGACAGATGACATATTATGTCTTATCTCCCTCTTATTTTCACTTCTTTTTCTACATCCTTTCCCTTTATTTTTGTTACTCGGTTCTGATTTTTGTCTTTTTGTCATCCTTATTACTAACATTTATTTTCATTATTATCTTCTTTTATATTTTATTCACCAGCTGTAATATGTTTTGTTCTTTTTTGACTCGGTCAAATATGCCGTAACATCAATGTATATTTCCCATTCTTTATATTAATACATTATTTATATACATACTCGAAAAATCTCATCAATATGTTAAAATCATATTGTTATATAAGTTTAATTAATAATGGTTCTTGCGTAAAGTTTGAAATATTTGTTATTCTTCAACGAGTATGTCATATAACCTAAGTATGGGAAGTAAAATTTTTCCTATTTATAACGAAAAATGCAAATGATCAAAGATAAATATCAATTGCAATCAGTTACGACGCTCGAATTATTTTTCAAATAAAGCGACTATTATTTAACTACACCGTGACACAGTAACCGAATCACTATAGAAAGAAAAAATGACGTGAATAGAAGTTCAAACGACCACTTGGGATAATAATTGACATCCTTAAAATAAGTGATAAATCTAATTTGCTATTTAGTCACGTGAAACATCTCCATCGTGACGGAAATTTTATTGTTACACATTGTGCCTTCTAGTATGATAAACATACACTCTAAACGAGTACTTATTAGATCATCGAACTTCCGTATATGTGTGGTCAATTATAGTTATGCACAGCACGACGAGTACCTTTGAAGGAAGAAATATTTTAATGCAATTTTTTATGGGTCAACATAAGCAAAACGGGTCAAGGTCTTCTAACTGTATAAAATTTGGATAAAAATATTAGTACGAGACTCTTCTAATGGCTTGTTCTAATTAATACATTAACTTATTTTTCTTTTTTTTATCCCATAAAATATGTCAAATCACATTTTAGAACTACCATTTTCTGGGCAGCCACTCAAAACATAATAATTACTAAGTACAATCGATACATCAGTATTACCTAAAATTATACATACTTACATAATGCGCGTGCGTACACACGTGCATATACACGGATACACACGCATGAACATATATATATATATATATATATATATATATATATATATATATATATACAAAATATATAAATTAAAGTACTTTTATATTAATGTATTTATTATATAAATAAATGGTGAAAATCTTATGATAAGATTATATCAGATCACTAAGACCTATGACAATAATCTCGATCAATATTGATGGTTTAACAAATCAGAACGCGGAAATCCTTGTGGAGACATGTGGAACTCAAAGTTGTGAATACAGGAGATTCGTCTAGATAGCGAAAAGAAACCTTCTGGATTCAAGGGATGAAACCCCAGTTGCAACGATACAACATCCAAAATATGGTAGCCTATATATGTAAAATATTGGAATTAACACAATATCTGCAGATGAAGCACGGAATAATAACATGATGGCAGTCGAATTAGAGCATTACACTGTGTCGTCGATGTATAATCCATGTGGGAACAACTTCAATATCGTACCAACACGTAATCTTCCAAATAAAAACACAGCAATAATTCTTGGAGATTTTAATAGTCACAGCAAATCATGGGGGTACCAAGAAACAGATTCGAACGTCGAAAAACTGGAGGAATGGACACTGAATAACGATCTCACATTAATTCATGATGCAAAACTGCCTCATTCCTTCCAGAGCCGGCGATGGAGAAGGGGATATAATCCGGATTTAATATTTTTCCAGTAAAATTTGCAATATGAATGAAAAATTATTATATGTAATACCAAAAACTTAACATGGGCTTATTATTTGAGATGAAGAACATATGTAAACCTGCCACTGTTCCTATACAACAAAGATTTAATTTTAAAAAAGCTAGATGGAGCGATTTCTTCAATGGCATGGAAACAGAGATATTCAAAATCGATATTCATCCAAAATAGTATACAGCTATCCAAGTAATTTCAAAAAAGACCATTCCTCGCGGCTTCGAACAACAGTACATACCAGGACTAGGTGATGATGCAAAATAAAAACTCTGTAAATATTTACAGCAATACGATGATTACCCTTTCGCCGATGAAACCATCAAGACTGGTGATGAACTTATAGAAATGCTCACTAACAACAGATGTAAACGATGGGCTGAACTAGTTGAAGTTGATATGAAGCAGAATAGTAATAAAGCTTGGCGACTCCTAAATAAGTTGAATGCTGAAAAAAATAAGATACAAACTCATTCTAATGTAACGCCAAATCAGATAGCCACCCAATTAGTAAAAAATGGTAGATCATTAAACAGAGTAAAGAAAAACAAAATAATAAGAGGAAAAGAAGAAGAAGAAACCAGCCACTTTGAGACTCCATTTACGGTTGAGGAAATAGAAACAGTTATAAAAACATTAAAAATAGAAAAGCAGCCGGTGTAGATGGACATTTGCAGAACAGCAGAAACATCTGGGACCACAATCATTACAATGGTTAACAAAAATGTTTAATGAGGTTGTTAGATTCGGCCAAGTACCAAGTCTCTGGAAGAAGGCACATGTCATAACCACACTAAAATCTAGGAAAGACGCCGAGATTGCAGCGAATTATAGACCGACTGCTTTATTATCAAAAACGCTGAAGGTATTTGAACGATTAAAATTGCACATGATTGAAGAATCTATTGACGCCAAACTAATTCCGGAACAAGCTGACTTTAGAACAGGGAAATCGTGCTCAACTCAAGTGGTAAGCCTGACGCAGCACATAGAGAACGGCTATGTGACCAGAAGAAGATTACTGGAACAGTATTCGTCGATCTTTCTGCTGCCTACGACACTGTTAATCATACTCTCCTCTTAAACAAAGTTTACAATATAACAAAAGATTACACCTTCCTAGTTATACTTCGAAATCTACTAAATGGTAGAAAGTTCTACATTGAAAATAAAAATTTTAACGCGCAATAATATTCTACACAAACTAGTGGCCTCAAAGTGGGGTGCGAAATCAGAGGTACTTCGATCATCGGTCTTAGCACTGTGTTTCTCAGCAGGAGAATATGCATGTGCAAGCTGGGGACAGTCAGTTCATGCCGAAAAGGTGTATATAGCATTTAGCGAAACATGTAGAATAATAACTGGATGCCTCAAACCAACAAAGATAGAAAAAATATATCTAGCTTGTGGCATCGCCCCACCACACATAAGAAGAGAAGTTCTGAAATAGAAAAATTAAAAGCAACAAACGATCCGCGTCACCGTGCCTGTGAATCTCCGTCTCGAAGACTAAAATCGCGGAGAGACTTCCTGAACAGCATAACAGCTATTAGTGGTAAGCCGGAATAGGTTCAACTGTCGAAATGGAAGGAATCGATTAGAACTGGCATAGAACCAGCGGAAGATATAAAAATAGGACAGAAATTAAGCTGGTGCAAATGGAAAACGCTGAACTAAGTTCACTAATAAGTTTAAGTTTCAAATATAATGAATATTTGTATTTTATTGTCGTCCCCAATTTATCGAGTATAACTTCACTCATTCTCAGATTTCTTTGCCCACACGACGTTAATGAAATCATTATTCGTGAAATATTAGATAAATTTCAGAATATCATTTCATTAAATTCAAAAAAGAAATATTTCAAAAAACTGTATTCAATATTGATGAAAAAAAAATCGCAACACGAAACATCGACACGAGTAATTTTTAATTAGTTCTATTCGTGTTCAATTATTTCAGAGGTTTCAATTTTTACGCGAATAAAAATTCTTGACCATCGGACAAAATGACCTCATCCGACATTGCAAAGATAAACAGATTCAAGTAGATTGAGAACAAAGGTCATAAAACAAACCAAATATTTTTTTTTATTACGCCTAATCCCATTAATCCAAGTATCTATCTCGCTTGAAATATTATATCAGTCAGCTAGGAGATCAGACAATAAATCAGATCCTCAACTCACGCCTTCGTGGAGCCTTTAAGAAATACCACGGGAGGCTATAAAATTCTTACGAAATTCAGATGTGGATGTTTAAACCGCTCGTGATGTTGTCAAATAGGATCAACTATAGAGAATACTAAAAAACCTTGAGATGAGTGAACAATGTTACACCGAAATTAACCATCTACGATATACAAACGACGCTGTAATAATTACTTCGCTCGAATGAAAACTGATTTGTTTTTTGAAAAAACTGGAAAATACAACAAAATAATATGATTTATTAATAAAGAAAAGTAAAACTAAGATAATGATCGTAGATAGCTGCAACCAAGTAAAGGATTTATGAAGTCTAGTTTGTTTGAAAATAGTTAATAAATTTATATTAAGAATGGCTACTTAATAGAAGAAATCAAACGATAAATAGCAATAGTAAAACTGGCATTATCGCAGTTAACAAAATATGGAAGATGAGATGATCGATCGAACAATAAATAGGAGCTAGTGGCAACTGGACACACTAGTTCAACGATGGTCCATAGTATCACCATACGCGAAACGAGCAATCGACGATGATCAGTTTTGTTGCTATCCCATAATTAATTAATTCCTTAATATTCTCATTCGTTTCTTCTATATCTTCATTATTATATTTTGTAGGTGGGATACAAACTTGTATAATAAACATATTAGTAAGTCGTGTTGCTAATATAACTATAATTATGTTTCGTTATATTACTAATCATTTTTGATAAACCATTTCCTTTGAAATTATTCCCACCTA
This sequence comes from Coronaproctus castanopsis, assembly GCA_032883995.1. Taxonomy (NCBI): domain Eukaryota; kingdom Metazoa; phylum Arthropoda; class Insecta; order Hemiptera; family Monophlebidae; genus Coronaproctus; species Coronaproctus castanopsis. The sequence continues at coordinate 171,263,305 of CM065052.1, forward strand.
TTCATTAATCTAAAAATTCTTAATTTGATCATCTCTAATATGATATATTCATTTTACACGTCTCCTTTTTTTTTACATTTTTAACTTTTCTGTGTATATTAAAATTTTAATATTTTCATATAATATTTAGAGTAGGAATTTATTTTTAATACGGAATATATCATCGTGTTTTATATCAAGTTAACTAAATCGAATAAATGAAATCAATGATTAATAATAAATAATTAAACGGGGTTTCTCTTACATTCTCTATGATTTTGTTTCGTGATCTAATAATACATTACTTTATCAGCTAGTTCCAAAATTTAGCTGACAGATTTACTTTTAAATTTTTCAAACCTAATTGTTTACCTAACACAAATGTTAACGTGTCATGGGAGGTTTATAGATTATTTGTATTGATTTAAGATTAAAAATAGTTATATTTCTTACAGATGTGGCAAAATGGATACTTCTAAGCATATATAAATGAGTTGGTAAGGAATATTGTTAACGATGTTAATAGTTTTGATATTACTAATATTAATGATTATAATCAGATTAATGATCTTTTTCTGTACCCAAGTGCAATTTTATTGTTTTTGGTGATCAGAGAATTGTACATTCTGTTAAAAATTTAAAGTTAATTTCAAGTCAGCCAATTAACCATACAAATCGTCTTAAATATCTTGGTCTAATATTAGATCATAAGTTATCTTTTATTCCACATATTGAGTATATCCACAGGAAATGCGACTCCATATTCTTTAAGCTCAAAAGATTGCAGCCTAATACTTTTGGGTTTAAATATAGGGAGAGGGTCATTTTGTACAAGGGGCTGATACAGTCACTTTATGCATATGGCTCTCTTGTTTATATTAATAAAAACGTTTTATGTTCTCTTATCAAGTGCCAGAGGAAGTTTCTTCTTAGTATTTCATGTCTATACCGAACCTGTCCCACCTCTGCTGCTAATGTTATATCGAATATCATGCCACTGGATCTTTTTGTCATTGGCACCTCTATCATCTCAGAATTTAGAGTTGTTAGAGACGTTGCTTGTGTCAAGAATTTCCATTTCCTAAATATTGATCCGCATATCTTGGAATCATTTCCTAGTGTTCCTATCCTAAAAAAATATATTCATTCCTCACTTATTGATATTTGGCAAGCTAGGTGGGACAGTTGTTCGACTGGAAGGAAAACCTTTGTGTTTTTCCCAAAGGTTTTGGAGCGTTGTAAACTTAAAAATATTAATATTAACTTTTACAATGCTCAGGTGCTCTCTGGTCATGGTAAATTTGGTTCATATCTGCATAGGTTCCATCTTGCCTCCAGTTCTCGGTGTACCTTTTGCTGTTTCAGCGAGGACTCCTTTGGTATTGTAGATGATATTGAACATTTAATGTTTGTTTGTCCCCTGTTTGATGATCTTAGAAATAAATTTAAAATACATATAGGACAACCTCTTGTATTTTCTAAACATAACCATGCCGGTCTTCTGTCATGTATGGAGTTGTCTATGCTAAGAAAATTTAAAACTGGTAGGTAAAATCTTTAGCAACCTTTTGTCCTGTTTTTAATGTTTTAATTCAACCGTGAATCCGCATTTTTTTTTCTCATGGTCACTGCCTCCATCCATTTTGTAATAACGTGGCATGCAACATTAATAATAACATTGGCTACAATTGTTTTTCTTATAATTTGTATATATATAATATGTACCTATATACATATATATTTTTTTACTCATCCTTGTTTTATAATAAATTTAATTTTGATAATATAATTTTTTTCTTCTTCTGTATCATATTTAGACGTAACCTTTATTTATTTTTCTTTAGCTTGATCTTTATCTTAGTAATATTACTTTTTTTTTATCATTATCTTAAATTGTATGTGCATGTATATATGTGCACGTGTATATATATATTTTGTTTGTACAACATTCATTTTTATATTTACACATATACTACACAAAACTCATTTTACACACATTCTCGATGGTCTAGGGAACTATGATACGATACAGTTAAGGTTTACATTACAATAAAAAAATTGACAGCTTCTGCATAAATGTCACAATGCGAGGGAAAGTAACAAACTGCCAGAACACGCATAGTACGGATAGTAAGATATGACAATAAGATAACACGTTCCGAAACAACCGAATATATTTTCTTTTGACGAGATAATAACTCGTTGTTCTAAATCAGATATAAAAAATACACTAACATAATATTGAGATATATATAATATATATTTGTAATCATAAACTAACCTCGTTACTGCTTCGACGTCTAGGCGGTTTCCAACTTTTCTCGCCAGTCTCACAGTTATAGAAAAACGTTCGTCCATCGGAAAATTTATATTCGGACCAACCGCCGAATAGCTCTCTGTTCGGTTTCTGATTCAATTCTGGAACCGGCGGCGAAACACCTCGCACAGGAAATCTCAAACGGCATGATTCAATCTACAACACGAAATTAGTATACAATTAATAAATTAATTTCTCGGTTTTTAATTCTATAAACGCGCATCTTCAAAAAAACAGAATAGCAATAGCAATTATCAATATCGTCATTGTTATTTTCAACATCTCTCAAAATCTAAAAATATTTTATAAGATTAATAATATTGATAGCTGTAGAGTAGCATTAGTATTATTATTGATAATAACGAGGTCAAATATTAAAAGAACGAACCCGATTGTATTCCTCGCTAATATAATAATAATAATAATAATATTAAAAAATATATTTAAAAAATAAACAATTGAAAAGTAATTAAAATCATTGAATTTTGTATTAAAAGACAAAGCTTTTTTGTGTCATTAATACAAAATTTAATGATTTTAACTATTTATTTTTTCAAATCACTACATTCCACTTCCACATCAGTTCAAATTAACAAATATATATATATATATATATATATATATATATATGCCAACGAAACCACTGTGTAACGTTAGTTTTCATTCACACTAGTCGGTATATTGTTTATTAACATAATTGTCGAACATTATTACAGATGAAGTTAGGAAGACGTAATGAAAAAATACGCGTAATAAATGTATCCTAATAGCACATTTTTTAAAAATAAAATTTAACGAAAAAAAATCAACGAAATTATTATTATTTTCTAAAAATACTACATGATTTATCGTAACATGTAAAAAAATTCAATTATTAAATTTAAACCCGAACTCTATAATATCCGAAATTTGCATTGCGTTCAAAATTATTATCGATTACTCTATGGCGATTTATTATCTTTGGACCGTACAAAAATTTAAATTCGTCTTACAAAAAATTACAAAATACACGTATTTGTGGATAAGCGTGTCAATCGATAATTGTCATTATTCGAAGCGTAACATATACATTCAAAGACTCATTTCCTTTAGTCTAAATGTGTATATAAACTTTAAAATTAAGGATATATATATATATACATATAAATGTATATGTAGTACAAAGATGGATAGCAACCTTCGCTGAACATATCATACGACAGCATGGATTAGAAAAAATCATTCTTACAGCAATGGTAGAAAATCAGACAAAAAGTTGCAGACGTCCAACGAGATATTTTTCGATTATTTCTGAACTGTTTTTAATCCAGCTTCTTTGAAATTGAAACAATCAGATCCGGGTCTCTTTAACAACATCTTAAAGGCAATAACTTTCCCAAATCCGCAGTCAATCACTCATAACGTCGCAATATTTCCTCAGCGGAAAGATAATATGGTTCGGTTGGATCTCGCAATCCATAGATTAATCTTCGCCTTCGCTTCATATCCTCTTCTAAGATGACCATGTTTTATTGCGTGATCTAATTACTTTCATCTACCGATTCGGTCTCTATTTCTAAATCTAAACCTGTTCTTCTACCGTGACCCTACCCTTACCCGATGTGAACGGCACGTTAATATACTTTAATAATAATAATAATATAGTAAAAACAACCGTCGATGCCTCATCACTATGACAGCTGATAAATCTGGCAGCAGACAGAACTACATGAACACATTCGCTTGCGATAATCCATAACGTCACGACGCTCGAAATAAGATAGCGATGATATTTATATATATAAACCGATACACAATATATAACTATGTACTTTAAGGAATCCGGTGACGTGAAACTAATTTTTCCTTTTTCAAATTTTGAAGTTATCATAAAATTTAACGCTCTTCTACTGAAAATAAAATTGTGAAAGGTAAAATGTAACTATATTTGGTAAAGGTTTATTCATGAAATTACATATATGATGTTTATTATTCGTCACTCGTTGATTATAATTTTTTTAGAACGGTTACCTAGCGAAATTATTCATTTATACATATATGTTATACAAGTTTGTCATATCGGAAGCTATAAAAATGATCTATTTGTACCACCGATAGAATGTTGTTCGAAGTATTTTTAGAGATAGGGAATTAGGTGGACACTGAAACTCGAGTAAAATATCAATCCTCGACAACTAGGAAAATAAGTAAAAGAACAAATAGTTCCTTTTAAAATATATATATATACGTCTATTTATACTGTTTTAGCAGATTTTTGCTCATTTTTCCACGTCTTCTAATTTTGATGAAATATTAATTCTAAAACCGAGATACACGACTAATTTGATTGAAATTACTTGCATCATATCTATTCTTACGCTACGTGATCGTTACCAAGTGTACGGGCTTATGATGAAATAACGTACACAGTTATTGGAAATAATTTTTTTTCAATGTGACTAACGAAAATCAATTCGACCCTCGATCAGTTGATATAGTAGGATTTGTTTCGATCTGTAGTCTAAAATGATTTTCTTTCTTCTTGGAATCCAAATCGATATCGTCAGGCAGAATAATTGTAAATTCTTCATTTTCACGAACGAGTTCTAACGTTTTCAACGACTTCGACATGTACATGGATACAGATTACTTGAGGAACAACATGAAATATCTTCCGTATTATATTGTACGACGAAACGTACACAATGACGACCGATGCTAGTCGTTCATCAACGGCACAAACTTTTCGCCTCGAATTGTTACAAATTTTTTATCAAATTTCATTAATAGAAGAGAAAACAGTTATCTTCTTTTGTACACGCTCTTCCAGGTCGCCCTTTTTCGCGTTTGAACTGAGTAACACATCGATGACGTCTCAGTTTAATCGAGTCGTCGCTATTCCGGCAAGTTTCATTTAACGTCGTAATCTCGATTTCCGATAACGGGAATAACTGTGTTGTCCTTTCAAACTCGGGACGTTGAACACGACGAGTAACGACAAATCTTAGAAACTGGAATAATGTAAGAATTTTCTGCATTCGTCGCAAACAGTGCGAAAGTCGATGATTTTGCAGCCGATCAAACTCGTTTCTCAACCGTAATATTACTATTAGTCGCCACGTAACTTCTCATACGTAACACACACTCGCACATTCTCTTTCCACGTAACGTATTCGGCTAAGTTTAGGTCAGGTATAAAGCAATATACCCGCTTACGAACGTAATTTTATCGTGAATCTACCTGTTTTTAGAGAAAAATTAAAAGAAAAAAAAAACGAAAATAAAATCCACTTATCGCTATTAATTTCGTAAATAAAATTCGAACGTGAAAATAATGCTAGTATACGAAATCCACCCGAATTAAATTTAATCAGAAACAATTGAGAATAATCAATTTATTTTCAATAACTACAACTTAGCGAAATGCACGAAAATTTCGTTAAATGAAAGACGAACACTTCTATATATAGTAAGCGGGGAAGAATTGTACTTATCAGCAGATTGCGGTTCGAGCAATGCTTGTTGCTATCCTGATCACGAGTTTTTCGAATGTACTTCTTTAATAACATCACGGTCTGAACTATACCTTAAATTATTCCTCCTTATAACGTACCTTCTTCATATTGAGAATTTACATATGTTTCCGGAGATAGCGGTATTTCTAGAGAAGTTGTCCGAATTTATAGAAATACAAGTTAGTAAGTACAGTATCACGTTAGGTAGGCTGTACCCCACGAAAAAATTAATAAAAAATATTACGTTCAAAAATAAGTAAACAATGAAAAATAAACGGTCGTTTCCGTAACATGCCGTAACTGCGAGAGAACTTTGAAGTTGGTAACAAACGATTAATCAGAGAAGCCGCAGGAAGAAGTCTCTATGATTGGGGAATGTAATGTGACCGACCAAAGAACAATGCTGCCATGTGGACTGTCGCACATAGTTGTGCCATATTTTGATTAGGTCTGGTACGTTGACTTATTGTGTAAGTTGAAGCTGCTACTATGCTATATTAGTGAATGATTTTTTTTTAATGTACGCATTCTCCGAGTCGTATCCCGTCTCTGCAGGTGTGCCTCAAAACTCAGTGCTTATTAGATCGCGTTATATTTAATTTACATTGCCGATTTTCCTATGATTAATAATGTTCAGGTAACCACATTTGCTCATGACGCGGCGCTTCTTTCTTTTAATATCGATCCGAACTAAGCGTAGTAATCTTCAGACAGCACTCACTAGAATTGAAAATTGGTTTAACAAATAATCAATAAGAACAAATCTGTAAATATACAGCTTACTAATAACAGAAAAGCTGTATATTTCCCTGTTAGAATCAACAGCGCAGAAGTACTAATCAGAACAAGCGTGAAATATCTGGGCATACACTTGGATAGCAAACTAACATATCGAAATCATATTCAAATGAAGAGGAAAGAACTAGATGCACGAATTTAGAAACTATTCTAGTTAATAGGCAGAAATATCGCGCTGTCTATTAACAACAAACGTGTTTATATACTGCGATTTTAAGCCCTGTCTGGACATACGGGGTGCAGCTGTGGGTGTAAAACCGATAAATGTAAGAAACGTCTTAGTATGTAACAAACCAGATCATTCATCATGATTTAAACGTTCCTTATGTATACGAGGTCATTATACACAGAGCCGTGCTGTTAGGCTGGAAAATAATCCAAGTATCCTCGCATCAGGGCTGTTAAACACGGCCGGTGATATAAGACGTTTAAAATGCAGAAAACCCCTGAACCTAATCCAAGGTCGTGGTTAGTGGGTGTGTACCAGTTATATTCCTTTTATGCTCTTTTCCTAAATATTGCGAATGATCTTGTTGGTCAGCTCGCAGTAAATATTAATGGAAAAAAAACAACAATATTTAATGAAGATTTTTAAATATTTACGGCGATTTCATATATATACGACGGATATGTATTAAGAAATTTTATAATTAATTTACAAATCCGGGAATTGTTTAGTAGTAGCAAAAACCATTATAACAAAAGTGCAAAAAATAAATAACACCTACCGTAGGACCGGTTATAATTGTAGCTCGCACCAACATAACGGCGATGTTAACCATTGAAGTAAATTAGCAGGGGAAAAAAAATAATCGCACGACACCGTCGAAAATATTTCCGTAAAATTACGAACATGTACTAATCAACAGGGGAATCGGAATAAAATTCGAACGTATCAAATAATGCAAAAGCAATTAAACGACTAAAAACCAAAACATGATCGTCGAGTTTAGTATTCATTTCTTTGGATCACAGCGAAGTACATGCACATGATTTACTTATGAGACGTGAAGAGCGTAGGACATCGAAAGATAGCTATTGAAAAAATAGTTTTAACCCTTCCTTATACATACATATATATATATGAATATCATATATATAAAATTAAAGATAATTGTCTTACTTCCTGTAAACCTCCGAACTGAATCTAACTAAACACACTAAACACATAAAACGATGTGTACGACGCACTAGGGAATAGTATATCAGTGTTCATTTTATTCGCTGTGGGAACATATTTAAAGTTTTTATAAGTGGAACAGCAATTATATCATACATATATATATATTATATATATATTATATATCATATGATTAATGTCGCGGTATTCAACCAGTCCAAAAAAAAAAAAAAAAAAAAAAAACACTAACATAAACAGAAGTGTATGTAGATTAGAATTCCCCTCAGTGTAGCTAATAATTCTTCTGAATACATAAAAAAAAATACATCTTCCCTTCCTATTTACGTAATTAAAATATTAAATATACAAACGTAGTTAATAACGGATATAAATTTTGCTATTGTTCTAAAGAAATTAAACTGTAAAATACTCGCAGATTTAAATATCAAAACAATATTATAAAATCATAAATAATTGTTACACATAATTAAAGGAAACATATATATTCAAAATATTTAGATAAAAATTACGTTACATTTTTTTTTTAAATATTTATAGCAATACGATTAATCAATAGGCGTTTCAGTAATTTAATTAGTTCGCTGTCACCAAAGTATTGCTACCATCCATTTGAATTCTCTAACATTGTCGACATTTATTTCGATACTCGATGTTCACCTTTGTCTTCCTCTCGGTCTACCGGTATTTTCCTTTTCATAATTTCCTTCAACAAACAATTATGCCTTAGAAGGTGAGACCTATCTACGCCAGCCTCAATATCTGAGTTTTCTGCAAAACAGTTCTTCCTTCTTGCGTTCTTCTAAAAACTTCTTCATTTTTTTTTTTTTTATAAATGGGCACAGGACTTTTCACCCAGATTGGTATAAAAATATTAAAATGAATATGTTAAACACTAATATTAGTTGATGTAATATAATTATAAATAGCTAAATATACATGAATGCGATTAATAGTAAGTAAGTAAGACATATTTATTTGCAATGGTACTTTGAGAGATATAATTTGATTATATAATAAAGATTGTTGAGAGCTGTAGTAAGAACACTTCATTTGTTATTTGGTGGGCTTATTATGCAGTTTCGGTTTCCACATTTTTGTTCTTATATGCTAACTAACTAAGAGCATAAAAGAGGAATGATCTGACGGCAAAATTTTTGTACGCCTAGCTGCGGATAAGAGTGAAAACACATCCACAAAAAAACTGCAGGAGTCACTCGGGCATGTAGAGGCTTCGTCAAAACGATGGCGCGTTGTAGTCAATGAAACTAAATCAGCGCATATTTCTTTCACGAATCGAAAGATTAAACGCCTGCCAATAAAAATAAAGAACGTTATCATTCCTAATACCAATAGTGTAAAATATTTGGACACTAGGCTGATTTGGGCTACTCACATTCAGAAGAAAATCGAGCATTTGAGGCTTAAAACCAGATCTATGTCGTGGATGCTAACTATTAAATCATGGTTATCGTTTGAAAATAAAACTCTGCCGTATAAAATTGTCCTAAGACCGATCTGGGCATATGGTATACAGCTATGTGGCTGCACCAAAACATCTAACTTACAAAAAATACAGCGATATCAAAATAAGGTATTTAGAACTATTACTGCAGCTCCCTGGTACGTCTCAAACCTTACCCTCCATAACAACGTAAACGTTATGTTTGTGGAGGATGAAATACAAATACAAGCAAACAAACATGTTGCACGAATTAGCGTTCACACGAATCCACTTGCTACTGATTTGCTGAATGATTCCGGTGAAATACGCAGGCTGTGGCGAAGTAAGCCTCTAGACTTTGTCCAACCAGCATAAGTTTAGAGGGAGTACTGCTGAGTACTGTCCATCCACAAAACATCACTCATCTTATTAAGTCAATCACTAAATGACCTCTAAGATTGGTCAGTTGTGGTGGAAAAAAATAATAATAACATCAATAAATGTTGATGGACCTTTTGGGACGTATTTAGGGAGCAGTTCGAGAGTAAAGCAAATCTAAAAATACCACTGAAAATCGAAAACAAAATAGAACAGGCAATAGAGTACTTTATTAAAATCACACAACAGGCTGTGTGGGAATCCACGCCAATAACAAATAACAGTGAGTAATTTTTTTTTAAACCGAGAGAAGGTTAAAAGAGCGGTTCAGTTAAAAAGGAAATTGAGAAAGCAGTGGCAAACATAAAAAAATCCTGATCATTAGACAGCCTTAAATAAACAAACAAAGATTTAAAAAAAAATTATTACAAGACTTAAAGAACAAATCACAAAATCAAAAACTAATAAATATGTCACCCTTGGCACAGCATGACTACTCACACTGGAAGGTAACAAGGAAACTTAAAAGGCCAACACAAACAATACATCCTATAAGGAAACCAGATAGAACTTGGACTAAAACATATTTAGAAAAAGCGGAAATATTTGGGGAACATTTTGCATATTCCAGCCGCATCCTGGAAATGTAATGTTGAATCACGATGCTTCTTGTTATGATGTTTACCCTGCAATAAAACTTACGTCTCCAAGTGAGATTAATACTCTAGTAAAACTTTAAATCCAAATAAATCACCGGGCTATGACTTAATAATCGCCAGGATTTTAAAAGAATTGCCAGAGCAAGGTTTTGTACTATTAACCTACATTTGTAATGCGATGATCCGACTACGATACTTTCCTTTACAACTGAAATTGTCGCAGATTGTCGTAAACCACAGAAATCACCAACGGAACCGGCTTCCTATAGGCCAATTTCGTTGCTGTATGTAATCTCTAAGCTGTATGAAAAGCTATTGTTAAAACGACTGATGCCGATCATCGATGATAAAGGAATAATACCTGAACACCAGTTCAGATTTAGAGCTAAGCACGGCACAATAGAACAAGTTCACCGCATAGTTAACACCATTGAGACATCTCTTGAAGGAAAAAAGTATTGTGATTCTGTGTTCTTGTACATAAGCCAGGCTTTTGACAGAGTGTGGAACGATGGCCTATTACAGAAAATTAAACGTCATTTTCCATATCAATTATAAAAAATATCAAATACTTCAGTCATACATCAGTGAAAGGTACTACTCGCAAGAAATCCGACGACTTCATAGAACCAAGCTGTTTAATCTAGTATAAGACAGAAGTTCTAATACAACTTTTAGCACCTGTCGCTGGACAATTTGCTAAATAGCTATTATTAGCTAGGTGCAATTTATCTGGAAAAAAAAAATGTTACTTTGTCTATCTAGGAAACTTTTACAGATATATGAATATTATATACCCGGCTTGTAACCGATATTAAGGAAGGTTCGTTGATTAAACAACAGTTCCCATATAGTCTTCGTTATTTGACGTTTATGCGAAACAGAGTCATCGAGCAGTCAATTAAAGCAATATCTGTTACGTATAAAACTTACCAAATTCTATCACATCTTCAAAAAATTAAGACATTCAAAAAAGCTTTTAAAACTATACAGTATCATTCAGTAACCGAACTACCATTTACCTTGTCCAGCTTATCCTTATCTTCATGTATATATAAGCAAAGTAAACCATTCCGACGGAAAGACAAAGAATAGAATTAAAAGAGAAAAAATTATAAAATAATAATAATTATAAATTATAAAATAATTACTTTAGAAAAATAATAGCAAAGAATAACTAATAATTTATTTAGATTGAAAGCTCGTTGACTAATAGATATTCTTACGTTTTACTACACTGCAAATCTACAAATACACCGATTGTGACAGGGCAGATGACGACTCAGTCGTGCCAATATTAATGGCAAAAATTATGTGATAGTTCTATTAACGAAATATGAACATTGTATTACCACGTGTTCGAACAACTTATTAAGGTTGTAACAACTATTTTTTTTCGGTATAAAAGTATCTTTAATAACAAATGTCCTCCGACACATCCTTATGTACCCACAGTCTACGCGGCACTTTTTTACCTGTAGAAGCTATGCACACGAACTAATTTACAAATGTTAGCTGGTTTCACTGAAATTATACAATTCGCGTGAATATGCAGATAAAACGTGCCAATAAAGTAATATGTGGTTACGCTTTACAACGTTCAAAAAATGGTTCGTCATTATTCGAATACGAAAGCCTTGGAATTTTGTCTCCAGATACCGACTTGCGAAGGATTAAGCATTAGAAATTATGCATAATATGGTTAGAGCTTATTTAGTTCTAAGATTACAGAACAAAGTGACTGTCCTTAATAGGAGCTATATTAAAAAAAAAAAAAAAATAGTAAATCAAAAAAATACTATTTATTTATTGTAATGGAGCCAACATAACAGCTAAAAAAAGCCAATTATAATGTAGGCTTATAATGATTAAACAGTACCATGAATAATTTAAAAATAATAATTAGAATTATAGAATACAGAACACATCAACATTTTAAACTAAGGTAAAACTCATGTCCCGAGCGTAAAATACGGTCGAGAAGTAATCTGCATCTATGGATGAAAGCATGTTTAAAAGAGAATTATACAAAAGAAAACTGATGGCAACGGAGAATTTAAACTTGGTGTACGCGGTTCATTAAAAAATCAATTAGATTGTTTATTTGGTCTCGGCACTACGTAGAACTGATTATTGATCTTGCCCTTTTTCATTACGTTTACCGATATCATGAAGAAATCTTAATTTAGCTATTTTCCTTCTGTAGTGTAAAAAGCAATTACATTTCAGAACTTTAAGATAAGTACTTATAACATACATACTTTAAAAATGTACACAACTAAATAATTATATAATGTTTTCCTTTCAGTGAACTGTAGTTTTTAACGGTTTGACTTTTATATGAAAATGTAAATAACAAACAGGACAACTCGATGACAGTTAACGATACCACACTATATATATATATATATATATATATATATATATATATATATATATATATATATATATATATATATATCACGATATGCTTATATCAACCCATTGTTGGGTGTAGGCATTCCCTAAACATTTCTAACGTCTTGTGCGGCTCGAATCTAATTTATTTTTGTCCATTTCTTTCATAAAATCATCCCTCCACTTAGTCATGAGACTTTCTCGTGTATGAAGATGGTCAATCGGCGACCACTGCATCATACGTTTGGAATTATCTTGATATTTACTAATTTCAACATCTTCTCGTGTCAACCTTGTGTGATATTTATTCACTCTTGCCAAAATGAAGACGTCATTGAACTTGATGACATGACCTGATTTACATACATGATCAACCATAGCAGATTTTTTAGTTCTTAGATATTCTCCTACATGCTTCTTAATACGAACGTCAACTGGCCTTCCTGTTTGACTAATAGACACACTTCCCACGTGAATACGGAATATGATACACACCTGGAACTTGTCCTCGTGGTAATTAATCTTTAGCGTTTCTAATAATATTTCAGATTTTTCTGTAGATATTAAACGCTGGTCTAATATTTTTTCTATTGAACACTCTTCCAATATTATCTGTAATGGCTTTTATGTAAGGCAGGGATTTATTAAAAGAAAATGTTTCATTTCAATTAATGATTTCTGTCCTATTTTTCAGTGTACTAAATTTATTGATGAAAAATTCAGAATCTCTTATATCCATTATTTACCGTGGAAAGCTTTATAATTATTAAGCTCATCCGATACATCACCGTAAGCGAGCCGTTAATGTTTTCTATACACCCCTAATCGTTGTCCAGGGGCATTATGAGAATTCTTCCTTATATACACTTGTATGTGTATTTTTACGAAAAACAGATGTCAACATTTTTTCAACCTTGCCCTTTTTTCACTAAGACATCCAAAAATGATAATTCTCCATTTACTTCTTTTTCCATTGTAAACTTTATATTTTTTGGTGAAATATCTTCCAGTTTTTTGATGTTGCCATATCACAAATGTATCATCTTCTACATAGCGGCATCACCTCTTAGGATTCCACTTTTGAAGTACAATTTTGTCAATTTCTTCCATGAATATGTTAGCAAAAATTCATTACCAAAAAAACAAAATGAAAAACAACAGTTATTTTAAAAATAAAATCTGATAGTGAATTGATTTCAACCATTTTATTTTTATTTTTTAAAAATCACTACATTCCATATTGTTCAAACTACGTAATATATGTCCTTATTTCCACCAGCCTTATTAGTATTTGGATAAGTGTTAAGTACTTTTTTATATTGTACAATGTAAAATGTTTTGCAACTTTTAATAATACAGTTACTTATGATAATTGTATCACATCATCAATTTACGTTTTAATTCGGTTATTTTTAAGTTGCACGAAATATAGATAATTTTAAATGCAAATAATATATATATTTAATTTAAGCTTGTTTTAGCGTGTAATTTTAATCGTCATTATTTATGTAGAAACTTTTAAATTTTCCACTTTATATACATAAAGGCATCGTTACATTATGTAAAAATGTTTTTTCTTATTTTGCTTTTTCCTGTATAACCGAATATTTATATTATATTTCATTATCGTTTGCTTTAATACGACGCTAGTTTTAAGATAAACGTTACAAGTATCAAGTATACTAAACATTAATAATACGCTGCACATTATTAAAGTTCATTATTTTTCTATATAATTTTGTTGCTGGTTTTTCCTGTATTTTTATTTTAGTTAGATGAGAAACTAGGCATATTTCTAAACTAGAATACGTAGTAAGAACTGTGTTCAGAATGTATTATATTAATTTCGTTATTTTTGTAACATATATCTGTTCTGTAAATACACATTTTTAATCTATCAATGCGTTATCGTCTTGACACTAATAAAATTTCGATTTACTGTAAGCAAACTTTCAGTTAATAATCGAATTAAATAATAGCGTTTTAAAATTTTGCGAACCTTATAGAGGTCACTACGATAACTGGAGGGGAAACCCCGATGAACGTGATAAAAATACTAACAAATACGATCGCAAAATATTCTTATCTATCACGATGCAGAGAATCGTTCGAGTATTTGGCATAAATTTCTAATCGATAAGCGATAATTTATTAATAAACTAATTAATGTACGAACGGAAACCACGTTTTTTTTATTATCTATTTCATTTTTGTATTATTCGCATTTAATAATGACGAAACTACTTAATTATACGTTATTTATTATCTTTATCGTTTTAACAGATGACGCTAATAATTGATCGATAATTATTAGTTTGGGTAATAGTTGGTAACAATTACGAGATGACCGAAATGACTAGCGTACAACAGACGGCTGAGGTACGATTAAGAAATAATAACTAAGATAATGATTGTAAATAACAAACAGTCAATCACAGAATCCAAGAAGTTTAGGCGGTTTACAAATTGTTGATAGATTTGTGTACTTAGGAATGCTGATTACAAAAGATGGAAGCTGAACCGAAGAAATTAAACGCAGAACAATAATAGTAAATCTGGCACCATCACAACTAACAAGAATATGAAAGAGCCACTATATAACACTAAAAAGTACGTCTCATCAATGTACTAGTGTTCTCTGTTTTACCCTATGCGACGGAATGCTAGACCCTGAAACAAGACTGACAGAGGCAAAGCATTAATGTATTTGAAATGTATTGTTAGAGACAAAAGCTCAGAGTGTCATGGACGGTGAAAAAAAAAAACAAGCTGTGTTTACTGTGGGAGCTCAAAGTGGATCGCAGGCTTCAAACATTGTATAAAGACGTATAGTAACCTTCGCTGGGCATGTCATACGATAGGATGGATTAGAAAAAATGATTCCGACGAAAATGGCGCAAGGTCACAGGAAGAGCTCCAACAAGATATTTGGATATAGTAAAAACAATCGTCGATGTCTCGTCAATATTTGAGCTGATAGATCTTACACAGCAGACAGAACTACATGGAGAATGGACACTATTTTTTTTTATGGCCTGGCTGTACGTACCATCTGGCTACCGAAAGAAATGGACACGATCGCTTACAATGATCGATAGTGTCACGACGTTCGAAATAAGCTATCGATAATGATGATGATACATTACTTTAATATTTTTAATGAAAGTTTTGGTCGTTTCAAATAAGGTTTGATTAATTAAAAGATGTTAAAAATTACTCACGATGTGTTTATTAATTAACAAAGAAATTATTTCTGCCGTGCGTCCTTGGTGATACAATTTAACGAAATAAAATTACTTCAATACCGTATTTTTTAATAATAACACTATACATTAGTTTCACTGATTACAGCATGAACGAACATGATAAAAATCAATCTAATAATTTACTTAATAGAAGAAAACTTAGTGTTAAAAATATGATTAATAATAGCGGTGTACATCAACTTATTTGAAATTATTTTAACTATATATATATATTACTTTGGATATATAATGGGCCATTCGAAACATCGATAAAAGGACAGATTTCTGTTAAAGAGAACCGAGCAGAAGAACACAGATGCAAAATTTGAAACAATGGTACGAAGTATTGAACTGTTCTAAAGTGACTAGAATAGACGAAATTTACGCCCACGTCCAGAAATGGACATGCTACAACGATTGATAATAATTATTATTATATATATATATACATATATATATATATATATATATATATATATATGTATATAAAAAATTTTTAAGAATTTAAATAGTTTACTCCTTACATTTACACAAACCGCGTAGATACATACAATATATATATATATATATATATAAATGAGTAACTGGCGAATAATTTCATCGATCAAGCTTTACATTCACAGAATAGTAATTTCTAAACAAAGTCCTCAACACGTATAACATAATGTAGACTGAATTAACAAGTAGGTGAAATTAATTTATAATCGAATACACAAATGTATAAAATTTTTGAAAGTTAAAAATAAAAGAGTTTACCTCTCTGAAACGTTTTCTACGAAGCGTTTTCCAATTATGACAAAAAAACGGCATTATCTTCCTCCATACGGAAAGTACGCCGAAGTTTACATCATCATTCATCCTCATTATCATTAGTTTAAACTTTCATCGAGGAAGTCGAGTTTCCTCTCTTTCTTTTTGGAACATTCAATAATAATGATAATAATAATTATTATGATTATAAATTATAACCAGAATAAATAATTAATAAACCAGCATCGTCGGACACGCTGCAGAAGGAGGTAGTCAGCATATAGATACGTCACACTTCCGGAATCCTTAAAACACAATTACGATTACAATTACATATCTGTTAACAACACCATTTGATGCAACATCTTTACCATCAGTTGGTGTCGAGAACTGTCTCCACCAACAAGTTTCAATTTCATTCGAAAATAAGAAAATAAAATCAATTACGATCCAACCGAAAAAAGAAATAAAAAAATAATAATAATCATTGCTATTATTATTATAACAATAACAATTACTACTAATGGCGCGACCAATTACTAATACTACTATTCTTCAACATTATAATTCTTTCATCACTACTGCCACCACAATCCTACTACTACTACCACTTTTGCCGTTTAAATAATAACAAAAGGACAAGTTGTAATAATAATGGCGGTGAAGAAATACAAAGAAATTTTTAACGTAAAAAAAAAAATATAATTGGGTCCTAGGGCCTTCTAATAATTTAATAAACAACGAAAATCGGGCCAAGTATAAAATAAACAAATAAATGAAAACACCGTGCGATATAATTTAGTGAATTTATTTATTATTGCAACATAAAAATCGAAATAGCACCTGTTCGTTCGATTTTCTGTTTATCTATAATATAAAAATGAATCGCTAAACGTTGTAAGCGCATAACTCAACAACGTCTGGACCAATAAGGCCAATTTTTTTTTTTAAATGTTCGTTGAAGTTCAAGGATGGTTTTTACGGCGAGAAAAATTCGAAAAAAATTTCACGGAGGTTAGGGGGTTGAAGGGGGATAAATTATTTAAATTTCGATTTTGGAAAGATTTCGATAGAATCGATTTGGTAGATATTAAAATGACCGATACGAAACAGAAACCCGTTTTTCGTTATGATCGATAGGTGTCGAGCTACGAATTTTTGAAAATCGATGACCTGCCACCTTTGGCAAGGCATAGCGAGCGACGTAAACATTTTTAAACGATTCCGACTTTACAAATAGTCGTTACTATATAAGATCTATCGGATGAAACGAAAAAACCGCGAAAAAAAATTTCAAACCCGATCCGAAAATTTCAAAAGGGGTGGTGGTTCACCGCGATTTTTTCGAAATTTCGATTTTTTCGAAATAATTCGCGAACGATTCGAAATTTTGGAAATAGTGTTTTAATGAAAGTTATTCGTCATTAAAAGACGCGTCTAACGATGGTATTGCCGTATTTTTATATCGAATAATCGCCGAGAAAATCGGGCTTAAAGGGTTTTGGGGTTTTGGGCCCTTTTTGAAGCCTCTATGGTAGCTAAAGGGTTTGGGTTGATCTTATAAGAAAGTAGACGTGGAGATCTATAATCTATGTTATTAGATAAATGTCTTAAAGATTAACCGGTATCGAGAAATCGCGAGTTGAAAATTTCATTTTCGATTTTTAAAAATTCTGCCGGCGATTAATGCATTTAGCACGGGCCAATGTTAATTATATATATATAATCGTCGAAATTTAAAAAAAAGATTCAGGGTAGCTCGACACCTATCGATCGTAACGAAAAACACGCCTGGACCAATTTGGCCATTTTTTTTTTTAAATGTTCGTTGAAGTTCAAGAATGGTTTTTACGGCGAGAAAAATTCGTAAAAAATTTCAGGAAGGTTGGGGCGTTGAAGGGGGTAATGAGTAGATAAACAGAGAGGTGGATGTTGCAAATACAAAAATTGGGAATTAAACTGAAACATAAGATGTATAGATATTTTAATAATGGCATAAATTAACGTGTCAGAAGAATGTATATGGCTAGAAAATAATGTTGATAACAGTAGCTATTTATATCTACATATAGATCGCCAACTACCACAAGGGATGAATTGAATGGTAGTATAGTTACACAAACCAGATTAGAACATATTTATAATAAACAAAATTTTAAAAGCACTAATGTGAAATATATAAATACAGGTGTAGATATATCCGGTAGTTATATAATATGTTGCGATGTATGTTTACAGGTGAAATATTATGAATCATGTACACTACTAAATTATAATAATATATTTGTCGAAAATAAGCGGCTGCGTAAATTAAAAAAGAAGAAATTGGTCAAAACCAGGATAACAGAGACATTTTTGTAAGTGTGTGAGCAATCTTCTATAATATAAAAATGAATCGCTAAACGTTGTAAGCGCATAACTCAACAACGCCTGGACCAATTTCGTCGGGAATTGCAGCAACTTTGCTTGAAGGTGGTCGAACAGCCCATTCAGCACTAAAATTGCTATTAAATGTGCAAAGCAATGAAACTCCAACCTGCAACATTTCGAAGAACTCTGCAATGGCAAAGGTTTTACAGCAATGTAAATTGATTGTTTGGGATGAATGCACGATGGCACATAAAAAATCTTTGGAGGCTTTAGACAGAACCTTAAAAGATCTACGGAACAATCATAACCGATTTGGTGGTGCCATGATTTTATTAGCAGGTTTTTCGTCAAACATTGCCAGTGATTCCACGATCAACGCCAGCTGATGAACTCAATGCATGTCTAAAGTCCTCCAATTTGTGGAAACATGTCAAAGTACTTCATTTAAGCAAGAATATGCGTGTCGAATTGCAAAATGACCAATCTGGAAACATATTCTCTAAACAACTCATTGACATTGGTAATGGCAAATTTCCTAGAGACATGTTGACTGGCTGCATTAACTTTTCTGAAAGTTTTTGTCAATTAACTCGATCAAAAGATGAACTTATTCAGAAGGTGTTTCCAGATGTTGCTGAAAATTACAGAAACCATGATTGGTTGAGCGAACGAGCTATATTGGCTGCAAAAAACATAGATGTAAATGAATTAAATTTCAAAATTCAAGAACAAATTACAGGCGAATCGAGGATATATAAATCAGTTGATTCAGCTACTAACCAAGATGTTGTAATCAACTATCCGCCGGAATTTTTAAACTCGCTGGATTTGCTAGGATTGCCACCTCACAATCTTCAATTAAAGGTTGGGTCGGTAGTTATAATGTTGCGAAATATCAACCAACCGCGTCTTTGCAACGGCACACGTTTAGCGATAAAAAAATTAGTAAACAACGTGATAGAAGCAACTATACTAAAGGGAAAGTATAAAGGAGAAGATGTTCTCATACCGCGCATCCCAATGATTCCGACTGATGTGCCATTTGAGTTTAAACGACTACAGTTTCCAGTGCGGCTTGCTTTTGCTATGACCATAAACAAGTCCCAGGGGCAATCATTAAGTGTTTGTAGTATTAATTTGGAAAACCCATGTTTCTCACATGGTCAATTGTATGTTGCCTGTTCCTGTGTTGGAAAACCATCAGATTTGTTTGTCTATGCGCCAGGTAATCAAACGAAAAACATCGTATATCACAAAGCACTACAATGAAAATAAAACTGATTTTTGTTAATAATTATGATTCACATGATTAACAATAAAGCGATCTATCGGATGAAACGAAAAAACCGCGTTTCAGCTAATAAATTTATACATTTATTGATTGTGGGGCGATACGAAGTTCGCCGTGTCAGCTAGTATTATATACAATCATTTGACCTACTACACACAAAAAAGCTCTGCTGGCTTTTGAAATAGTATAAGACCTATAGTAGTTTTTGGTCAAGAGTGATATCTAAATAGGAGCGATATATATATAGAGGAATGTTGTTCCAGATTGTATCACTTCAATGTAAAAATATTAAATACAGTGTTACTCAAATCAATAAAATTGTAAAAGGAAGTAATTAACAGAATTTAATACGGATTGAAGAGATATCGTATAACGCGAGCGGTCATTGCCCTTACAGTAAACAAATATGTCGTCTATGTAAGAGAAGAGATTTGTATAAGATTGAAAGTGCAAAGAGAAAGGTGATATGTATAAATGAAACAATAAAAAATTATTTATCCTTGAGAGATCTCAGAATAAGCTGGGACAGAAATGCAACGTATGAATAATAGATAAATTATATTAAAAGGTAACGTTAAATTGCCGTACATATAAAATAGGTAGGTGTACACATCATATGCGGAATTCATGTCAGTAAAACAAGTCGGAACAAATTCTTTCTAAATGATGTATAGATATCAGCCATAAGCTGACATGCAATCCATCGTGCCATACCAAGGAATCCATACAATGCACATGGAAGCTTATTTTTTGCTTTCAAAGGCGGTTATTGAAAATAATTTCTAAAACTCTAAAGCAAAGGGTCTATAAGAATGGTAGTTCTCTACAGGTTTATTTTGCTTCTTAACTACCATAATTATAAACTGTTCCAATTATTGTAAACCGTATTAGAAAGCCTCAATTTATTGAAAATATTACATATTGTTGAGTGCAAAATATTAATCATTTTTAGACAACAAACTAAGGAATAGCATCCAAACCTGAAGATGTATCTGGTTTACTATAGAGAGCTTTTTATAGCTCCGCAGACTAATTTCTCTAAGCAGCACAAAGGAGTTACTGAAATAGCGTTCGTTAAATGGAACATATAATCTGCACATAATAAATAGGAACGTGAGAGGGACAGACCTTATGAATAAAATCATGAAATTAAGAGACACCGAAAGAAGGTCGTACATCAAAGTGTTTATATTTATCCCAAATACAATGAATTGGGGTATATCTATTAAAAGGCTTACAAATGGACTGTCATGATTAACGTTTAATGTATTTCATTGGCATCAATTTTCTTTAAAAGTAGATCATCACTCATATACCACGTCCTGTCCAAAATGCTATCTCGTACTTACGTAATCAGTGCATCCAGTACTCCACCACAGTGTGAAACTATCCTTTCTTACTGGAATGAATTGTTCTAGAGTATCCCTGATTAACTACACAAAGTAGTCATACTGAGATGAATCCATTTGTAGATTCAAGTTCTCTAGATTAAGATTTAAAACAGATGAGAATAATGTTCAGTTCCCTTTTCCCGCATTCCATTGCGACTAAGAACATTATAACAGGACGAATAAGTGAACGTAGTCAACATTGGTCTATTTCCGAGATTATCAAAAACAAACACACATTAGGCATGCGTGGCCAGTGAAGGAGACATAAGGATGAAATTAATAGCTGAAAATGGTTTATGTGGTGTCAGTATTGTAGTATGTTCGTCTATGTTTACAATGCACAAATTTCTTGATAGTAATTTTATATATATATAATTACACATAGCGTTGGCATATACATCACCCTAAGTGGGATGATGAACATAGAAATCATCTTCAATAATCACTGCAAAATTATCTAACGACAATAACAAAAATGGTGTTTGAGGCGTAATTCTTGCTTGCGATGGGGTGATGGGCAATACGCTGAGATAATCCTAATCCATTTTGTGTTTAAGAACATCCATAAGCACACCACCACTTACACATACACCCATAAAACGCACGCATAAAAACGAACACGTACATATTAAGACCGTGTACAATAAATATTTTAAAAACACTAAACTGATTATATAATAAACGATTAAAATTTAAAAAAAAGGGCAAGAAAAAAGTCAAGTATTGTATTTGGAGAACAATTGATGCGCTTATTTAGGGAGAATTGAAATTTTTCGTTTAGAAGGTTTATTAGCGTGAACAGAGTTTCGAAAATCTAGACTAGATTTTGAAATGTTTTATTACTACTAATAATGGAAATAGTTTTGACGGGAGATTTCAGAGAAGTGAAACAAATTTTTAACAACAGAAACTATTAGAGCATTAATTTATTACCGGCGACAAAATTGTTAGATGAATTATGAATGGAAGATGTTCTTTCAGATAGGACGATGAAGAATGAATCAAGGTTCAATTTTAGAGTGGGTTTAGAAGGAATTTTACGCTTAGGTAATTTTGCAAAGTGCCTACAGTTAGAAAGATCGCTATAAATATAATTACTTTGATCAGTATCATTGGAATATGTATTAGGTTTGGTCAGCAAATGAAGAGGCTTTAGTTACCTCCCCGCGTAAATGTATTCTTTTAGCCTTTATGTACAAAACGTTTTCAAAAGTCATAACCTTCGTAACTCCATATTGATTAACAAAATAAGGATAACAATTATTATCTAACATTGAACAGGTTCAATTACAATTTTGACAAATCTAGGGGGTATATTATCAGCTTTGCAAACTGAGAAACTACGACCATCTTCGCATTTAATACAACATGTTCTACTTCTACACTGATTTGCGAGATATGCCCGTACCGATTACAATTAGCACAACTCGGCGGCTTTATGTTCAATGCAATCCTGAACCGCTGAATTATATATATATATATATATATATGTGTGTGTGTAAAATCACCAACTCATCTATCAAATGATAAACAATTGTTTATTTCATAAAGCAATAGTTATATTAAAAATAAAAAATAAAAAGGTGGGTTGAACTAGATAACAGACAATGAACACGCAATCTACTAACCGTAATACAGTGAACGAATTGTGCAAGAAACAAAAAAAAAATGAAAGAAAATATTACGAAAACAATATACCATGCAATTATGACTAACATAACGGGCAAAATATTTTAGTCGTTTCCAAAATAGCATTGTTACAACTATCTCGTTCAAGATTAACAACAATAATAACGGTTAGTAATAATAATACTAATACTAATACTAATACTAATAATAATAATAATAATAAATTTCCGTGGTATTATATATCTAAAGGAGACCGTTTATAATAGATCTTAGTAGACTGATCAGACGCCAGATTCTCTTAATAAGGTAATTAACCGTCACAACAATAATCTCCAGCCTATTTATATCCGACAAGAAAATTAACCAAACAAAATCGTTGATCTTCTACAAGTTATCAAATATAAAGCTACTATCATTTGTCCTTTGAATAAACCATCTGTAACACACACATGCATTACAGTTAAGCGCTTTAGACACAATTCACGAAAAATAGCTTTCACATCAAATTTACGAGAATCCAGTGTTCAGCAACGAAAATTTCAAATTTTCCAATTAAAGAAAAAATGAATGTTTACTGTATTAACTTTTATTCGATCGAAAAATAATCAAATATAGATTTTTATATAATTAAATATTATTTGACTATAAATAACAGTCGAAATCTCGTGCTGTTCAAATAAGTTTGTAACGGAGCAGTGTCATTATTAAAGTTTTACCATTAAAAACTTATGTCTTGTTTGCACGTATGCCTATGACGTAAATTATTACTCTTATACAAATTCTTTGATAGACGGTCCTATTGTCTCACCTATATTATTATTAATTCGTTTAATAATTAAATACATTAAACAAAAGAAAATAATATATCGTCGTATATATACATATATATATTATATATAATCAAGTACAATACTTTTGACGCTAATAATACATTTTATAATTTTTATTAATTTATTAAATCACCCCACGCAAATAAACTTTGATTATTATCTATACATTAATATAGAGGAAAAGAAGAAAGAACTTTGTATATATACGTATGCAGTATATTCTTAATGTTAAGTACCTGATAAACTATCATAAAATACAATATACATATTCGGTTATACAGGAAAAATAAAATAAAAACCCCTTCACAAAAATAAAGAGAATATGGAATGCGACAGGGGTAGTTAGATATACGTATGTATATTCACATGCCAGACAAGCACATACGACCCCATATGTATACATACCGCACGCATACACATATACAAGTAACTGTATAAATCAAAATAATTGAAATAAACGCTAAATATTATAAACATAACTCATGCTTAATTCTACATTGTTTATATCTAGAATGTGGGTTTGACAACTTCACAAGCGTGGA
Organism: Coronaproctus castanopsis; assembly: GCA_032883995.1. Classification (NCBI taxonomy): domain Eukaryota; kingdom Metazoa; phylum Arthropoda; class Insecta; order Hemiptera; family Monophlebidae; genus Coronaproctus; species Coronaproctus castanopsis. The sequence goes on from CM065052.1 coordinate 171,287,957, forward strand.
ACTATGATGAAGTTTAAGTTGGTCCCTGCCCACTGTGGCGTCCGTGGAAATGAGATAGCGGATGCGATTACTCGATCGAATCTAATTCCGGCTATTGAGAAGCACGCTAAACTACAATGGGGACAGTTTAAGGAAATGTTGTACCGTTAGCTTAAGGAAATGTTGTACCGTTCTTTTCAATCATATTTCGAATTTTAAAGCTTGTTAAAAGGTGAAAAATATACCACCAGAGCCCTGGTTTAATCCTCCATAAAGATGTTGTCTCTGTGTTTGTTAGGCTAAGGAGTGGTCATAACTGTCCACCCAGTCATCTTGCCAAATTGGGGGTCATCAGAATGGGAGTTTGTGAAATATGTAATATCGAAGATAGTATCTAACATCAGATCTGGTAATAGAGACAGCTTTATGTCTGAACTTTTATCAACAAGAAATACGTTGCCAATGCAACTTGAAGAGTTTATTGTGAATTCTACCTCCTTGGATGCGTGTAGATTATATAATTTTATTACGTATCGTAACATTTTTTAAATAATTCATCAATTCTGTCGAATGTATTTTCCCCAGAATTCCGTGTTGCTTTTTTACGATAGGCTTAGTATTAAATATAGTCCGTATGTTTGTGGGAAGTGTTAATCGAATCTATTAGAATGATGAACTGATGCAATGTACGTATCAGAGACATTTCTGATTAGTCTAACAGAAGATTCGAAATACCACTACGAAGCGCACATGTTGGAGTTAGTGATATTTTTTCTCATTTCCAAATGTATCGCATACATTCCAACGATAAAAACTACGAGCAAAAAAAAAACGGTAGGTTATACGTTGCGTATTCGAAAAATGGAAAGTTTCCCCGAGAAATATTGTCGCCTTTGAACCATCGGTATAACAATGCACCCTATTTGGGTACCGTTCGAAAACGTTGTTTAATTTTGTTCGAAGGTCTGAAGCACTCGGAGAATTGTTTATCGACTTTAACAGCTCACCAATCATAATTGTAATTGGTGTTATTAACCCCGATTACGTACGGAAATATGCGGAAGCGAACGGTATGTTTTTGAAGTATAGCGGATCTGGATATTGCTTTCAAACTTTAGCAAAAACATTCATAGAAGCATTGTCCGGTTAATTACGGTTTTCCATAATGACGCGTCTTCGTATTTATGAATAATAATTTCTTATTATATATGTCTCTGGTGAAATGTAATCCGCTTCGTATTTATAGATAATAATTTATTATTATATATGTCTCTGGTTAAATGTAGTTTAAGTAGTCAGCTCAAAACAAATATTTCAATACACAAAGCGCTGATACGATCACAAATAGACTATCCAGGAGCAATTATCATATCAATCGGTAAATGAAAACTGAAAACATTAGAAGTATTACAAAATACCGCACTAAAACATGCATTAGGAGCACTAAGATCAAGCCCCAATCATAATGGTTTAAATTATGGCAGGCACTGTATTCGGTAGGTACGCCGAAATACCTGATTTTTTTACTACTAAACCTATACATAAATAATAGGACCTGCATTAAAATAGAAAACGAAGTATCATCCCTGGGAGCATGCATAAGAAATAAAGTTTTGACAAATGGGGCAATAGGTAAATTAACAAGGATATGGAGGGACTATAATTCATTATCGAAATATACAAAACTAAGACTGTTAAAAACCCTAGTGTTCTCGATTTTGTTATATAGATTAGAAACGTAAATTTATTATTGGAATGAAAGCTGGAGGCCTTCAAAATTAAATACTATCGGAAAGTATTGCGCATACTATAGACGGCCCATCGAGCAAATAAGTCCGTTCTGGAACAACTAAGAATTGATGAATGTGAGCGGTTAATTCATTTCATACAATCAGAAGAAGAATTTTATCCTTCTTCAGTCACATAATTCGGGCCAATAAATTTGAAAAACTAATTATACAAGGTAAATTGAAAGGCCGAAGAAAAGACAAATTAACCGATACTTAGATCAGATAAAAAAAACTAACTGGACTGCAGACTACGGATTTGATACGGAAAACAAGGAATCAATGGCAGTGGCGTTCAGACGTTATAAGTCTCGACATACAGAATCGGACTATGACATATTGCATATATATATATATATATATGTATTAGCGATGGCCAGAACCGACTTATGACTAACGACTAATGTTTTTTTTTTTTTTTTTTAAAGAACCGATTAATTCGGTTTTTCAAAAATAACCGAATAAGTCACGTTTTTTATTTTTGAATTTGTTTATTAATTTAAGCAATCGATTAAATATTCTTCTTTCTTTATACACGACGTTTATTTTTTATAAATTCTGTAAAGATGTTTTTTGTCCTTATAAGTAAATTTAATGTTTTATTTAATCGGTACATCATACACTAAGAAGTGTGTGACGTGCTTTAAAATAAAAAAAACTGACAATTTTTAAATAGGATTATGTAAATCTGATTAAATTTAGCTGCATTTCGACTACCTGTTAATAGGTTATATTATTCGGTTACTTTGGTTCGACTGAAATATTCTGACTGTGTTTATCAAAGTTTACTTCGGATTTAATAATAAATGTTTAACAGTAAGTAATTATAATTTGATTTAAGTAATTTAATAATATGGAATGCAGAAATAAATCTTTTTTGTGGAAATATTTATCCGAAGTAAGCACAGACAGCCCAAAATGTCTTTCTATTTACATTTGATTAAATGTCGTCATAATACTTCATATTTAAGAGAACATTACATTCATCCTATCATCTATTGTATCAAGTGTTTTATATAATGCATCATTATTACCTGTAACGACTAATGAAAATACTGCTCTTCGTATAAATAGTTCTATCACTAGACTCGGCAGTTAACATTAAATGTCAGTTTATCTATCTTGTCAGAGGCTAGCAAACAACGAATTAATTCAATAATGCTCAAAAATGGTAGTTGAGAATAGCGGTTTTAACGAAATTTATTACCACATTTATAAACACTTGTAACTATTCAGGACGCTTTAAATAATACAGTAGATGTATCGGTAATCACCGATATTTGGACTTCAATAAATAATTATGTATTTATTAGAATGACCATTCATTTTATTTTGTGGCGATAAATTAACAACAGATATCCTGTAAACACAAAAAGTAGAAAAAATTACATATTAAGTAATATATTTGAAAAATGGAATAAATTAAGTGTAATGGTTACTGACGGTGTAAAGAACATTAAAGCACCCTGCCAAAAGTTATCAAAAGTTCACTTACTATGTAAAGCTTATAAATTTGGTAACGAGACATTCAATTAATAGCGTAGAAAAATTAGAACTTATTTTACAAAAATGCCGCAAAATTGTAGAGCATTTTAAATCGAACATACAGCAACAAATTGGTCATCTAATTTTAAAGTTAAAAAGAGATGTGACACGCTGAAATTCGACATTGCTAATGATAGAGAGATTAGTTGAAATTAAAGAACCTTTGTGTGTAACACTAGCAGTATTGCCTAAAAGTTCATCACCATTAGATAAAGATAAATGACAAATTTTACGCGAATATATTTCAGCATTGAAACGAACGGAAATTATTACATTGGAGCTGTCTTCCGAAAAGTATTCAAGTTTATCGAAGATAATTCCGCTGTCAGAGATAAACATACGATTTGAACGACTGATATTGGTAATAAATTGAAAGCTACAATTGTAGAAACAATTTAATAACCTACTCAGATAATGTGAAGAAAATAAAATATAGTCTTGCTACAACTTTAGATCCACTGTTTAAAACGGCACTATACCGAATTGAACGTGAAAATAGAAGAAAATGTATTGAAAGAAGTCAATAAAAAATTTGAAACTGAATACCAAGTAGTAGAACACGAAGAACTATCAGCTCTTGTTTTTACTCCAAATTACCTTTAGAATTATTTGGATAATAAAGTGACCAACATTTCGAAATAGTATACTCTTACTCTACTCCGCGATAATTATGGCATCAGTACGTCAAGGAAGCGTCGTAGGCCCTCTTTTATACAACATAAATACGGCAGATATACCGACCACAATGTTCACTATTCAGGGTACTTTCGCGAATGATGTTGCTATTTTGGCTAGTCATGAAGATCCCCGCAAAGAGTCAAGACATATAGACACTTATTATTAACTGAACAATGGACCCGAAAGTGGAAAGTCGAAATAAATAACCTTAAGTCATCGCGTGTCACTTTCACAACTAGACGACAGAATTGCTCGTCAGTTATATATTGCGGTCGAATGATACCAACAGCGCCGCCAGAAGTTAAATATTTAGTATTAACATTCGATCGAAGATTAACGTGGGGACCACACGTCATAAATACGCGGAAAAAGGTGTCGCTTGTACTGCGCCAGTTGTATCCGTTAATAGAGCGCAAATCGCAACTTCATCTTGTAAATAAAGTCCTCTTATACAACACAGTAATTGCTCCTATCTAGAAATATAGTCTCGAGGTGTACGGTTCAACGTCCAAAACCAACCTAAATAAGATACAATCGTTTCAGTCGAAGGTTTTAAGGATTATGGCAAATGCACCATTTTATGTTCGTAACGATATCATTCATCATGACCTCGGAATACCAACCGTTGCAACAAATCACAGACGGCGATAAAGTAAAATGCATATGGCACTCAGTGAAAATCCAAATCCACTAATATCACGAAATTTCGACAATACATCTTCCAGATAACCCTGTCAGACGTCTTAAAAAAGGTCAATGCACTTACGTCATCATAAAATGGAAGAAGAATAAATATAAATCGGTAAAACAAAACAACATCCATTGGGATATGTTGTTTATCTGATATTTTTCTCTCTTTTTTTTTTTTTCTCGCAGTTGTGTTTATAATCTTCATATAGATTCGTACAAAAAAGAAAAACTTCTTTAAATATGAATATCTGATTTTTGAAAATATATAATCACTATTTATATTTATAAAATCTGAATCAAATTTATGTAGTATTTAACACTTTACATCATTCAACATTTCAGTTTTTAGTCTGCAATTCAGTGTACGTTAATACTGAATGATCCAATCAGTTAAATTAATTTTTTATTTTCAATTAAATACTAATCGTAATTTTTAAAACCGGTTAAGTTTCTCAATTGATAGTAAATTTTTGAATCAACGTTCACAATAAACAAGTTTGCTATGAGAAATAAAGAAACGATAAATATCAACCACACCTACAAAAACTTTCAAAGTTTGAATAAAATTTACACGAAATATTATCATTTTTTTTTTTAAATATCCATTGGGCTATAAAAATAATACCGACATTCTTTTGTTAGAAACGATTGAAAAGTAGTCGGATGATATTAGTAGGTTTTGCTAGAACCGATTAAAAAATTAATAGTATTTCGAAAACGATGATTCTTAGTTATATTTTTACTAGAATAAATAGCCGGTTTTGTAAAACACCGATTACATATATTTATATTTAATTTATCAACGGAGTTCTAATATTTGTATGATTACGTGATTTACTTCACAAAGTTCAGACAACTCTAGATTATCAGTTAGTTACTCTTCAACTGAAATATATTTTTTAACTTTATACTTAGTTTATTTTAAATCTAGTATTCGTTATATAACGTATTACTTTATATTTAGTTTATTTTTATATCTGATATTCGTTATATAACTTTTTTTAGTTTATTTTATATCTGGTATTCGTTATACAACTCATTATCATTTAGGGATATTTTCATTTGCCATTCCGTGTTTACATTGTACTAATAACAATTTAAAGTAAACCTGACTATACGCCTAATAATTAGTCGGTTTTATAGAAACAGTGATACTAATTAGTCGATTACGTCCATTACTTATATATATACATATATCTCATACACACACATATATATGTGTGAATATATTTTCATACACACATACACACACACTCACACACACACATATATATATATATATAATACGAATAGAATTTCGAATTGTTAAAAACCGTCGTTAATTAAAATTCGAAAAATGATAATTATCCCAGATGACACATAAATATTATTTTCCGTTCCCATTATTGTATTTTTTTTTTATTTTTTTTTTATTTATTCCTTTTTCTTTAAACAATTTTTCTTGGCTTAACTTTCACGATGACGCGTGTCAGAAACATCTGCTCCTTAACAAAACAGTTCAGTTACACGGGTAGTTAATTTATTCGCGAACTCCGACTATTACGTACACACTACACGCATCCGCAACTTTATCGATCATCCAACACACAAATAGTAATAATTTAACGGGAACCAGCAAGTGTAAGTATATAAGTCGAATTAATCGTTTACCGGCATATTCGCGGTCTAATTAAAAAAAAAATATATATATATATATATATATATATATCGGACAAACAAACAACAGAATGGTTTCTCACTACGATATGCAGAAACAGTGTTACCGGATGGATGGGGAAGAACCAATGATAAAGAGATACATTCTTTTTAACTTATTGTATGTGCTGGAAGAAAATTCGTCGCGAACGCTTTCACCGGTTTTGTAATCGCAATTTTAATAATAATGGTAACGATAACGTTAACGTTAACAACAATAATAAAAATAAATAATAATATGATAATAATAAATAAAATAATAATAATAATAAATAATAATATGATAATAATAAATAAAATAACAACAATAATAATAATAATAATAATAAATAAAATAACAATAATAATAATAATAATAATAATAATAACCGCAATAATAATCACGATACGATAACCACACGACCGTTATTATCTAATACGTTTTTATTCGAGCGGTGAACTAAATACAAGAAAAGTCTCTCATAGCATCTGCATTTTTTTGCTAACACATTTTCTTTATCTGTAACGGTTATTTATCAGCAACGATGTCGAGTGCAATTGTAAAATATTACATACTTGAATTTCGATTTAGATTTTAAAGTAAAGATTACAATTGTAAACCGGAATATATAATCGACTTTTTGCGTTGTTACAACCATTACAGTCGACGAAATTATCTAATGAGCGTTATTACTATCAATACTACATTGGACGACGAATCGAATGCGATCGTTTTGACCAAATTCGAACGTTGAAACCACGATGCGCGTATTTCTAAATAGAGGGTCCCGTGACATAATGTCTTCGTCGCACGACCTGTCTTCAAAGAGCATTCTTCACGAGGTCTCTCTAGCCAACTCAGCCGCTGTCCATCCAATTGTTCGGTAAATGAGACTCAGTTAAAGAACCCGGATGCAATGCGAACCACTGGTTATTATTGGTTTGCCCAGAATGCGTTTGACCATCTGTGTCATCTATTAATCTTTGACGAAGATCGGTTAGGCGACATCCCCTATCAGTTTTCTACATGTGATGAGAATTTAATTATACTTAGTACGTAATAGAAATTTCTAGACGATCGATAAATTTGTTTAAATAAACAGCATTTTAAAGATCATATCTACATTGAATGTCGTTCGATTTTGATATATATATATATATATATATATAAAATGTGCAATGATATTTCGACCTCGATCGTAGTTTTATTTGATACGATTAATTATCGAGGAATTAATTTTATCAATAGCCGTAATTAATTAATTACGACGTAGCATTTCATCGCGCACGTTATAAAAACCATCCTATACACTCGGACTAATATTTTAATTCGATCGTTTGGATAATTTTAATGATTTAAATTTACGGTAGTTATAAAATTACACTTAATTAATAATTACATTTCGAAATTTCTTCCAAGAATTTAACTTTCATTCGAGGGGTTAACTAAAATTCGTAAGGTTTTATTATTATTATTTTATAGTAGAATTTCTGAATTATATATAATACTTTTTTTTGAAAGGAAAATCATTATTTGGTTCTTTAATAATTTACAGACTACCAAACCAGGTAGGTACTATGTTCAGCTTATTGTCTAAATTCTAATGCGCGAGTGTCCCTTTTGGGAACAATTGCTAAGATTTATTATACGTAATAGTCAAGTCGCGTCAATTCGGGGAAGTGTTCCCGAAGTGAGTCCCCGTCCATCCGAAGATCGATATTAAACGACGCGTACTGAAAAATACGGTGGATGGTTTGCCATTTTACTTTCCCCGGCTTCTTACTCAATTCATTTCAAACTTATCTCGACGGTATTCGTATAACACTTTTTATCTTTAATAAAGTTTTCGTTATCGACATATTTATAACTTAATTTTAAACCAAACACGGAAAAGAAAATATGCAATACACGGATATCGAAAAATTTTTAAGTAGTTCTAACTTAAATATCGATATGTCAAAAATCTAAATATATATTATTTAATAAAAAAAATTTAAAACAAAATATTAAACTTAATAAATTACACAATATTAATATACAGCGCGTGACAAGTATAAAATATTTGGGTGTAACAATTGGATATAATTTACTATCATTTCAGTAACGTAAAGAATAAAATAAACTTTTTCCGATATTTAATAAACTATATAACAATAGCGATAAATTAAATTAGAAAAAAGGACTTATCTCGTTCGATAATAATTCCGAATTTAATCTATAAGCATTTACTACGAAATGTTAAAAATCGAAAGATTTATAACATTAATAAGATCCTTTCTGAGAATTATAAACCAATTAATAAACTACCAGAGCTACTAGGAATTTTTCCCGTAGATATCGATATATTTTTTATCAAAAACAATATTACTACGATCCGCGAATTTGATCAAACGAAATATATAAATAGAAAATTCATTACGAAAAACAAAATAAAAAAATAAACAAGTTAGCGTAAAACAGTTCGAAGTCGTAGTGAATAAATATTATTTAAAGCAATATAAAATCGTGCGGAATACAAAAACCTATCGATATTTCCATAATTTAAATGACAGACCCGATAATGATAATTTTTTTTTTATAATGCACAATTTACTACTGGTCACGGCAGTTTTAAAAAATATCTAAGACGTTTTAGCATAGCAGAAATAGAAAACTGTATAGTATGGAAACGATTTACCATATACTGCAGGGATATGTAATTGTAATCTCACAAAATTAGTAAATAGCAAATATAACGAATTTAATAAGTTAGCCGTCGAAGAAATATGAAACAGGAAAAACTATTAAGATTACGTGTTATATTTTTTTTTGGATATTATCTTTAAGTTTACAATTATAGATATTATAGAATGTAAAAGTAAACGATTGTAAATGGAGTTTATAGTAGCAACGAACTTGACCAGATTGTTACCTTCAAATTTTCATAAGGCAAATTTGTAATTATTAAATAAATGTGCTATTATGAAATAAAAATAAAAAATAAAATAACCTTACCACTCAGCTCTGTACTAGGGAATAGTGTATCGGGGGACATTATCTGTTTTTAATTTTCATAGCGAACTTACCTAAGTTACCTTACGCTGATGACTAGCCGTTATATCTTACATCGAACGCTATACGCGATAGATTAGAGACATAGTTAAGTTTTTTATAAACGTTGTAGTTAAAAATTAGCACGGATAAAATAAGAACTATTCTCTTTCTAAAGCAACGCCAGGAAGTTACTAAACAATGATAAGACAAAGGGAATTTTGTTCACCCGACACAGAATTAATCACTACCCTCTTATTACAGTAAATAATAACTCAATTCAATTTGTTAAAGAAATAAAATACTCGGGCATAATGTTGGATAATTAAATTGGAAGGCTGAAATGCAAAAGATATTAAAGAAATACAGCAATGGTACCAATCTAATACGTGCACTATCAGGAACACAGTGGAGAAGTCACCCTAAAACAAACCTTACACTCTATAAAACACTAATACTGTCTCATTTTAACTACTCGTGCCCATATTCCTAAATTTAAATTCCAGCAACACCGAAAAAATCCAGTGCAGTTAACAACATTAGAGCAGAATGTGCTGAACCAAGTATTATAATACAACGGCAATATATTACAAATAAATATATGTTAAAAATTAAAGAAAATAGAAAACATATACTAAACAAATAAAACAATTAGAGATCAGAAAACCTTACTGGCAAAGTAGGACTTTATCACCTCTAGTGGTGAGTGCTAGAAAATTATGCAACATTCAGCCTATCCGAAACTATAAATTACAAATATATACAATTAAATATACGAAGACTATACACAACCACTTCAACGTTACAACACAATAAATCTATTCTCTAAACAAACTGGTATTAATATGCGAAATAAAATATTACGACGCATATTATTTACTAATTTTCCTAACCATGAACGGATTTATACTGATGGATCCATAGACATCAATAGACACCGATACCGAGCAGCAATATATCATGAAAATATAGATCTGATACGAAGCTTCAGAATAAAATACGCTGGTTCATCGACAAGCGCTGAAATATATGCCATATCTTGACTATCTCAAAAATAAAAAACGAAGAAAATGTATAGTAATGACAGACTCCATAGCTGCAATACAGTCATTGATTGCTAATACAAAACACGGCAATACCGTCGTTAAAATAAAAACCATACATGGAAAAATACAGAATAACAAATCAATAATTACATCGATGTGGATACACTGCGGTATATATGGGGATAGCAAAATCGGAAACAATTGTCAAAATAGATAATATTAATAGACACTATACGGAATATATCCCACAAATAAAAATAATGAAATATCAACAAATACAAGAAGAATATGATAAACAAAAAAAGAAATAGGGAAACAATACCATAAAATTCAGATAAAAGTAGTTCAGTACAGTATAGCAAAAACTTTTTCACAACAATTATTCGATTAAGAATATGACATAATCAAACACCTGTACATCTATCTCGAATATAATTCAAAATAGTCTATGCGATAAATGTCAAGAGGATATCAACCATTACGAAAATGCGAAAAGTACAAATAAAATCGAAATCATATGATACGGAAATTATTAAAATACAAACACACACTCCCTCTAAATATAGAATCAATAGTAAGTTATGCAAACAACGAAGATCCGGTCAAAATCATATATAAGTTTATAGTCCAGAATAACATACAAGTATAATAAGCCAACTATTATAGCTTAAAACAAGAAAACCAACGTAGTATACATTGCCAAAGTGACCAATGGTACAAGCCAAAAAAAAAAAAAAATACCACATTAACAATAAGATTATAAATTCGTTCATTTTGCAGTCATCCAAAATGTAGAATTAAAATTAAGATGAATAAAATGTTACCTATTTTCGTTGAAGGTCGAGCATTAACATAGACGTTAGACATTCGAAATGTGGCTATATCGTAGAATACTTAAAATAAAATGGACGGACAAAATAAGAAATTGCGAACCATTAAATCGATTAAGGAAATGTAGTGGAATAGTACAAAAGAAAATTAAAATATTTCTCGGACACACATAAATGTGGAACAATAATATAGTGTACAGACTTCATCTTCTTTATAAGGCAAGACCGCGAGAGGAACTGCCAGATATGGCGGATACAGAGTTTGACCCAGTACGGTATAACTTAACTACGGTTAAACTGTTCCGAAACGTATCACACAGGAAAAGAATCGGTAATTAGATGTTCGGTAACGGACATAAATGATGATGATGATTAATAATATAATTGATAATGAGCGCAAAGTTATCAGTCGTATACTTTCGCCAATTTTAAATTGACCATCGTAATACGATTAATCCATCAGTTATTCGACCCAGACTATTATGCCTTTCCTTTATGAATAAGTTAATCAAATTACAACTTAAATCGTCGCAGATATGCAAAACTTATGCATTCCGAATTGCATATTTACTTTCATATATAAATAAATTATGCTAAAAATTTTAACGCGTCAGAATAAGATAATTAATGTTACAGCAGACTATGACACATTAAGTCACATCGTGCGTTATTGTATATATAAACGTCGTACCAATTAAACGTAGGTTATTTTTATAATAATTAGCGTCTATTTAAATTTTGTTTTATTTATACAGTTACATTTCCATACGTGTATACACGAGCGTGTAATTATATGTATTGTGTGTGTGCGTGCGTGTACATACGTATTTAACTACTTTCTATCGTATCACCGTATGTTATTTGTTTTTCTTACAGGTTTTTTAATATATAAATATAAAATTTTGTTTATTAGTTTATTCAAATATAGCGCTACTTGTAATATAACTCTGTTAAGGTATCACGTACTTATCAATTATTAAGAACCTGCTGTATATGTATTATACGCGTGTCGTACTATTTAAATAAAGTTATTTCTTTATATATATATATATATATATATAATTATAATTTTAAAATATCTCCATCGTTACAATTTTTCAATCCTCAATTTCGTTTTATCAGAGTTTTTCCTTTTAATTATTATTATATATTTTTTTAAATTAATTAATGTTTTCAACTGCAGAATGTGAAAATCGTAAAAAATCATAATTCGATACGAAAATACATTTCTCTATTCATTTCCTTATTTCAAATTGTTCCTTTCACCTTTACACTTCCGTTATTTTATAAAATTATATAACGAACGTAGCTTACATACTATAACGTTCGAACGCTCCCCCCAGATATCCAAATATCATCGTCGTCAACACTATCTAAATATCCATCCATGCCTGTAGTCAATATACTACTACTACACAGTACGTGGCTCATTAATGGACAAAAGTTAAATTACCTATTACACGGAATAAATCGTATTTCCTTATTTTGGCATAACTTCCTAAATAATATTTCGCGTATATTTTTGTTTTAGACCACGTATCGGTTTCATATCTATATTCTGGGGGTTATATTTATCAATTTTTGACGAGATTTCGAAATGATCAAATTTTATTTCACGATTCCCAGGACACTGGTGCGAAGCCACTGCAGACGTATCTGTCCTCTTTTGATTACAGCCTGCTTTGTGTTTTTTTAATCTATGATGAATTCTGTCCAGCTAAGCCCGTATGAATAAGGAATTTTAAATACACCAGCAACATGTATAACCGCTCTCAGTTTGAAAATGCAAACTGTGTTTTCGAAACGTTACGTGATAAAAATATTGACATCCGGAAAAAACCGTAAAGGTATGGATATCAACCGTAAAAGTTTAAATTAATAATTCTGAAGTTATTAAGTTGTTTAATATCAATGTTTCACACTGTAGATCAATTTAAGTCGCGAGCATGTATGAAACAATTCCACGTGCTACTGTTACACCCCGACAATTTAATGATCGTTTTTTTTTTCTGTTTGATACATTAACGTTTTTCGATAATTGTTATTTATATGGAAAAAATCTTACCAAAAAAAAAAAACAGGAAAAATAATTATTTAGGTCTAATAAATTATGTAGGAAATCGTACGTATATAATAATAACAATATTTAACAAACATAACGTAGATGTAGCAATAAAAAATAATAACACATTTTGAAAATCAACAACAAAATATAAGATATAAATATATTAAAGTAATCAATGCTTAAGAGGATACATAAGAGAAACAGGCAAACAATATAATGATGAAAAATCATTATTTGGAAAACATAGAAATAATTAAAACACAAAATCATTAATACTAACCAAAATTATCAAATTTTACATACAGAAAAACATTATAATTAGAAAAAATGGAAATAATAAAGGAAAGACATGAAAATAATTCATTAAATTCAATGATAAATTTTTAGGAAGAATTAATTGGAAAAAGTATATTATACAATTTACCAATTTATATATTAGATAGAAGTTCTTATTTATTATTATTTTTCTGTACTATCGCGTTATGTTCATGTACAAATTTTATATTGCTGAGTGTAGATTGCGTTGTTTAATACATTAACTAATAGGGGTATTTTAAAAACATTGTTTTTTTTAACTTTATTATTTTTGTAAATTATATATTCTATTGTACATATTTTTATTAAATATTGAATATACTGGAGAGTAGTGATTTTATTAATTAATAATAAACCGAACAAAATATAACACAATCACTAAAAGTTTTTTTAATCGCGAAGCTTTTCGACAGTTACGTCAAAAAAAAAAAAAAAATGTAATAATTTTGGTGCGTGCTTGAAAATGACGTAACTGTCGAAAAGCTTCGCGATTAAAAAAACTTTTAGTGATTGTTATATTTTGTTCGGTTTATTATTAATATATTTTTATGTTCACTTGATAATAGCTTAACAGCCGGAAAGGTTTACTACGACTGAATTGCCCGTCAATGCGTACTATATGTATTGTATTCAACGCTAAATACTAAATACTAAGTATTGGTATTTTTTCTTAATTTTATTAGTTCAACTTTTTCTCAATATTTTCTTTATTTATTTTTTTCCTACATGTAAAATATAGTACTTTTGGTTATTATTAATTTCATGTTTAAATTCTTTACAATGTTCACCATATAATGATGGATCATCGTTCATCCTATATTACAATATTCAAATGTAATAATTAAATACAGAGAAACTATAGACAAGGAATTAATGTAGATGGGAATGGAGCAAAGATATCAATCAATAGTAAAATAAACTTGTAATTATAGTACAAATGCTTATAACAAGGCAGTTGAGGGTTATAAAAACGAAACCAAGAGAATAAAATTATCTGACTCAACAATAAAAATATTATAGCGAAAAGAAGAATTGAAAAAACTGTTAAAGATGCATAATAGGAATATAACTGAGTATTATAAGATAAAGAAACTAGCCAAAAAATGAATTAGAGATAATATCAGAACAGAACGTATTTTGATAAGGCCTTAGAAGAACATTTACCATCTTGTGTCACAAAAAAAAGGTTCAAAGAAAATTATTAGACCCAAAAAAAGCGGATAATAGGAATATAAGATAAAAACGAGATAACAGTCGTTAGGAATAAAATTACATAGTTAGCGGCAAATTATTATGAAGAACCACATAAAGATGGTGAATTAGATGTTACTATTTATAATCATACACAAGCTGATATGGTTCCAGTAGTTGTTAACGACGAAATAACTGCGGTAACTAAAGAATGGAAAGAAGAAAAACTTGCGGATTTAACCGAATTTATGCGAAACATATTATGGGAGCGCCGAAATGCTTGATAAAAATCTGTGCAAAATTTTTTAAAGTCAGAAAAATTTCTTAAAGAAAATTATATTACTGCATAAAAAGGCTCTCCGATTAGTTTGATAAGTTATTTATGAAGGTCTTAGGAAGACACGTACATAAAGTACTAAACAAATATCACCCGCAAACATAAACTGAATTTAGGAGCGGGTTCATTCTCGATGATTAAATATTCATATAGTTAATCAAGTTATAGAAAAAAGTCGTGAATCTAATTTGAAGTTATATATTGTTCTAATAGATTTCAGTAAAGCTTTCGGCAGGATTAAACACAGTGCGTTGTTCGATGTTTTACAACGTGCAGGCGTAGAAACAAAATATATAGTAATTAAGGAAATATACAGACTTAAGTAGGGCTTATCTCATTAGAGAGAAGATAGTAGAATATTTAAACAATCCATAGGAACAAAACAAGGTGATCAAAATCTCACTAAACAAAGTTTTTTACAGCAGAACAAATTGGGCTTAATGGACAAAAATTAGAAGATGTACAGGAAGCAAGTTATTTGGGCCAGCTTATCATTTAACGATTGGATTGACAAAGAAATGACAAGGAGAATTACGGTAGCATGAAACAAATCTTGGAGTTTAAAAGGAATTCTAAAAAATAGAACCTGGAAAATTAACCTAAAGCAAAAGTTAGTATTCTAGAAAAATACCAGTTTTGTTGTATGGCTGTCCAACGTGGTCTATGAAAGCAGCACATATTGACAAAATTAGACGTGTGCAGAAAACAATGTTGAGATATGTACTTGGAATTAGAATAATTAACCGAATTCGTTCGGAAACCGTAAAACGTAAAACCAAAATGAAGGACATTGCGAAGATGACAGTCAGCCTAAAATCATATGATTCGTCGGGATGGTTTGGCCGCAAATGTAATCAAGTGGATTCCAGATTACAATAAAATAAGTGTAGATAGGCAACCGTTAAGGTGGACAGATGACTTCAGACAGCGGATGGGTTGTACTTGGTTGCGATTAAGCTCGAATAGAACGGAATAGAAGAAGACGTGCCAATTATATAGAGTTCATAACGATGTCTAACTATTATTATTATTTATAGGTGTCTGGTAATGCATTCTTATATGTTATATATTAAATCTAAGTTTAAAATATTTACTTGTTTCTGTTTATTTATATATATATATATATATATATATATATATATATATATATATATATATATATATATATATATAAAAAAAGTTTCAAAGAAAAACAGAAGAAAAAAACAGTCGCAATATGGACGGATGAAAGAAAAGAAGAGCATGGGCAGCGGATGAAGAAGTATTGGCTAGAGAGAAAGACGATGAATCGTGCATAAATTATTTCACGTAGTCCTTAAAAAATATATATATATATAATATGTTGACAATTATTACAATTTAACTTATAAACACCCGAATTTTTAAATATATTTCAATCTTCTATTGTGTTATCGTTAAAGATATCAATAATAGTTTATTATTACTTGCTGCTACATAAAGGTTGTACTTTCAGATATTTCTAATATTTTATAAGTGTAACTTCCTACATAATTAATTGACCCTAAATAATCAATTTTTTTTCTTTCTTGAGAGTGAAATTACAACAAATTAATAAAATAACGCAACAACGGGCAGTTATATTATAAACAAAAATTAACTATTAATATGAAGAATTATTAACAAAACTATTGATATCGCAAACTATTACGCACAATACTAGTTTTTAGTATATTCATTTGATTAAGGACCAACAATAACGCAAACAAATACTATATTGGTATAAAAATTTTATTAGAGACTTGTTACAAATAATTATATATATATATATATATATATATATATATATATATATATATATATATAATAAATATCAGTGTAAAAATAAATTAAGACGATACAATTAAAATTGTTGTAGTGAAAATAATAATAACAATGATAATAATAAACAATATCTCTACTAACAGATTGAAAATAATTACGTAGAAGTACACAGTTTATGTTAGCCGAAAGAACCTTCAGTGTCCTTCACAACTCACTCGCGTTATCATTAGTTACTACCATCATATGTAGTAACCACACCCAATTCAGCAGCAATGATATATATATATATTTACACATAGGTACTGATATATATATATATATAATTCACACGAATTTTTTAAACATGCCACATTTTATTACACATTATGTAAATAAATAATAGTTCTTATTAAACAAGATGCATATTTCCCTGAAGAAAGCTTAGGCGAGACAAGTTGCCTTATTCATAGCCGTAATACTAAACATTAATAAACAACAGCTTTCATTAAGCGAATGACTAATCGCAAAAAATATAACACTACAGCACCATCACTACGAATGTGTACAAACACTGCTGCACGGAATATCAAAATGCAAAAAACCACACAATAAAAAGAATAAATGTATTAAATTTTAATGAACACCCATAGTACTTATGTGTGTTATTAGACGACTGTAAATGTTTTCCTAGAGAAATATTGGATAAATTCAAAACAATTTCAATTCTTGGTAGAACATTTGTTAGTTACAAAAACCACAATGTGAATTTCATTACGAACTGAATTAACGTTGTTAGCTAGTAAAACTTCTCTAAAAATGATTATAAAATTAGGAAATTTGGTTTTTATAATTAAATATGATTCAAGTCATTAATATGTAATGAAACAAAAAACTAAAATAAATCATTCATAACAATCGCAAATTTAGGAATCGTGCTTTAAGTATATAAAATGTTTCCAATTCGAAATAACTTATCAATTCACACATACACAAAAATTATGCAATAAAATAAATACTAGATGCTACTTGTTCATTATATATTTTTATCATAAAGTATATAATAAAAATAGTTTTATACTTTTCCATCTTTAATGCGAGGTATTTAAATAAAGAAGAGTACTCCAAAACAATTTTCGCAAAATTTTGAGTGAAAGTGAAGAAAAAATTCGCGCTTCAAACTACGGAAAACAGTCTGAACTGACACTAGAGCAAGTTTAATGAGGAAATTCATTTGGGAATAATTTAAATGTTACGAAATTCGAAGAATTCTAATTAAATATTAAGATATTTAATTAAAATGTAAATGTTACTGCATACCTTTTTCTACTTCTCCGATGATAACATTGTATCGTGCAATCTAGACAAGAAATCGGTAGTACAAATTTGTACAAATTGTCATATTTTTAAAATACAAACGTTTCGATGATAAAACAATTGTACTAACCTTATCGGCAATATTAGTAAAAATAAATAAATATTATTAATAATTAGACTCAGATAATTTTTCTCAACCATAAGAATCTGTCTAACCGACTGAATTTTTAGAAGATAATAAATTTAAATATTTAATTTATCCGAAGTAAGTAAATATATCAAACGATTAAATATAAGATTACTCGAATTAAGTAAAAATAATTCGCGCCGCTTATATTTGTGAATATAATTTTTAATATTAATAATAATAACACGAGCAAAAAAAATAGAGAAAATCTTTTATACATTGTATATCACTTATTCTCCATTAACATTATCAAAACTCGAATATAATTAAATATCTAAAATATTCTACTTCAGATTTTCCGATTTTAACACTAATTCTGAAGAAACACATGCGTTAAATTATCCATACATGATTTCATTTGTTTCGCACATTACTAAATTACTAAAATAATATCTTCAGATTTGTAAGTAGACTTTAGCAAGACTAAATAAAATAGAAGCAATTGTAAACAAACTTTTCGCGACTTGTTTTGTAATGTGACAAATTTGTTCTTTTACATGAATAACTTTATTTCATCGTAAATACACTTTTATCTATGCAACTACTTTTCGAACGGCACGATAATAATTATTCAGCCTCAAACGAAACATCCGACGATTGTACTAAATACTAAAAAATAAGTTAAAAATCATTAAATTCTTTTCATGAAAAATTACAAAACCTTCCGGCTGTTAGACCATTATCGAGCGAATATATAAAAATATAAATTGAAAAAATATTAGATCACAGTTCGTAAAAATTAGCAAAGTAATATTAATAATCTGACGGTGAAGTTTTATTAATGGTGTTTTTTTTTCACTTTGCCGATTTTTATGAATTGTAATCTAAATTAATATTGTTTCATTTTATTATATTCAGCCGCTTAAGAAAAGCTTTGTGTTTTCAAATTTTAGCGATTTTAACTTCTTTTTTTTTTGTTGTTGTTTATTAAAAATACACTCGACATTTTTCAGATTATACTAAAGAGTATATGCGTGCCCGTGCAAATTTATATATTATTTCGTGAAATTCCGCAAATATATAAATCGTGAAAGTACTTTTTTCTGAGATTTAATCCCACGCTAGCTCTGTAATAACGTAATTTGTATAGTAAAACACAAATAAAGATATACATAATTCTCAAGTGAAAATAACGATCTCCAACTTTTAACGGAATATACTTCGTAGATTTTTTACACGCATAATAATTACAACTCGAACAGAATATCGGCAACAAACGTTCAAATTTTGGAGTAATACAATCGTAAAATTCATTTGCAGAATGCGATACAAGCTCTATTGTATAAAAACAAAAATTTCGTATAAATTCCAAATGCTACAATAATCAACGTGAGTAGATAAATCAGTATCCGAACAGCATTTATCTAGTAACTGCAAATAATTATAAGTATAAAGCAACGGGGTCTAATAAGAACAATTGAAAATAGCACGTTACACGACCTCAACACGTTATATAGGAATAAAGCTAGCAAGAACCGAACAACATGAAAGAAAACTTACCCTTCCGTTTCTAGTAAGAACGCATTTTTTCTTTTTAGAGTCATCAACATTCAACGATCGACTCGATTTATGTTGAATCTGTTTAAATTCTTCATCGCTCGTATCGCTGGTATGGAGTAAAGAATCGGACGCGGTTGTGCATAAAGAGCCATCTGGATTTCCGAAAGCATTATCAACGTCTAAAAGACTATCGGTCGAACCTTTATCCGATATCGACGATTTCATCACATTAGACGATGCGGGAGAATAAGCCAGCTCTTCCGAACTGCTATCTAAATTATTGCTATTACCGTTGTTTAAATTAGAATTGATAATCTTTTGAACAATCGGTCGAGTTCGACTATCCGCGCTAGATTTGACAGCGCACGATTCGATTAGCTTTACTTCGTAATTATTAATTCGATCGCATATTCTCACGTTCGACTGGGTATTTACGTCGGTATCGTTAGTAGGAATTTTATTATCGTCGTCGGTGGTAGAAGAGACGTTTTGATAATTTTTAGAAAAATTATCGCCGTTTTCTTGCTGTTCTTCTTCTTTCATCGCCGTCAAAAGTACGTAATTTTTCGCCCATTTTTCTCGTTCGTGTTTCGTTTTGAAACTACCGGCGTAATGCAATTTACTTTTTTCGTTTTCATTCGTATTGCGCTGCGACGATGCTACCGAAGATGAATGATTAACGTGTTTTAAACTGCCGCCGTTATTAATATTTTTTAAACTAACATCGGTATCTTTCGTAATATATTTCACGATATCGCGTACTTTACGATAATCGCTACAGGAACTACTAATAATAACATCGGCGTTACTTTTGATCGGCGACGATTTTTTACAGATTTCGTTCGATAATTCCTCTAACGAATTCGATAAATTTAAACGAGCGTTATTTTCGTCATTTAACGCTGACGTTTTAACGCTTTTAATATTCACTCGAGAATATCCGTTATCGGCGATATTTGTACGTACGATAGCTGTTTTGTTTTCCGCTATTCTATCGCTATCAGTCGAAGATAACGATGTTGACATACTGTTATCGCTATAATTCTGATGTTCTGGTCGCATTTCTAAATGAACGGATGGCGAGGCACGATCTACTACTTTCGGTAAATTAACGTAATCCGCTTCTTCTTCGTCTTCTTCCGGATAATTTTGATGCTGAACGTTTAATTCGTTACTACGTAGCTTATCTTTTAAAGCCGTCGACGTATTGCCGAATAAATCGGACGGTTTATCGTGGATATTTTTTTTCGGCGGAACAGGTTTAGCTGTTCCGTACGTTTTCTGACTTTCGAAAGAACAAGACCTACTTCTGTAAACTTCGCCGTACGGTTCATCGCGAACTTTAATTCTATCTACAGTTCTTCGTCCTAATTCCAAATAATCATTTGTCCGTATTTTATTTACGTATCTGTTCGTAATGTCGAATTTTTCGCCTTTATTTATCTCTTGTACGTAAGACGCTGGCACGTAAAATGGCCGACCAGATTTGCGAATTACCTGCCACCAATCTTCGTTAGTTTTCTTGATTAAAAACAATTTCTCACCTTGTTTAATAGAAACCTGTTTACCGTCTTTCGTACCGTATTCAAAATCGTAAAGAACTTGCACATTTATATCAAGTAAATCCATAACAGTGAAATACTACTGAAGCATATACAACGTACGAATCGATTTGTTTACGAAACTCGCATTCAATCAACATATTCGAAAACTATTTGTTAAGAAGCAAAATGCGCAAACTGTAAATAACGTGCAGCTTCATCATCTGAAAGCATGAACTACGTTGCTTTCATCTAATATTAAGCAAATTCAAGCGAATTAATAATAATAAACGATAAAAACAACGAAAAATGCGTGTTAATTTTCACGAATGCCACACGTTAATTTCTACTTATAAAATTTATCACGCCAGAATTTAAAATTTAAATTTTATGTTATTGTCGCGAAATTCATTCAACTGTTTTAATTTAATAAACACATTTACCTTTTATCCTTCTAATAACGCAGATATATACGATGCCAAATTAACACCGTGATTGAACGAAGCAGGCGTAAAAATTTAACATATAAAATAAATCCTAAAAAACATATTTTAACAATTAGTCGAACGCACGATAATTATATTCGCACAGATTCCGATTATAGGATTTCTATCAAACCAATTTACTATCAATCGACAGGTGTTATTTTTAAACCAAATAGATAAACACATCAAAAGTGAAAATGCGATTATTATCGAAAATAATGGTGTTGCGATAATTTTTATGTTATCGAGTAAAATTTTTTAATAGAAAATTACATAATTTATATGATAAAAAATATATAGAAATTTACATCATTTTAAAATAAATTCTACGAATTTTATTATAGATTACGGAAATATTTAACATTGTATAAAAATGGACAAAATTATATTATTTTATAAAATTTATTGCTCAAATACTAATCGCAAATTATAAATATTTCTATATTTCAATAACAGTTGAAAATTTATACATAAATCTATATAATTAAAACATGTAATCACATTTTATTTTATTAAAAAGTATTTTTTGTTTTTTATTATAAAACCTTCGGCTAAGATAAAAATTACTGGTTAATCTTATATATATTTAATGATGCGATAACGCCCAAAAATACATTTAAAGTTCGTAATAAAATTCTCATAAAGTAGGCAAATTATTAATAATTTTGTTTCCTTTGTAATCTGGTCTTGTTTATATATAACATATTTGTACATAATATATGAATATTAAACGGAAACGAACTGTATTATAGATTTTGATTATTTAAATCGAAATGTAAACTATACAAGTAAACTTAAAATAAGTGATACTATTTTCTATTATAAAATAACACGATTTAACGTTTGTAATGATGTGTAGTCTTAAAATATTTAAAGTTTGATTTGTTACTACGGCATCATTACTTTCATATTTATTTTGTAATTGGAATAATGTTTGCGGTAGAAAAATAAGCAATTGTATTTTATGAAGTACTCAGTTTTAAAAACATTTCATGTATAAATATTTAAAAATTATACAACTATATTTCCGTTCAATTTTGATTAAGCGCATTTCTGCTTCAATCTACACTTCAAACATAATGTAATAGCCAAATACAAACATATTTTAATACGAGTAGATCGAAGAAAATGACAGTCGTGAATTTAACGATAGCACGAATTTTACAAGCAAAAGTGTCTAAACGTTTTCTAAATATACATCGGACAAATTATAATATTTTAAAAATGTACATTTTACCTAATGTAATAAATAAAAACCATATTTCTGTTAATATATTTACTTGTGTACTTGCGATGTGATCGTGTTAAACAAAGAAAACAGTTTGATATTGAATTTTGAGAAATGAATTGGTTGATGACTTGAGTAAACATTCAACATTATCAGCAGAAAATAAAAGGCTGTTATATAATGTAATCTTAAAACCCGTATGGCATTCCAGATCTATAGAACCACTAGCAATTTTAACCTTAAAATCATCGAACAATTCCAGAACAAGAATAAGTTTGGAAATGAATAAGAAACCAAATAATCAAAAAGTAAATTACATTCTTATAAACTCAAGAAATGAAGTACAAAATGCAGGTGGTTATATTAACCGTGTATTTAAAAATTGTAGATACAGAGGATGTTATTGTCGTATATGTAATCGTAACGGTTATTTGGAAAAAGTTTGTTTTAAAAATAAAAATGTTAATGATATTCATAACACAAGGCATTGATAAAAACGAAAGGTATACAAAAAATAGTGGTCAAAATAAATCGTATATGAAAATTAATCGCGTAATACAAATAAAAATAGTGTTAATATAATTGAAAATAATGAAGATATGTGTTTAAATAAACTTTTTAAAGTAGATCAAGACAATAATAATGTAACCAAACCTATATTTCTAAATGTTGAAATAAATGGAATTATTTTTAAAATAAAAATAGATAATAATGCTGCAATTGCAGCTATAAATGTAAAAACTTACGATACACATTTTAAAGACATAGTTTTAAATAGACCAAATAGTTATCAAAAGTATACGATGGTAACATGATACATACTATAGGGTATATTTTTGTAAAAGCCAGATTAAATAATTTTTTTTTTAAATATTGCTAAAAAATTACGATTGTTGTAATCAGAGGTGGAAGTCTTCCGCTCTTAGGGAATGGTTTCAATCTCTAGGAATCGAATTACAAATAAAACTAAATGATTTAATCGTTAATAATATAACATCAAATAATTGCTCAAAATGTTAATAAAATTATTAATGAATAACCAGAACTTTTTACCGATAAATTGGGAACATATAAATGAAATAAATGTGAAATAGGGTTAAAAGAGAATGCCAAACCAAAATTTTTCAGAGCTAGGAAACAAATCATTAGTTATCTTTGCAGCATACCGACCGCCGATAAAACCTACTAGTCTCGAAAGTGATATCAGATCCTTATTAAATACATCAACACATGTCTTAGTAATTGGAGATTTAAATGCAAAGAATAGAGTTTGGAATTATCATAATGCTAACAGAGCAGGGAACATACTCCTAAGCATGTGCAACAAACTAAACTTTCAGATAAAAACACCATCAGAGCCTACATTTTTCCCCGAGAATTTAACTTCTTTGCCTAGCATCATTGATATTGTCATTGCCAAGAACTACTATCAATTAAGTAACCCTTTATCTTTAAGTGAACTATCATCGGATCATAATCCGATAATGTTTACTATATCTAGTAAGTTAAAGTACAATAAATTAACTAAATCTTTCAATTATTCCAGGGCAAACTGGAACATATTTAAAGAACACGTTCAGAAAAATATGAATATACCAAAAACTTTACTTAATCCACAATCTATAGATAAATACATTCTACATCTAAATTCCGTCATAAGTGCCATTCCGCGGGTTGTTACAACGGAGAAAGTGAATTCGATCTCAAAAGATATAAAAATTATTATTAAACTTAAAAACTACGTTCGTAAATGTTATCAAAGATCTAATGATCTAAATAAGTTCAAGTACAAGAAGCTGTATAACAAATTAAATAAGGTAGTCAAAACCAAAGTTAATAAATGAAAGAAATTTACAGTATGATAAATTCATCAAAAACATCTCTCCAATTGATAATAGTTTATGGAGAGTCAATAAATACTTCTGTAGAGGCCAAACCGAATTACCGCCTATTAAAGACCCAATTAATTTGGGTAGGATAGCTTATTCCGTTGAAGATAAAGCAGAAATCTTAGTTGAGCATTTTAGTACTGTTCATAGTCAAAATGTGTTGATGTCAACCCGGTATCATGAACGTAAGGTGAAACAGACGATAAACAATTACTCACTTAACACTCCTGCAGTGATTTCACTCGTAGATCTTACAACACCTAAAGAGGTTAAACGCCTTATCTCCACTCTCAGGCTGAAAATTCAGTTGGTCACGATCAAATTAGCATAAAAATGATTAAAAATCTACCAACAAAAGCAATAGTCGCCTTGGAGGTTCTATTTAACTCATGTTTACGCCTATGCTATTATCCTGTGTCGTGGAGAGTATCGGTAACGGTACCTTTGGCAAAAGCTGGGAAAGATTCATCTTCGGTTCAAAATGTTAGACCTGTGAGTTTACTCAGTAATATAAGTAAGGTTTTTGAAAAAATAATACTAGTAAGATTGAGGGCATTTAGTGACAGAGAATCCATCATAGCTGATTCGCAATACGGTTTTAGACCAAAACTAAGTACGACAATCCAACTGGCCAGTGTTTGTGACAAAGTTACTGATAACTTTAACCAGAATAAACATTCGGGTGTTGTTTTGATGGACATAGAAAAAGCGTTTGACACAACATGGCATGATGGAATCATATATAAATTAATTAAATGTAATTTCCCCCCCATATCTTGTTTTTACTATTAAATTTTATCTGATGAATAGAAAATTCTATGTGAAACTGAAAAACCATAACTCTGATATAAGGTACGTTAAAGCTGGGGTGCCTCAAGGCAGTATCTTAGGCACCATTCCTTTTTATTATATATATTAATGATTTACCGACAATCCCAGGAGTAGATATAAATCTCTATGCTGATGACACTTCTCTAATGGTATCTTCTTATAGAGTAGACACTATAAGTAATAGATTAACTAAAGCAATTGATGTCATGTCTAAATTCTACCATAAATGGAAAATAAAAGTTAACGATGAGAAAACAGAGTCAATAATTTTTACCAGACGTAGGCCTTCATTAAATCGTTTCGTTAAAATAAAAAACGTTGAACTTGACTGGAAGGAACATGTGAAGCATTTAGGCGTCATCATGGACAGAAGACTCACATTTACAAAACCTATTAATGATTGTGTAAGTAGAACAATACGGAAAATGGGTTGTCTATTTCCTATATTTAATAAAAGATCTGCGCTTTCAACGCAAAACAAATTTTTATTATACAAAAAGGTAATTTTACCAAAGCTACTCTATGCCTTGCCAAATATCGTCTTATATTAGCAGTAGTAATATAACACCACGTGTAAAGAGTGCAAAACTATTGCCTTCGAATAATTTTGAATAAACCTCGATTTACTTCAATAAAATCTCTCCATGATGCGTTAAAATTCCCTTACGTACAGGAAATGATTAAGGATAAAACGAAAAAAATTTTTCCCGATTGTAGATATTCCGACATTCCAATGGTAAATTCTATAGGGGATTACGATTACCAAGCTTTACGACACAGGTATAAAAGATATAAGCATAGGCGTATAAAACATATCCTTCTATAGTAAGCCAGCTACAAATTCTAGTTCTAGTATTAATAAATAAGCTAAGATATTTTTAAGTATATTGTTGATACGGTAAGAGTGTACGCACTCTGTTATTTTAAATGAGCAGGTTTTTTGTATTAAATTTTTTCCTGCAATCTTATAATAAGGCGTAATTTAAATAATAATTAAATAATATTTTATAAGATTATATTTTGTATTAATTTTTTCTGTTGATATATTCGGTACAGAAAATTCTATTGAATGGTAACTTTACTTTTTTGTAAACAGAAAATATTTAAATATGCAAATATATTGTTGTTGTTGTTGTTCAGACCTCGACCATTACCATTAGTGTTAAAAGAAAAAGTTAGAAAGGTGTGGAAAATATTTAACTTTAAGTGCTCATAAAGGTTTATTTGAACCAAATGGACTTTTTTATGGTATAAGATCAGAGCCGGGTATTTTTCAACGTGAAATTGAAAAAATATTTTTAAATATAGAAAATGTTGTTTGTTATTTAGATGATATTGAAAATCTGAAAATGAACATTTACAAAACTTACATACAATTTTAAACCGTTTAAAAGAATGCGGATTAACTGTAAATTGTAATAAATGTCAGTTTTTAAAAAAAAAAAAATCATTTTTTGTATACATTTTAAATAAGAATGGAATATTATCTGATCCAGAAAAATTAAAGTAATAGTTGGAAGTAAAACACCTGATAATGTAAAAGAAGTGTAGATGTTTCTTGGTCTTATTACTCATGTGATGATAAGATGCATCGACATTATTAAAACCGTTATATGAATTATTAAAAAAAGGAAATGATTTTAAATGGAGTAAAGAGTGTCAACAGGCATGGATTAAAGTAAAACAAATATTGAAAGAATCAAAATTTTTAATACATTTTAGCGATAAATATCCGATAAAATTAAAATGTGACGCTCAGTTGGAATAGGTGTAGTATTAATGCATGAAATTGACGGAATAGAAAAACCAGTTGCTTATATATCGCATACACTGACTGAGACTAAAAAGAAGTATGCACAAATTGATAAAGAAGCATTAGCCATATTTTTTTTGTTTACAAAAATTTCACAAATATTTATATGGTGTTCGTTTTACTTTAGAAACAGATCATAGACCTTTTTTATATTTGGGAATAAAAAAGAACTTTCAGTTGTTGTAGCAAATAGATTGCATATGCAGTTGTTCTTGCTGGATATAATTATGAAATTAGGTACATAACATCAAAGCAGTGATAGTCTGTCTCGTTTACCAATTAAATGTGATCAACAACAAAAAAATGCTGAAATAGTAACAGAACTTTTCAATAAACTTAATAAAAATGTTATTAGTAGAGAAACACAAAATGATAACATATTAAAGAAAGGTTTTGAATATTGTATGAAAGGTTGGCCTAATGTAAAAAGTAAATAAAATACTAATTTTTTTGAAAAGATATGAATTACATATAGAAAACGAATGTATTTTTGCTGATCATAAACTAATAATCCCAAAAATATTACAACAAAAATGTTTAAATGAATTACATAGTACACATTTAGAAGTTGTCAAAATGAAACGTTTAGCACGGTCATATATTTGGTGGCCTGAAATAGATAGAAAAATTAGCATCAAGTTGTGAAATTCGATTAAAAAAAAACGAAAAATCCGAATAAAGTAAAGTTACATAAATGGAAATATCCTGAAAATCCAAAAGCTAGAATTCATGCTGCAGTCTAAAATGTGGACGTCGACGCTTTCATAATATTTAACAACTTAATAGCCTCGGCATTTACATGCTGATTAATGCGAAATCCTTAATGATTTCCTTAACGAAAGGCAGGTTGTGCATAACATCATTCGTAAAATTAAGCTTTCCCCAGTTTGTACGTTGTTAATATTGGATTTGATAGCACATGTTTGTAGTTGGAGGCCACAAGTCCACATTGGCTTAATGATTTGCGGGCATAATAGCCGCTAGTGAATGGTGCCAACCGGTGAACCACCATCGATGAGAAAATATAATTTGCTTTCAACTTTATTTGCTTAATCTTCATCCTAACATACAGCTCCCGTGTCAATAGTTTGTCCAGTTGCATACTAAGGAATTCAGCAGATCCTACATATGGAATAAGCTGGTTATCGAGGAATACACGATACTGTGAATCTGTATATCGATATGTGAGTATAGCTTTCCCAAATTTTTTTCCATTAAGCTTTATCTTCCGGATATAATCGCTCACTTATGGGTGCGACCGACAGGAGATTGCAATTTTAGCTGTTGCTATAAGCTGGCTATCACTGACATTCCGTAGCAAACTTAAAAGATATCTGGAAAAATTTGTGATGAACTGTTTAACATTTGGTTTCGAACATGTTTTTGCAATTTTCTTATCAACATTTCTCCAAAAATGTTTTTATCTTCCTAAATTTGTCGAAATACTGAACAATAATTTTATACGCCAAAATATAAAATAAAAATGTTAATAATCGTACTTTAAATAAAATGGTAAACGTTAAAAATTACTTTTTTCATTTTTTTCGTTGATATTCTTTAGCTTTTTCATAAAAAAAATTATAAAGAATAAAATTCAACTCCGCTAATTCATTGGATAATTAATTTATAATGTTTAATAAATTTTTAAAACATCTTTTTAAACAATTATAACGAATATAATTTTTTTGATTTTTATAATAAATATGGCGATTCTTTTTCATCGTAATTTTTAATTTTAACGTTATCCTATATTTTTTTCATACCCACTGTGGTATTAATTCTCATAATTCTTTGGGCAAACATCTATAATAATTACGCTGTACGAGTTAATTATTTTAAGTTAACGGTTTTTGGATGGCGTAATCTACTACCAAGTAGGCATAATTGTTTTACATTATATTAAACCTTTGCTAAAAGAAACCAACTACTCGAACCTGAACCTGGAAATTTCTTACAGTATATATTTCCAAAGGTATATCTGTTATCGATATTTAGAATAAGGAGATAAAATTAATTTTTTATAAGTATTTTACCTAACTACGTAACAGAGTCATCTGTCGAATTTTTATCGAACTATTTTATAATTTGTACTTTCAGATTATCAACAACGCACAGAATTAGTTTTCCTGCAGATGGCCCGTGTATATTTTTGACGAAGCTACCCCATAAGTACGATATAAATTTTAATATTATTATTAATAATAATAATTACCGTCACAAATTGACAGACAGCAATCCCGATGTAAATTGTAGACTACACATACTAAAACTTTCATTAAAACCAATCGTACTATTAAATTACAACATGTTAAAATTTCTTTATTGCCCTTTAGACAGAGTAAGTCTGAAAAGTACTTACATCTATTTAAGCTTATTCCATTTATCTGTTGTCGATATGACGATCGGATCTTCAAATTTCACGCCTTCAGTCAGTTTAAACGAAAATACCAAATCAGTGATAATTTCTTAGAAATTATTATTGTGGAAAAGAAATTAACTGCGAATTTAGTGCTGAATCGGTTCTCTTAACATGTATAGTATACATCTCATTGTATACCGATAACCTAATGTGTTTATATACATTTATATGAATCGTATATTATTAATAATAAATAAATATTATGTAATAGTAATAACAATGAAAGTAATGTCGGTTACTGTGATAATAATTATAATAATATTTATAACGACAATAATCATAATAATAATAGTAATAGTGTCGATAACTGTAAATCAATTTACACATTAATCCGTTTTTCCCATTTTATTAAAACTATTATTATAATTAAGATAAACTTACGCTTAGCACACAATCATAAAATTAATATTTACGACGACAATAATTATCGTGCTCTAATAATCATATGTTAATAAATTTTTCTTTTCCCTTATACCTGACATTACAATTAACAAACTCTAATGTTTAATGTAGTTTATTTTACGAGCTAAATAACTGAACATATTTCGCACGGTAATTTGGACTGTGTATTATCATCCTGAATATTACTCTTAAATATATGAGTAACAGAGTAAGATCAAACACTCATACATGATACTTTGTTGTAAGAAAGTAAAGAAAAGTGCATTTGATCAAATTTATAATGTGTACACGCAATTATTTACATAGCAGAGCATCGACAAAAGCAAACATTATAACAACACACGTAAGAATTAAAAGATCGAGAAAAAAATCATGCAAAACAATAACTTTGTTTCAAAGCTTACGATAAAGACAAAATTATAACAACACGTATAAGAGGAATAAATAAATATTAAAATATCTTAATTACGTATAATTAAAATTAAACGTGTTACAATTGCATTAAAACAAATTATGTTTAATACGACATTGTTCGTACCTACATGAACATAATGGAATCGTAGTTGCCAATTGCTGTTAATAGTTTATTACTATCTATACAGCAGTTTTGGAAAAATTCGTTCGCTAATTTAAATATATAGTCTTTAATATACGGAATATTTACCATATGGTGTATATCTAATATTCTGGTATAACGGGATGCATTTATTGATTTTGTACAAGTTGCAGTTTTGAAAAATTATAATTACATACGGAGCCCCGAATTGGACAGAAATAGGTCATTGTGCGCGGATAATAGTAATTCGTTATTGACAGTTTGAGACTTACTTTTAAAATACGGATGAATTGAACATATGGTTTTGTTAACTTTACTAACAGCTACATTAATGTATTTAATAAACGTCAATTTTTCATAAAAAGTTATACCGGGTCGCCATTCATATTAATTTTATCGGGTATTAAAGGTCGTCTGCGGGTCAAATGTATTGATTAGATTTTTAAAGCATCAATGAGACAATTTTTCAATTAGTGAAATATATCAAAACTCACGAAGATCCTTATTGTAGTCAATTATGAATGCTCCGTGTCGTCGACTTAAGAACTTCGATGTTATTTAATTAGGGGATAATCGTAAAAATAAAGCGAGAATAGATACAGAAGCTTCCCTGAGGTGCACCAGCTAGACAAGTGCTGCTGGAAGAACGTGATTAGTTAATCGCAACGTAAAATATCCCTATGTAATATTAGTATAAATACCACATTCGTTCATAGTTTACGTACTATTCTTTACTCCTTCGTACACGTATATATGTGCTTGAAGAAATATTTAAAAATCTGAATTGGAGAACTATAATTTCAGCTTCCCCGAAACAGTTAAAAAAAATGTTAATGGAATTACACGAAGAATCAAAAGTAAGGGCTCTGAAAAAAAACTATGAAAAAACGAATTTACTAACAAACGGAGAAAAAATTTTAAATGAACGGAAAAACGATACACTGGGTAGAAGATGTTACATATTTAGGACAAATAGTATCCTTCAAAGATCCAATAGAAAAAGAAGTAAATCACCGAATAGCGATAAATTCTTAGCATTACAAGAAATATTTAAACGAAATATTAATCGCATAAGAAAAGCACAGATTTAAAATACATGCGTCCTTCCTGCCATTACATACGGTGCGCAAACATGCTCACTGACAGCTAGACAAACTAGAAAAATATTAATATCTCAAAGAGCTATGGAAAGGAAAATGATCGGGATAACAAGGATTGATAAAATCAGTAATAAAGTATTACGGGATAAGTCAAAAACAGAAGATGCTCTCCGCAAAATACTGGAAATGAAGTGGAGTTGGGCTGGGCATGTAGTTCGAATGAACACAAGCAGATGGGCCAAGAAATGTACTGAATGTATAGCAATCAATAGGAAAAGATTGAGGCGAAGACCAAAAATGAGATGGAGGGACGATATCGTCAAATACGCAAGTGCAGTCTGGATGCGTAAAGCACTTTATCGGATGGACTGGAAACAGATAAGAGAAAAATATGTAAAAGTTCAATCAATTGGAAGAGGCCAATGCTCGTTCACGGGCTTAATTTCTCTAATACGGTTAAACATATTAATATTAGTTTAACATTAAGGAAAGCTATACATAATAATATTAGTTTAGTATTAAGAAAAGTTATACAATATTAGTATTGGTTTAGCATTAAGACAGTTATACATATTAATACTAGTTTAGCATTAAGAAAATAATATTTGTAAATTTTAATTTAAAATGGGACATACAGGCTATTGTAATTGTAATATACATCTATATATATATATTTCCAAATATGTACACAATTTTAAAGAAAATAATAATAACGCGTGCTTTTAAATATAAAATTTCCACGTCAGTTTATTCTTTACAATTTTCTTTCATTGATAAACTATTATTTTAACTTTTTTGATCTAAAATGAAATTAATAATTATTAAACGATGTAAGTAAAAATAATATTTTTAAAATGTATTTTTAATTCTAAGAAAAAAAAATTTCGCTAAAGAAAAATTTTACTATCGTTGTAAAGTTTTAAGAGTTGGATTCGCAATTTCTAAGCTCAGTTTTTTTTCAACACACATATGCATATATATATATATATATATATATATATATATATATTATATATATATATATATGCAGTATCAGCTTCTCAATGAAGCGATGCATTTTTTATCGCTAGTCAATTAATTATTACGGTTTTATATTACCATTTTCAACGTACGATCGTCAGGTATTTCGAGCAATGCGGAATTTTAGCGTTAGCGCGTTGTTTAGAAATCACCTACGAGACGTTACGAAGGCCAAATTGAAAACTAAACAAAATCGATCGCACTAATAAAATGGCGATGTTAGGACTCGGCGCGAATATTAACCGGATAACATTCCGTCGGATATTATTAACGAGTTATCGTTCTAGTCGACATTATCGATTGCTATAAAAATGACGATGATAATAGAAACGAATTAAATCAGATGGATATTTTACAACATAAGGTAAATTAACGTTTGGCATTTATAAAACTAATAGAAAATAGACATTAAATGTATTCAATCCTTTTGGGTGAAGCATTATAGAATTTTACCGAAAATTATGCATTTTGGATATAGGAAATAATTGAAGCGAAAATATAATTATATAATATCGCTTTTTAGGCGACTGTTGTTATGTAAATAAATATTTCTACAATCGAAATATTTAATACGGACCAAATGTACCTCATTATGAAAATATATATTAGAAAAGTTTCTTGTATCGTATATCGTCGTCGTAGTCGCATTTCTTGGGACAAGAGATAGCGTGCAACTCGTACGATGCGATTGCTGGCATTAGTCATTCT
Organism: Coronaproctus castanopsis; assembly: GCA_032883995.1. Lineage (NCBI taxonomy): Eukaryota > Metazoa > Arthropoda > Insecta > Hemiptera > Monophlebidae > Coronaproctus > Coronaproctus castanopsis. Next base: position 171,321,879 of record CM065052.1, read on the forward strand.
TTAAAAGTTTCACTTGTTACATTCGATGTTATCATTTCCAGTATTCATCTTCCACCGCAGGGTTTCCCTTGTATTTTCCTTTGTGTCGCTAACAGGAAGATTCCAATTTTTCCTATCTCATGAGCTATGTACTTCGTTTTCCTTTTTCGGAATGTTGTCGACCATTATTAACGCCCTTTCTCCTACTCGAGTTAGAACAGTACTATTGTTGACGAAGTCCGTCCAGGGAATCTTTAATAATCTGCGGTAACGCCACATTTCAAAAGAATTTATTCTTTTCTTTTGCTATCCGCACTTTTTGTCTATGTTTCGTATGCGTAATGTTGACCAAACGTAACAACGCATTATTATTATTTTCTTAAGTTATAAGGTTAATCTCGAATTCTTTAGTGCTTGGCTCTGATTGTTAAATGCCTGTTTCGCCGTGCCAATTATCGATTTGATTTCTTTATCGTCTCTGTCATCGTTAGTGATGAAGTTACCTAAATACCTGACCTCAGTTAATCCCTACGTCGAGGTTGCACAATGCCTGAAGGTACTATCGCGGCGAGCAAATTCAACTAGAGAAATTGCTTTCGACCGATATCATCAAATTACTGGTATGCTGGCGAGATTTCTTCCTTCAGAAACCTACCTAGTCTAATCGTCCGAGATTTCCTGTGCTTCCTTTATAGAATCGCACATGAAAGTGGAGATGAAGTTTGCACTGTACAGCAGCATATGGCCGCAAGCTCATCACCCGAAATGATATCATCCAGTACCTGACAAGTCGCACTTGCGCTTCTTGTTGGGAGGCAATGACCATTAGCGAGGGTTTCACTGAATGATAATTGTCGTTGATTACCAGCTCGGTTTTTGGAGTCGAGACAGGTACAGTTGACGGTTCCGCAAATCTGGCTGGAAAGCTGTCTAGGTCTTTGGAAGGCACGGGTCAGCTGTATAAACATAAAGGGACTCGTCCCAAGTTGAGGTACATCGGCTCGGGGAAGATGGAGGGCCTTTCAAATGGAATAAAATCACTGTATACACATACATAAATGTATATATATATATATCAAAGTAATGGTAAATTTATAATTAAATTTTTTCCGGATGTTTAAACGTTTTAAAAACAAGTTTAAAGTAAATTTTTACTTGACGCTGATGCTTACTGGTCATGGTTCTATGGGATATTACTTAAATAAATTACAAATCATCAATAATGGAAAATGTCGCAATTGTGTATCTAATGAAATAGAGTATGTACAGCATATAATAATATACCCATGAAGTATGAGAAAATTGTATAATATCGATTGCTCGCTTAATCGTAGTGAAATTATTCTGTTAGAACAATTTCCTATTTTTATCCCTCAATTATTTAAGATTAAACATACATATTGATAGTCACTACCGGTAGCCATAAGTTAGTTTTGCAAGCTACTCTACATTCATTGTTTTCTTATTAAATAAATTATATATATATATATATATATATATATATATATATATATAAAACGTAAATTTGAATAAAGCCGTATTTAATTACTTATTTTATTCGCAGTCGTCATCACGCGATGAAATAGATGACGAGCAAAATATGACGATTCCGTGTTTAAATTTGAATAATTTCGACAGCGGTGTCGCCTGTAATTGTCCGTACGTTTTAACGAGTCCGCGTTCGTTAAGAGCCTGCCGTAAGGCCAATATTCGGGTATGTACAACTTAAGCAAATAAAAACCTGCGGGAAATACGGTAATGCGACAGAGACGGTAATTACATACGTATTTACATGCATACGCACATGCATATGATGCATATCACAATACGTAAATAAAAATAATCGAAATAAACCCCAAATATTATAAAAATAACCTACGCTTAACTCTACGATGTTTATACTCAGAATAAGACGAGGTGAGACTTAATAACGGTAATCAACTGATTAGTTTTTTACATAATTTATTTATATGCGAAATTAAATACGGAAAATTCCGAGAATACACATAAGTTTTGCATACCTGTGACGATTTAATATAATTAACAAAACAAAATGAAAACAAAGTTAATCACTGTAAAAGTTATTTTATTAATGCAAAGCTTTCCGACATTGACGTCATTTTCAAGCATATACAACAAAAAAAAAGTTACATATAAATTCTATATGCAACTTTTTTGTATATGTAATCAAATAACTATTACGGGGATTAACTTTGTTTTTATAATTCATAAAATCACTACTCACCATTACGTCAACATTAATTTAATATAAATCTGCAACGGTGTGATTTTGAATCAGTTGTAATTTTTCGAGTATACTGTTGAAAACTGACCAACAAATGTCCTAACAGACGCATATAGTAGTTTCTTATTAACAGTCGGTAGATATGATCGAATCTGATAAAAATTCTGATTCAGTAGGTGCTGCCTTTGTCATTGACTATGTAACAGTCCAAAAATTCAAACTTCCTTCGGAGACGCTTCATACTTCACAGCTGAGTTAATGGCTATTAACAAAGCTTGTGACTATATACTTAATGTGCTTGGTGGTTCAGGCCAGTACCGTTGTGTTAGTCTTAGCTATACAAAACTGTAAATTCAGGTTTGATTCCCATCCCTTAATATTCGATATATCAGACAAATATATGATTCATCTAGGCGGTGTTTTATAATTTTGTTGGATTCCTAGTCATTCCGGATTCAAACTTAATGAAGCGGCGGATGTTGCTGCTAAACAGTCTTCCTTGTCAGGTAACCCACTCCCATTTATTCCATCATCAGATGTACGCTCTAAAATTCAGTCAAACGATCACAATTCTTGGTATGAATAATGGAGATCCTCGAATAAAGGTAAATATTTTAGAATTGTTCAGTGGAATCTTCCGGTATTTCCATGGGTCGCTCGTATTCCACTATCTATCCCCCCTCATCAACGTTATTTGTTACCATAATTTGTAGGTTACGCATGGGTCATATAGTGTTAAATTTTTCAAATGGAGATAATGAGGGACAGTGTACTTGTTTCCATAAATTTCCCGGTGGATATAAATCACCTTCTCCTTAATTGTCCACAATTTAATTATAATAGACAAATATTTTTTAATAAACCGATATCTTTCGCTGTCTTCCCTCCATATTCCCTACATTATCTATCAAACTGTGACTATAAGGTGTTATTTCTAATTTTCCTTTTTATTTTAAGGTGCAAAATTATTATTTAAAATTAAAGTTTAGTATATAATCCTTAAATTAGAATCTACCGGCCACAAAGGTTTAGCTTAGGCAAAAGTAAAAAAATAAAAAAAAATATAAAATATACGATTTAACTTTGAACATTAATTACATATCGCTAATATTACTATTAAATGTTAAACGCGCATCTAGAATGACTCAAAAATAGCTAATTTGTTTTTCCCAGCGAATACTCTTACTCTGAATTCTAACTTCCGCTAACGAGGTTTGACGTCAACTAGTAAAGTGTCTTAATCGACTAGCGACGTTGAATATAAATCTTGCGAAATAAGAATCGTAATGATATTAGATTACCTTTATAAACAGTTGACGCGTTTAATTGATCAAGTGTTACTTATGAGAACATTAAATAGAATTGGATTGATATGTTACCGAAGATTAATCTGTACTAAGAGATTTTCAACAGTATTATATCGCCGAAAGTCAGAATAAAGGGAAAAATACTCCGCTTTGGTATCCAGCCGTGGTTTCAATTATACCAGAACGTTTCGAGGGATTATATATCAACCTTATTTCGATTACCGTACCGGGCATAATCCCTCACATGTTGCTAAATTAGGCATACATTTCTGATGGAACGTGTGTGACACGTGTCATGTTGACGACCGTATTGAGCATAAAATTTTTGGATTTATCCGACTAGAACGTAGAGATGATCTGTTCTCTAATATTTTACAAAAGTTACGCACATTACCTGCGAGTGTTGAATTAATTGTTTCCGACCTATTGTTTTCTGTTACAATCGGTTTATATAAATTTATCGAGTGTACTAGCACTGAGATTTAAAATACACTAACTAAATAAAGGTTTAAATCGGCCAAGTCGAGCTAGGAAAAAAATGTTCGAAAACTTAATTGTAATTTCGTTTGCAATTTTTTTTTTTTAAACATATCAATATTACACGGTGCAAAAATACTGATAGATAACGTAACGTTTAAAATTTTAAAACGAAATCTACGTACGCGCCATTTGGACTTTAGTTCGCCAGTGTGTCGTATTTTATCATACTTTTTAAAATTTGCATTTTTGTTCAATATTTTTATCTGTAATTTCGATCGTTAATTCGATAGGATAGATATTAGAAAATTTTCGCGCGAAGGTAAAGAAAAATTGACGGAGCTACCAGTTCGCAGTTTCTGGAACTAGAACGTTGACATTTCAATCAAATTAGCTAACAAAGTACAAACGGTCGACGTTATTTATAGAGCTTTTTGTAAATTTCGCGCGTTGTTGAGCATGCGTAAAGAAGTTATAATAAATCGAGGTTTACACAAGACAATGAGTGTACCTTAAAAAAAAATCGCTTACCGAAAATTGGGGTGATGTAAGTGCATCTTCTTCAGCCTACCAATTGTTGATAGTAATAAAGAATGCGTCAAGTGGCAGTACACGTAATTTTTAATCGGTAAGTTCAGTTATGCCGAAATTGGCAAGCCAAACAACAAGCTCTGTCTAAACATGTTCGTTTAATGAATAATAATTCCGCTTAGCGAAAGTTAACAGCTAAACCCAATTTTAGGTTATACAGAGAAGGCTTGTTCGGAATACGATATTCAGCTCTATGTTCCTATGTTAATGAGACGCCCAACTCATTTAACGAATATCTCGATGGATTTTTATGTCCGAATCGAAACATTATTATAAATATATGCGTGTATCGTGATGATCAATTGAAATATTGTCTTTAAGACGACTAAAACAGAACGATGAAACAGAGACGATATATAGTTTTTTATGAAATATCTGGCACGTATCAATTTACTTTAAAAAAAAATTATTGAAAAAAAAGTTTTTTTATTTATGCGTATTTTATGTTTTTTTTTTATTTGTTTTTATTTTTTTTTAAGCGTGTAAAATTAAAAATCGAAACAATAAGATCGATGGGTAATTTTGCTAATATGTATTATTTTACGATATTTCTATAGCCAGTAGAATTATTACACAGAAACGCCACAGAAATTGCCAATGAACTCGGGCTGTCTGAACACAAAATCTATCATATTTACGTCAATACCGAATGCCAAAGAAAAAGTAAGATATATATATATATATATATATATATATATATATATATATATATAAATAAAATAATCTCATAAAAACAGACATGAAATGACAGTAGTAACAACTGAAACCCTTTAAGTGCTACAAAATATATATATACTAATGCAGAAAGAATAATGCTAAAAATAAATGTCCGAAATTATATATATATACACTCATCATCAGTCATTTAAATAGCTCGTTATCTATATACAAGCATATCTATAGTTATAAAGCTAATATTGTATTCACCAATCCTATGACTAGCATGCTGATTTGCTTTACACAAGATGATATTCTACCATTTCTTTATTCCTCTGTTTCTTATAACGTCGTTCTATTCTACTAACTGGTTTCTATCGTTTTCATTTCTTCTAACGCTATCTCCTATATTTATCATGGCTGTACCTTACTCTTCAATCGTCTTAATTCTGAGCATAATTTTTATCACTCGAGCTGAATTGTTTGCTTTCGTTAATTTATTATTACGTTATTAAAGGTAATAAAGAAAAATAATTAATTTTAATAATTTAAACCCAAAATTAGATCAGGATTCTATTTTACGACAAATAACGTTTATTAAATATATTTGCATCATCCAAGTTAACGAACTAAATCTAATTATGTACTTGTACCTTACTATGTACGACATCGTTGAAAATTTAATACGTACGACATTTACGTATTTATTACACACATCACGATATGCCTATATCAAACCACGAAAATAATCTATTTGTTTGATTGGCAATCGTTTAAAATATAAATTTCTGCCAAATTCTGACATTATCGATATTTGATATTTATTTTTCAAAATTAAATCGAAGGAAACAATCGCGAGAATTACAGACCATCCACCAGCGGAGTATATTTATAAAATTAAAGCGAGTGTATAAACGTTTTAAAAATAACAAATAAATACGATAAAAATAAATATGCCCGTATAACTTCAAATTAAAGTAAATACAATCTCGAAGTTCCTCGAACAGAATATAATAATAATGAAGGTATGTATAAAAAGTAAAATAAAAAACGATTAAATAATAAAAATCGAAATAAATATTAATAATAATATCAATTTAAAATTTTGTTATCCGAAAAATATCGTACTCCGTAACGATAATTGTAATGGCGATTGAACAAAAATATACGTGTTTTCTACCAGTAGTGAAAATTCATTTCAATACACTTCTATAAAATGTACATAATAAACAAAATATTTGGTTTAATATTCGATTCTGTACTTCACGCGTGTCGATGTGATACACGAAGAAATAATCAAAAAATTATAACCACTTCGTCGAAATAAATATTATAACGTTAACCTAATGTGAAATACACCGTTTTAAATTATATGATCGAGACCGACAAACGATAAATAATATAATTATTAAATATATAAATAAATAATGCGATAAACTAACGTGTACTCAGTCCATCTACATACATTAATAATAATAATAATAATAATAAGCTAAATTAATCATTACGAAATTAATAATATTTGGAAAATATGTTGAAGAAAAGCTCGAACTTTGCAAAAGGATTCGCCAGGATCTAATTAAAGAAGAAAAATCGTTATTGGATAATGATCGACCGTTAATCAGTTCCAGAAAGCAAATACTAGACATGGAAAATTACGCGAAAATGACGAAACACCCCACTAAAGGTTAGATTATTAA
>CM065052.1:171333834-171426334 GCA_032883995.1 Coronaproctus castanopsis
TGAAAAATGCGAATAAAAAACCAAAACAAAACAAGGTGCAATAGTTTTTTTTTTTTTTTAAAAACACAATAACTTATAACGATACGCTTATATCAATCCACTGCTAGATGTAAGCTTTCCCCGTTTCCTTCTATCAATGACAATCACCGGCCGCATCCGTCCACTTTACACCACCTGACTTTTTTATATCATCCTGCTATCTTGTGTTCGACCGGTTTAGTATGCTGTCTTATCCGTGTATTGTCCTTCCTGTCTGAAATCTTAATTTCCAACATTACTCTTTTGTGAGCTCCCTGAGTAACGGCAAGTTTTTTAACTATATATTTCGTCAGACTCTATGTTTCCGCTCCATATGTATGCATCGAAAGGACACACTGTTCGAAAACTTTCTTTTTTAATTCATTGGGTATATATTTACTTTTGAACACCTTGCTTAACTTTCCGAAAGCTATCCACGAGAGATGCGTTCGTCTTTTTTACTTTTTTAACCATTGCTTCATTATCCGTGGTAACTCGACCTATATATATATATATATATATATATATATATATATTCACTGACCTATTCCGGTATCTGCCCGTCTATTTTTATTTGTAATTTCAGAGGCGTATTTGTCACGACCTTAGTTTAATTGATGTTTATTATTAATCCTGCTTTTTTTGGAACAGTTGCAACGGTCAGTTATCATGTCCTGCATGATACCCACGTTGTCGCTAACTAATAAGAGGTCGGCGGCAAATCTCAGGTGCATATATATATATATATAATAGAAATATATCTAAGTAAATGCCGGTGCGAGTTCGGTAAAGCTAATCGGGATGTAATAGGCGTCTTATGTAATATGGAGGAAATAACGATAAGTCTCGCAATGTTTATATTTGCTTTATTAACAATTTTAAAGCGCTCGATGAATTCATTTGGAATAAGCTTCTGCCGTTGTTGGAAGAAATAGCGTGTCCTAAACGTCTACCGAGGCTTATATGTAATTTGTACGAATAACAAAAACTGTAATTATCATTAATGACGACACGTCAGAACTTGCAAAAGTAAAGACAGAAGTAAGATACGGACTTTCGTCGTCACTGTATCCATTTAATATTTATCCGGAGTTAATAGTGAACTAACTACGCGATAAACATACGAGTAGAAAAATTAAAAACTATAAAATTCGCCGATCACCAGGTGATCCAACTGTTGATAAGCTTTGAAAAATTACGTGACGTTTAAATAAGGTATGGTAGTAAATGCGGGAAAAACAACGATGATAGGAAAGAAATCGCGTCTGTATAAAATTTGATACAGAACCAAGTCTACCTCGTTATAATAGAAAATCTCTATTGCGATACTGAAATTAATTGTAGAATTGAACTAGCAAAGTGCGCGTTTCGAGAAAAACAAGTCATATTAAGACTAGAGTGAGTGAATCTTTGAAGCTTCGAAAAATAATACTGAAAATGTACGCGTGGCCCATAGACGTTTACGGCGCTGAAATGTGGACATTAATAAAGTGAATACGAATAAGTTACAAGCGTTCGATTTTTGGGCTTGAAGGAAAATGAAACAAATAAGCTGATTAGAAAAAACAAATAGATATTATACGTCAAGTAGAAGAAAAAAAGTTCGTTACTAAATCGGATAAGTAAATTAACTCGGACGGGTCATGTACCTCGGCATGGGAGACTACTATTCGAGAGAAAAATAACCAGCGGAACAACGAGAAGCACATTTATATTAAAGAACTACGCGAATTAAAAACAACTGCGGAAGATCTGGAAAGATGTAAGCTTACCATTACAAGGGGATGGACCAGTCTTAGGACTGTACTAATGATGACGATATGTATTTTTATTACATATATTTTGTATGTAACTACTCGGGAGAAAAATAACCCGCGCAATACCGAGAAGGACATTTATATTAAAGAACTACGCGAATTAAAAACAACTGCGGAAGATCCGGAAAGATGTAAGCTTACCATTACAAGGGATGGGCCAGTCTTAGGACTGTACTAACGATGACGATATGTATTTTTATTACATATATTTTGTATGTAACTACTCGGGAGAAAAATAACCCGCGCAATACCGAGAAGGACATTTATATTAAAGAACTACGCGAATTAAAAACAACTGCGGAAGATCCGGAAAGATGTAAGCTTACCATTACAAGGGATGGGCCAGTCTTAGGACTGTACTAACGATGACGATATGTATTTTTATTACATATATTTTGTATGTAACTACTCGGGAGAAAAATAACCCGCGCAATACCGAGAAGGACATTTATATTAAAGAACTACGCGAATTAAAAACAACTGCGGAAGATCCGGAAAGATGTAAGCTTACCATTACAAGGGATGGGCCAGTCTTAGGACTGTACTAACGATGACGATATGTATTTTTATTACATATATTTTGTATGTAACTACTCGGGAGAAAAATAACCCGCGCAATACCGAGAAGGACATTTATATTAAAGAACTACGCGAATTAAAAACAACTGCGGAAGATCCGGAAAGATGTAAGCTTACCATTACAAGGGATGGGCCAGTCTTAGAACTGTACTAATGATGACGATATGTATTTTTATTACATATATTTTGTATGTAACTATTCGAGAGAAAAATAACCGCGGAAAATGGAGAAGCACATTTATATTAAAGAACTACGCTGAATTAAAAACAACTGCGGAAGATCTGGAAAGATGTAAGCTTACCATTATAAGGGGATGGACCAGTCTTAGGACTGATATGTATTTTTATTAGATATATTTTTATTACATATATTTTGTATGTATAAGTGTGTTATTTATTAGCAGCAGCACGAAATATTTGGCACATGCGAGCGTATCGACTAGTGACACCAGCAGTTTATCGTCTTTATATGTAAATAATCTGGCACCAGTGACGAGGAGATCTAAATCGGCCGAAAGTACGACAAATCGAAAAAACTACGTTCAAAAGTACGTGTACCTTTCTCATATATATTCGAACGTCATTATTCCCGGCAAAAAATTTGAAATTTTTTCAATCTTTTCAAGCGCAGTGTCCGTTATAGTGTACATTAAATTTTAATGTGTTCTTTTTATAATAAGGAACATTTGAAATAGAAAGTTTCGTGTTAAAAAAAAAAATTGCGACTTAATACAGAATACAGCAAAATAAAACAGAAATTAATAACAGAATCAGGAATAATTATAATTCTGTAGAATATTCAAATAACGAGGACGTGCTGAATTTTCCCGGTACATTAATATGAAATAAGCGAAAGAAGATGCAGTTGGATACAATTATAAGGAATAACAAATATTTAACAACGCTAATCGATGGAAGAGTGAATGAAAAAAGATCGCGGGAAAGACAAAATATAAATAATGGAAGAGGCAAATACGTACTAGAAATTGAAAACAAAAAAGCGAAAACCAGAAATCTGAAAGTAAAGTGTTCTACATATTGACCACCAATCTCGAAAGATCGAGGAATGAAGATTAATATTATTGCGATTAAATTAGATTTACGCGCTGGGTTTGGATTGACTAATAGAGACCGAATTCACGAAGGAAAAGAACGAAGAAAAGTTCTGTTTAAAAGGATAAAAAGCAGAGAAGACAATTTACATAAAAGTACGAAGGATATGAACGACGATATGGCAAACGGTGTATTGAAGGCTTCAGTTTGGTTTAGCAGATATCCGTGGGTGAGCCGTTTTTATAAAACGGGTATTCGTAGTTTGGTGATGACTACATTTCCGAATTTAAAAACGTCCACGTCGACCTATATATATATATATATATATATATATATATATATATATATATATATATATATATATACGTAATGCAATATTATTATCTGGTTCGATGGAAATTTGCGAAAATTGTCGAAATTATAAAACCGGGGAAAACACGCATTCCGTAATCTCTTTATCCGACTTTGCCCCCATCACGCGGAAGTTAAGGAAGAAATTAATATCGAACAGATTGTAACCATGTATAAAACTTAATAGTATAATCCCAAGCAGGAACATCAGTTTGGTTTTTTGAAAAACCACTCTACAATTGATCAGCTGCACAGGGTAGTCGATAAAATTGAATCAAGCTTAGAGACAAAAAAAACATATGTAGAGAGCGACATTTCTCGATGTTTAATAAGCCTGTTTGGTACGACGGTCTATTATATAAATTACAAATAACTACTTGGTACCTAATTACTAAGTTCGTATCTCAATAATCGTGATTTTCAAGCGCGTTATGATCATACATATTCAGAAGTACATCCAATTCTCGCAGTTATACCCTACGATTCTGGACGTACGCTTTATTTAGTATACACACGGATGATTTTACATTAATGGAAAATGTACAGGCGGCTACTTTTATTAATGAAACCACATACGAAGCTAGCGATTCGGAGCGATAATCTAACAAAACTTCTTAGTTTAATAAATGGAATATCCGAATAAATGGGGCAGTAAGCCGATAAATATACAATTAGCAAAAAAACAAAAAAGTCAAAGCTCCAACAGATTCGCTCGAGAAAGGCACCACGTTGTTCTCTTCTAAAAATATCAGCAATTTTTCGCGAAACTAATTTTGTGGCGGCGCAAAATACATCTTGGAATGACGCAAAGATAATCTATAAAATGTGCTAGTCGCTATGTTTGGTTACAACGAAGATGATAATAATTGCTATTTTTTTATTATTAAAAATATAAAAATATACGAGATGGTTCAAATCTAAATACGTCGGAATGTGCGCGATTTAATATTCAAGAAACGTTTTTTTTTTAACTTTGTGGATAAGCGGAAATCTACCTAAAAAATGTTAATAAGAAATTAATATGGGGGCATAATAAAACGAATCACGATGCGTGTGGAATAATCGTCCACTAATGACATTCCGTACTATCACTACCGGTTAAAGGAGATCGAGGGTAGTCAGCCGATTGATTCGTCAATATTATCTAAGCCAACGAATTATTATAATTTAATTTTTAATCTCCGGTACCTTCAGATCGCTATGAAGATGATCATTTCTAATGTACCAGGCTTCGTGTTAACTAGGTATCTCAGCTGCTCGAATCGTTGGAATAATTTTGATTTTAGAACTGCAAGTTGTTCCCCCATAATCGTAGTCTGTAAGTACTAAGCACGGTATTATTATTATCAGATTTCCTTCGAGTCTCTTTACTTTTCTACAGAATACGTTTCTTCCAGCACGAGCGATGGTGTCTAACCGCATTTCGAAGTATTTGACTTTTTCGTGACTTGTAGTAGAGGTTCGTCAAAGTATGCAGGAAGACAAGTGTCGCGTCTAGTTGTGAAATCTGCATCGATTTAGAGGTATCGATCTTTATTCTTCATTCGCGTGTGTGTCCAGTCCTAAGAAAAAACGTCTACGCTAGATTGCAAAACTGGTCGAATGCTTCAACTGCGTACAGACTGTTTGATAGGAAAACTGCGTCATCCGAGATGTCGTTACCTGAACATCTTGCTGAAGTGGCATGTGACCAGTGTATAATTAATCAATTTGAATTTCTACTTAAAACAGTGGTAGGTAAATAGGTGGTATAAGGTGAAAATTATAATTACGTGATCCGAGATCGAACTTCTGTCTTTTCGACGGTCGAAAGATATAATTCGACGTCGTTTGTTTTCTGGTTTCCTCCTATATATGTTATTACATTCGTTTAATTTAAAACGATCGAATTTCGGAATATACACGTAGATATTATTTTAAAAATCTAAATTATTCGTAAAAATTCGTCTCGTTTACAATGTTTCAGTTGCAGACGGAACGAAAATCGTAATAAACGAGGTAAACGTCAAACATGGTCGATCAAGCAACAAAAGCAGGAAAAAGCGGCTAGAGAGTATCGAAATAATAATCATTATAATCATAATAATCATAATAATAAATTAAAAGACAAGAACAAAATCGATTCTAAAATGAAAAACAAAATGTCCGCTAATCAACAGAAAAGTCGAATTATTACGAAATCGAGCGAATTATCGAAAGATTTCATTCGAGAAAGATCGACGACTACTCGTAAAGCAAAACATACGACTGTAGAGAAGGTCGAAAAAAACTGCTCGTCTAAAACCGAAAAACAATCAAAGTCGATTATTAACGATGATATATCCAGTTTTAACCATAACGAAAATCGTAGAAATATAAATAATATAAATAATAATAATAATAATAATAATAATAATAAAATCAACGTAGTAGAAAACGCGATTATCGTCGATACGAATGAAAACGATTTCGATAATCGAAAATTATCGACGATAGAAAATAAATCGAAAATTGCCACCGCAACATCTGAAACGTATAAACAACCGTACGATGAGAATCATGACGATGACGGCTTAGAAGCTACGGAGTCAACATTATCTTCGTTCAGGCGAGGACCTAACAATCGTTATAGGTAATATATCATCATCCGATTATAATATTACGATGTCTCGGGAGTTTATGGATACGAAATTTAGTTAAAACGAATAATTTGTACATTTCATAATTTTTTAAGGGGATTTTCACGTTGTGGTCTAATTTATCGATAGCGGTTGATTTCTTTAAATTTCTAATTTATTTAAAAATTAGAAATTTAAAATTTACATCAACGACCTGGAATGTAGCGATTTAAAAAAAAAATAAATAAACAAAACGTAGTTAAAATCGCTAAATTTTCCATATATATATATATATATATATATATATATATATATATATATATATATAAAGACCGTCTTAAAGATTTTTTTGAACTATTAAGCCTTTATCGAGTGAAGCCAAAAATAAATAAAAAATATATAGGTACAATTTATGAAAAATTTAAAATAAAAAAAAAAAAAAAATACGAAGAAAATGTTTAATTCAGACGTACAACATTATCAAAAATATCATCGCTATCATATTATTTCTGGTAAATAACTGTTTTTTCACTTTGCGATTTTTTTTTTCTTTTTTGTAAAAATCTAAATTAAGTATTTTCTGGCATTTTTGTTTTAAATTTTTTATGTACACTCGATAATAGCTTAATAGCGGAGAAAATATTTGCGGTCTTTTTATATATAAAAATTTAGCGATTATAAAGTTATTTTAAAAATTTTAAACCAAGTATTTACGCGAGAAAAATACCAAAACCAAAACCGATCTCGATAAAATAATCGAAACAATCGATCCGTTTTCTCGATCGATAAAATTGAAAAACTAATACCGAAATCAGATTCGAATATGATAACTGAACATTCAGTGAATCTAAAAAAAATTCAGGCGTAAATAAGAAAAAAAAATTAAAAAAAAAGTCAACAGTAGACATAAAAGGAGCTTTTGAGACGTATGCTGCTATGTTTAACTCTCCTAGAGAGACATTGCTAGTTGGAAATAAAAGATTATCGAGCATCATCTCTACCAGTATATAATTAACTAGATCATTGTATGGAAAAGAATATCGGTTACAGGAAGTGTTCTGTGCCCACTATCCCGAATTTTGATTCTTCATCGTCGTCAACTTCGCCATTATTGGTCTGCTGAACATTAGATACAATATCTTCATCAGTCGACATTTGGAAAATATATATATTTAAATTTATACGTATGTATTTCGTATCCAAACCAAAAAATATTTCTCGTATTTCGCTGTTCAATAGCGTTATGATCTGAGTTGATAAAATTAGTTATATTACACGGAAAGCTTTCAGAATTTTCTCGCAGTCATAGGTTGAATTCTCGATTATAGAAGTACTTCCATTTGTTCCCGCGCATCCGACAGGTATTCTATTGAGCATTCTCCATGTCCGCCAGTTCTGATTGAACCACAATGGGCTTTCTTGCGGTTCTCTTACTGTATCAGAGTTTCGTTTTCTTCATTGTAATAGCCGCCGTTTTCCCGCGGAGCTACTCTTTCAACTGTTCCTGGTTGTATTAAAAAAAAACTCTTTCTCGACCATAGACGATCTATTACTTCTATTTTGTCTTACATAGGATTAAACTATTTACAGATTAACAATTGTATAAGTAAAAATGAAAACTGAACGAAACAAAAATTGTAGATAAAGAAATCATAAAAATAACGATGATAATAATAATAATAATAATAATAATAATAATATATCGGTATTGTACTCAAATTTCGTCCGGATTTTGTTTTTTATATCCTCGTTCAGAGATCGACAAATGAAAACAATTTCGCGGTTGATTCTGATAATTTGACTATTCTAGAGGTAAAAACAAAAAATACATTTTTAAGTTTTTTATTTATTTCTTATTCATTTTTTCGTTCATTATTTTATGAGAAATGACTGAGTAAAAATTTAAATATTAATAATCGCGCGAGTATCTTTCATTTTCTTTAAAAAAAACAATCACTATAAGTTTAATAAAAACATCTCTTAGCTAGTGTACTTCGGGGTAAGGCCGTAGAATTGTTTCTATTACCGCTCGATTTTTACGGTTTTCCCGAATTAACCCTCCGCTGGTCGCTGTAAACACAGCACTTTTTAGGTTTATTAATATTTCGCTATGTACAGTCGATCCATCTACATGACCGTCTAGGTATTCCTAGACCGATACTTTAGTAGATGGCGTTGACACGATGCTGATAAGTTGTGTTTTGTTTGAGTTAGTTGTGTAAATATTGGATAAAGCGGTATAAACACCGCATATGCGACCTGAAATGTATCTTTTTTCTTATCTACCAATATTTTTTTCCATTTATTATTTTGCTTAGCTTGGTGTAGTAAATCGTTGATGTTTAGGATTAATTTTTATTGGGTTTCATTCAACTATCAAAAAAAAAAAAAATGACGATATACTACTACTCATAGACCAATATTTCCTCGATAAACGTGCAGTGGTGCGCGTAAGTTGTTCTCATTCGTTTTTTGAAAGTCGATTATTGGAACAGTGTAAATCTCGAATGTGTAACCTCAAATATGTTAATACTTTTTTATTATTAGCTATGTTTCTTGTTTTCTTTTTCATCCATTATTTTGCTTTTTAGCTCTTTTATATTTTTAAAAACTTTGTATTTTTTTAAATTTTTGGGGATGCATGTATACGTAGATTTTATGTTTTTAAACGTGTATCAAGAAAGTATAAGTAATAATATAAACATAATACTACCCCAAAAAATGAGATTTACTTTATGCAATGATATTAGACAAATCAGGGTGTACTCTAATAATCGTGAAAACATCGATAAATATAGAGTTAGATAGAGTATACTAATAGCGGTGTAATTACACCGCTGATGCGATGGTCGGTGTGAGTCTTAAAAGCGCGACCACCGGAGGGTTAAACAACGTCGAAGTTCATCTCTATGCTGATGATACAGCTGTATTCTGTAGTTCCTATACACGATATTAATAACAGATTACTAAATTCGAAATATTTCGCTAAATAGAAAATTTACATCGACAGAATATATCTTGGACGTACAACTCGTTAGTATTTTTATTCAGCAATCATCCACCAATACGTAATGCACGGTACACCATACATATATAGTCGCCATTACGCCAAAAATACGCTCAAAATGTATTAAAGAAACAAATACAGAGCTCTAAATTTTATCTATACACTGAAAGAAGAAATTATTAAAAGTAAACATTCGTTTGCACATGAAAAAACATAAAAACATTAAAAAAAAAAACAATAATTTTTAAATACCTGTACTTTATCTTTAATTAGGAACATCAAGGACCACGACCTGCGCATTTTAGAAGCTCTAACCTTGAAACACGAGTACGAAAACAGAGTTCAAGATGCAGCCTATAGAGCGCGCCTGTTGAGAGACGCTGCCGACGAACAAATTCAAGGAGTAAGGCCGTTTATTTAATTTATTATTTAGTTGTAATAAATAACAAAAAACTGTTTATAATCGTTTTACGTTTAAATTTTCTCAAATTTGAATTAAAACTTATTACGGAATCAATTTTACCAGTTTTTACTTTACAAAAGAAGGAAGTCTATCTTCGAATAAGTAAACTCATACGATACAACATTCAAATTGATTATTATTAAGTTAATAGTTCATTTATATATATATATATATATATATATATATATATATATATATATATATAACATATAAAGTAGAACTCCCTGTAATCTGTCACCGTTGGAACTAATGGTATTATGGAAACGAAAAAAAAAAGTCAGATTATCATAAATTACAGAAAACTACAAAATCTAAAGAATACTATCATTTTAAAAATCGGGTGGCATAAAACATAATTTTGTATCGTTTACATCTTATGAAAGTATATAATATAATCTTTTCTTATTACATTCTTTAATATGTGCGGTACGTAGTGATTTTTAAAAAATATTCTCCTTTTTCTGCTATGTGAACTCAGAATTCAGTTACTACATAACAGAAGAGAGAAAATGTTTGGTGAAAGAAAGGCGGTGTAGCGGGGCTCAAAAAATACGACTAAAGTACGTGCTCCAGTGTCAAGACAAAGAAAACTAGCCTACAGAGATCGATACGATTACTCGTTGGCAAGAAAGGTAAAGTAGTAGAACAGGTATAGGGTGTTAGGCAAAGGATAAATGGAAAGGAAAAGGAATTAAATGAAGGGAATGCCACTATTTCGGTGACAATCCAGCCTTTCGATAAAAATCCTGACCACATGGTAGCGTGTTATTACTGAGAAGGTAACAAGGTTTTTACGGCAACCTAGATCCTACGATTAATTCAGACTTTTAATCCTCAAGCTGACCGTCTGCATCCTACCCCCACTAAATCACGTGCATTAGGCTTTCCGCCAGTTGCCGTTGAAGCCATTACACTATCCGCTACCTGTAAACTTACCCCGTTAGTACCCCTCCGGCTCGAATATATATATATATATATAAATATAATTTTACATTTTAAATTATCTTTTACGTATACGAAATTTTTCTATACATTATCATAATATACGTAGTGGGTATATAAATATTCGAATTTAAATAAAATTACACGAATATATGTTAGGAACAAGACGAATTCGTTATGAAATTAAATTCAACCAACCCTTATGGTAATACTCGTCGACCTGTACGCGAAAAAGAAATTTCGCTAAATCCGAATAATACCCAACAGGTTGGTAAATAATTTTATGAATATTTTAAATAAAATTAAAATTAAAAAAAAATAACATAAATTCTCATTATATTTGCATTTCGTTATAATAATCAAATTTATCGCAGTGTTGCGTAATTTCGAATAACGATGACGATGATGAAACCGAAATGGATAAAATCGATTTTTCGAATATGAAGAAAAAATTAAACGATTATCTACGTAGAGAGAAGACAGCCTTTCAACAATACATCGACTACATGCAAAATCGACTGAAATATTTAAGGGAAAACAGGTAGATATTAAATAAACTGATTTAATAAAAAATAAAAAAACCCAACTCGATTATCCATATAATTTTCATTTATACATCGAACGATACTCAAACACGTTCAATGCTTCGTTAGTTTTACTGCAGAAATAATAAAAGCGAACGTAGCGAGTCCCATACTATGCAACAATTCCACATGTTTGTCCGGAGTTGTAAAAAAAAACAAAAAGCTAATGCACTTCTATATTTCAAATTTAACGTAGTGATTGAGAATAGAAGTACCTGGGTAAAGGCAATAATGAATCACCTCCGTATTGACGCGTCCAAAAAGCGTCGCTTATTTGGCACTGTATTAGTCTTCTGGATGACCACAATCATTTAGGCCTACTAACTATCAAGTGGATAAGACTTTCTTGATTTTTATTTATTTATACACACATATATATATATATATATATATATATACATCATATATAATATAGGAAGAGGACAAAGAGAAGACGAGGAGAAAACTAAGGCAGGTGTAGATGTAATTTTTTTTCAAATCATTATGAGTATGCGTATTTTAAATACCAAATGAAAAAGGTACATTTTAAACGAGAGATTAGAGCTTACAATAATTTGTGGAACACAATATCATTCAAGATGACCGCCATTTCATTCAGTCTTTACAGAATTTTCAAAGACTTTTCGAGCATAGGTCGCTGAATTTTTGAAATTTCTTCAGATATCCAAGTTTTCAGGTCTTCCGGATCTCGTGGTCGTGTTTCGTAAATGCCGCTCTTAAGGTATAAACACAAAAAAACAACATTTTTCGAAACTCTACACTGTCGTGATCGATTCACGCCGAAAATAACGTTCCACGCAAAACGCGCGTTTCTTCTCGTTATAGCATACCGTGATAACTGAAACTAGATAAAAACGAATCAGTCGTGTGTACACTGAACGTGCAGCACGGGGTTTGCGTTCTAGCGTTATTGCTCTATTTAAAAAAAAAACCGTCCGTTTTTTCTGGGTCACTCTATTCGAATGCATGAATAATAATAATAATTAATTTCCATTATATTTGTAAAATAATATTGAAATATGACGGGACGTTTATAAATTGAAAGATTTTTGTTCTAGTTGCAGTGTATAAAATTAGGATATATTTTTAAAAAATAAAAATCATAATAAAATGAAAGATGTGAAAAAAATGTATAAATTGCCGATAAAACAATAATGGGATAATTACCAACGGAGCGCAGTAAATACAAAAAATACAAAAAATAAAGGAATGATCTACGTAAACGTCATTAATTAATTTATAAAATCGAGTAAATAACGATTTTATATATATATATATACACTAATAATTATTGTTTAGTTATTTTATAATAAATTTAAGCTAACGTTCGATATTAAATAATTAATATGCGTATCAATTTGAAATTTAACTTGCATTTTAAAAAAATAAATAAAACATTTAGAAACGCGTTTTATAAATAATTAAAAAAAAACAACGATACATAATATTAAAATATACTTTTTCTTTAAAGCAAAATCCATTTATCTCCATCGTGAATAAATCGTATTTTAAATCGTCGGTTATTTAAATAAAATAATATTCAACATCCGCGTATTCTCGGATACCGTCATAATCCATTCTCTAACATTTTTAATAGTATCTTAATTTTTTTTTTTTTTTTTTTAATAAAATACACACACACGCGTGTAATGCTGAAAATGAAAATATATGTTAAATATGTGATAATATTATTATAATGAACAATAATAAAATTAATGCATATAAATTAGTATAATAATAATAATAATAATAATAATAATAATAATAATAATAATAAAGGTAACAAAAAATTAGTAAATCGCGTTCAAATATCAGGAATAATGTTGGATAATTGAATTAAGATACTTTTTTTTTCCACAAAGAACGTACGTCGTTCAAATTGTAATTACTTATTAATTAATTAATAATATTTTTTAAAATGCGTTCGTTTAGCTTATACAGAGAATTGCATAATCAACATGTAAGACATTTAGCGAATGAATTACAAGCTGGCATGGAACAGTGGCAAGACCAAGTCATGTTTCTACAATGGCAAGCATTACAAAGAGCTCAAACGAACGCTAGGCTGCATTTAGAGAATAAAAAATTACGAGCCCAATGCGAAAATAAAGAACGAGCTCTTTTACATGCACAACGAATGAAAACGTAAGTTCTAATACACGCATATAATTATAATCATTACAAATAATAATTATCGGGATTTTTATTTTGATAATTCCATTTGTCGAGATTTTTTTCAACCTTCGTTATTAGTAGTATCGATTATTTATGTTAAATAAGCTAGAGATTTAGGGTATATTTGCGTATTTCTGATGGTTATCGTGCCTAACAATTACAACCATCTCTCCCTCTAAAATGCTACGACTTGTACAAAAATACTAAGCGTGAAGTAACTGTAATGATCGGTGTGTAGATTATAGTCCGGACGCTATTTATTGTTTGATCGCCTTTCCACACGCAACTTAAAACAACTCCATACTGTACACGCTACATGTGGAACGTGTTAATGTCTTCTTCGACGGGATTTCGTTCTTAAGTTACTATTCGTAAAACGTATTTCATCCATCGTAATCATTTAAAATTATTCCCCTTATATAACAATATTTTTACGGAAGATGTCAACCTTCATTGAAATTTGAAGCAGCCTCTTCTAAGGAATATGAAGGAATTATTGACAGATTTATAACGTAACAAGTTATAAAATATTATCCTCACATGACACGGGCAATGCGTTGTTCTCTGGCCTGAAACTATTTTATACAATGTCTATAAAACCTCTATGAGAACGAATCTCGTTGTAACCGGTAAAAATTACTCACTTCAGTTTTCATCGTTTTCTGGACACGACAGTATCATAGGCAACTTCCTTGCGGATAGTACGCTAAATATGATTCATTTCTTGTACTGTTTGTTATTTATACTTGCATCGTTTATTACTTATACTCGGATAGTTTCCTGGAATAACATTTACAACGTCACACATTATAAATTGATCCAACTTTATCTCCTAGTTTTATCTTGATTCTATCATATACAAATTAAAGAATCTCAATGATGTTGTGATCATGAATAACATGTGTTTAGCTTATCTCACTATGCGCATCTTATCAATACAACTTCGGAGCCAATGTATTTTTCGCGTGTAACGTTATCCTCTCAGTCGTCAATATCTTAATTAACTGCTCATCATACTTCTCACTGAGGACGTCGCGTAAACGTCGTTCATTGCTACTCCTCATCGTAGGCGACCGTACTTCGCGAATTTAATTACCTTCACCAATTTGCAAACTCTATTCTTTCATCTAACCCTCTTTTCCTAGGCTTAGTTGCTGCACACGACACATTAATTTCATAATTATATATAATATATATATATATATATGTAATCGATGTCGTTTACGAATATTAAATTTAACTAATTAGTAGGAGTGATACGACTATCGGGTACTTTATTGAATAATTTCGTTAATATCACTACTATATGATGGTTACAATTACAAAATCATTGAATTAGAACTTGGAGGTACTAGTAGGATTCGGTATTTTTACTTTTTTCTCATAATTACCTATAAACTATTTTTCTGACTGAAATAACATGTTCGTTATCGAGTGAATTTTGTCATTTTCACTGGGTGACCTTCATGTTTATTTCTCTCTACCTCTTTATATATATATATATATATATATATATATATATCCTGTTGTAACATTTCAGGGCGCCTATTTTAGGAATTATTATTTCTTCTATATTTACTTAATGTATAAGGTGTTTTTCTTTTGTTTTATTATTACTGTCATAAACTTTTATTTTTTTCTGTACAGTTTTTTTTTAAATTATTTTTTGCTGTCATTATAAGTATAAATGTTTATTTTATTTGTTACGGGTGTTTGTATTATTTCTGTTGAGCCATGCTGGGCGTTACGTAATTATTATTTAAAATTTTTGTTTTTGACTATTCTCTGTAAATTATGTCGAAATATACGTTGTTGTTTTATATATATATATATATATGTATATATATTTCAACAAATCAAAGAGAGAATTTCTTTAATAAATCCAATAATAAAAAAACGTCTAACTTGGATTACTCGCGTACTTCGACATGTGATACATTACTCCGAAATGTCATTGAAGGTAAAAAATCTAACAACCACTCTCAGGACCGTATTATATGCTGCGTAAAATAATTATCAAATATCTCTATCGCTAATATCACATTCTACTCTACTTATAATTTCAATCCATTCATTGAAAGTTATTTGTCCACGGGAGTTTCAAAATATTTTTTTTCCTTTGAATTTTTTCCTTAAACAAGAAAGATAATAATAAAAAACTTAATTTTAGTATACGAAAAAAATGTTAAAACGCATTCATTAATTTATTAAATTTTATTAAGTTCACTATATATAAAATATGTCACTTTTATTTTGGCCACGTTTTTACTTACATTCCACGATTCACACCGATTCTCAAAAAAAAAAGTCTCTTCGGCAATTAATTACATAGACGCTGGAAAGTCCGAATCAAATAAATATAAACCGGTTATTAAGCTGGCTGGGTGATCTAACGAACTTGTAGAAGAAACTTGCTGCCTTAATCTGGTCTTATTTGTTTATAAATAAATTTAATCGATTTCCCGTTTTCAGTGTAAAGAACAGCGAACTCGTAAAATTACGTGGGATGAAAGAAGAAATCGAAGCGAAAAATTATAAAATAGAACGATTACGTTTAAAACGGGAACGAGAAATTCTAGAATGCCGTACTCAAGCTCAAAATGTATCCGAATTAAGACAACAATTACGGTAATATATATATATATATATATATATATATATATATATATGTGTGTGTGTGTGTGTGTGTGCACATATTGTATATATGCGTGAATATAATTTAAAAAACATAAAATAAAAACATTTGTGGCTCGGAGTGCAAGGGAGAAGTGAAACTTCAAGTCATTTTAACTAAATTAGATACTTTTTTTAAAATTTTTACATGGGTGTATGTATAAACACACACACAAACACACACACATATATACATAGAATAAGCCTACGTATGTGTATAAGTCGACGCTCCTAACGCTACAAAACGTGGTTTAAACACGGGTGTTGGTAGAGAGATACATGCGAACGGTGTATATATATATATATATATATATATATATATATATATCCGGCAGTTATTTCGTTGACACACCTAAAGCAACAAAACGTTGTTTGATAGGCGGATGTTGGTAGTGCGGTACATTCGAACAGGATATATATAATCTTAGTGTAGTAGTGTTTCGCTATCTCTAAAACTTCACGATGTTATTCTACTTTTGACGTACGCATCCATATTTCTATATCAGAGAGAGGATTTGATTGTAAATTAATAATTTATACAAAATTATGTAAACTTCGACAAGAATCTTTGGTCGGTGAGTGCATTTTGATTTCGATTAAAATTTTGACCCCGGCAATTGGGCGATAAATTATCGTTTTATATCATTACTATCTCGAAGTATTCAATTTTTTTTTCTTTTTTAGCAATTCATCTGTTAAATCAATCGTGGGTTCGACGTGTACAGGGAAAATTTTATATATATATATCACAAACAAGAAAGCTTAGTCTTTGAGTAAAACGGAATTACTGTCAATTTAAATTAAGTAGATTTTCGTGTTGTAAAAACAGTAAGTAAAGTCTTACAGTTAAGACTAAATACAATACAATATAGAATCGATTGATTAATAAAAAAAGGTGAACAAATCGATCGATATGATTTGAAAATTATCGTAAACGATTAAAAAGACTAACGTGTTTTTTTTATATATATATATATATATATATATATATATAAAATCGTAAAATATGTATTAATTTTCTGTTTGTTTCTTAGGAGAACGCTATCCCCTGAAACTTTCGATCAAAAAGTGAACAAAGTTTTACTCGAAGCCAGGTTCATCAGGAGGTCGATAACTGCTAGCCCGGCATTGATGCAATCGCACATCAGATTAGGTTAGATACGATACAGAAAGATGATAAATGAAGATGAACAAATACACGTGTAAAATTCTTCGATAAATGACGAAATAAATTGCATTTTTTTAAATTATTGAAATTATCGACCATTTCAAAACAATATGACAATTAAACTAATCGTAATTGTTATTATCGTTTTCATTGTTATTAGATTTAATTTATTTGAATAAAAACAATATGGCATCAGAACTGAAACGTTCTGTTAATTATTTTTCTAAAGAAATTAATGTTTTATACACGTACTTTCATCTTGTTATAAAAAGAAATCACCTATATATGTATACACACACACACACACATATATATATATATCATCATAATTCTTCAATCTTGTTAAGATTGGTGGACAGCTAATTTGAAATGTCAAAATGTTTTGGATATAGCCCCAGATACTTCCAACTATTTGTGTTAAATGTTTATTGTGTCTGATAATATGATCTACTCATTTATATCGTCTTTCTTTTAATTTTTCTAATATTTCACGGATTAATCTAAATACTTCTTTTTTATTAATTTTCTCTGACCACGTTATTCTTTCCATCCTGCTCCAACGCTGGTTTTGCATGTTATTATTATCTATTAGTCCAATCCAAAATATAAAGTTAAACGTTTCGTACGAATGTTTTGATCGATTTATTCTCAATTTCTATATGCGTATGTCTTGATGTTAACAGTCCTTTCTTTTTCATAAATACCAATTGCGCTAATTCTATTCTTTCTTTTATCAATCTATTTTTACGTTTATTTTCTTATTTATTTCTTTTTTCTATCGTATCTCATAACCGATGTCTTTTTTTTGAAGTGACACTTCTATTGGCGTGTTGAATATTGGGAGTTAACCCGTAAAACGAGCGAGCGAGCGGAATACATAATCTGAACGAAAATATATATATAGGTATATATATATATCCCATTCGAATGCACCTCCACTACCAAAACCCGCCTATCAAACCACGCTTTGTTGCGTTAAGGTCGTCGACAAAATAACGGACGGATATCTTATTGTGTTTTTATTGGCATGCGCGTTCTTTATCGATACGCGTTTATTCATAAATTACCAAAAAATAAACTGTATTAAAAAAAAAAAAAAAAACACTGTAGCTAATTTTTGGAAAGCGTGTTTAAGTTTTCCTTGCGCCTCGAGGTACATATGTATTTTTTGTTTATCTTTATGTTGTAAGTTTTTAAAATTTGATTCATTCGATTTAGAGCCCATTATGGTTCTCATTCATTTTCTGTTAGCATCGTATTATCTTCTGCAAACAAGATGATTATTTTCCGTCCGTCTATTGTAATTTCTGTATTACATACTTAATTCCATTATTTCATCACTTGTTCCAGGTGTATACATTAAATAAAGCATGTGTACGTCCTTACCTTACACACTTTTTTTTTTATTTTCGCTTCTTTTTCCGTATCTTTTATCTTTTACAACGCATCTTTATAAGTCTTGCATCTCTTTTATCAATATTTATCAATTGCATCTATCAGAGAGCATTTGTAGGTCGATAAAGACGATACACACAAGTTGATTCTTATTTTCTTTGATTAACTTTAAACTGAAAATTGCTTCCTTCCAACCGTTTTCTTTTCTGAAGCCGTACCGATCTTCGCTTAACTTGAATCAATTTTCAATAACATATATATATATATATATATATATATATATATATATATATATATATATATGTGTGATAATAATTATAACAAATTTTGTACGGAATCGAACAACAAGAGAAAAAGTACTTATGACGAGTCCAAGTAAAAAGAACGCAACCAAACTGCGTAGACTAAAAATTTAAAAATTCATTATATCCCTCACACTGGCTATACGCATTTAGGATTATCATTCTCGCGATTAAATCATTTCATCGAACCAAACTGCGTAGACTAAAAATTTAGAAATTCATTATATCCCTCACACTGGCTATACGCATTTAGGATTATCATTCTCGCGATTAAATCATTTCATCGAACCAAACTGCGTAGACTAAAAATTTAAAAATTCATTATATCCCTCACACTGGCTATACGCATTTAGGATTATCATTCTCGCGATTAAATCATTTCATCGAACCAAACTGCGTAGACTAAAAATTTAAAAATTCATTATATCCCTCACACTGGCTATACGCATTTAGGATTATCATTATCGCGATTAAATCATTTCATCGATTCTCGCGATTAAATCATTTCATCGAACAAAAATCCGGGTAATATGTTAATGACGAATATATATCGTTATTGGTCAGAAACACCGGGACACTTAAATTTCGATAACCCGTTATACCGGTTTTTACGTATAATATACACCGTGTGAAATATAATAAACATATTACAAACAAAATACATATATACATATATACATATATATATATGTGTGTGTGCGTCTAGTAGCGGTACGTTTAATAAAGCGACAAACCTCAACGGTCAGCAAGTTTAAATAACGTAACGTTATATTGAAACTAGTTTAGCAATCACTAATAAACGCTGAAACAAAGTCCAAGGAAATCGAACAAGTTTAACGATTATATAATATTAAAAATGTAATTCGGAATAAATTCGATCGATATTAACGAGCGTATAATTATCGAATAAATGCGTTAAACATTAAAATATAAACATTTTTTAAAAGCCGTACAGCAGTTATCTCGCTCCAAAATATTCCGCCATTAAATATTACACATAAATAAAAACCGAATAGGATTATTTTATAAGTATGTATAATAAGTAGTAAGTAGAACAAATGCGCGGTATAGAAAATTCTTAAAAATTGTCATTCGGCGTAGAAATTTATAAGTGTTCGATTTTTCGTACGTAAACGAAGTTCTATCTTAAAAAATCGAAATTATATTTATACGCTAACGTCGATGATGAAAAGACAAAATTAAGTAAATAAAGTCGGTTCGATTAAATTTCAACTAAAATAACGAGTAAGTCGTAAATAAAAAATTATTTAAATTCTCAAATCGAATACGTACGTATACAGAAATACGATAACCGAATAAAAAATTCTGTGTACAACAACAACAATAATAATAGTAATCATAATAATAATAATATACATTTAAACGTTAGACGATCACGATGATAATAATAGATACCTATAAAGAGATAATAGATACGTATACAAAAAGAATGACTACGTTATTTGGCGAATAACGAAATGAACACATACATATATATATATATATATATATATATATATATATATATATATATAATCAACGTCCAAATGAGAAAGTATAACACGACGTGAAAATAGGTGATATTAATTTTTAAAAAAGAAACACATAAAATAAGCAACGAAAAACAAGTGCAAGCCCACTTTAAATTAAAATGAATAATGAAAAGAACACATACATAAAATTATATATATATATATATATATATATATATATATATATATATATATATATATATATATATAAATGGCATACGTAGAGGCCCTAAGTAGTAGGATTTTAATTATGAAAGTGACAAACATTTCATGAGAAAAGAAAAAAGAAAAGGTAACACATGCTAGACGACTGACTAAAAGTTCAACTGTCGCTGTAACGGTTACACGCATTATTTAACTTCGTTACCGAGGAACAAGAACCACCCGACTCCTCGGTACGCTTACGAATTTCGCCAATTTCATCATTCGAACTACGTATGTCATCGTCTACCTACATAGAAAAAACGATTTCGAATACACGCGAAAACGCTTGTAACATTATTCACAACGAAAAACCGTTATAATTAATCAATAATAATAACTAATGATAATCTGTATTCGTGAATATCTTTAGATATATATATAAATCGAGTCGAATTTTTCGATTATATTTCAGTTGCTCGTTATAGGCCCCGATTTATTGATAATTTTAAGTAAACTACTATCCGCGCATGAATCGACAAGTTAAATTTTAAACGTCGAAAAACTGATACATTTCAATCGTTGATAGGTTAAAATTTTCGCAATTAGAGCAACCTAATTAACTTAGACGAAACTTTTAATATTTCTTTCGATAGTCTATAGATTACCTTAATTATCTTCTCGATGTTATTATTATTATTATTATTATTACTAAATTTTTACATCGTAAGCTATTTTTCTTTTTTTATCTATTTAATGTTTCAAATTTTAATGATTTTACAAAAAATCTGCGAAATAAGTAAAGCGCGATTAATTAAATACAAATAATAAACAATAATTTAGACAACGATGAAGAAATCGCAACAAGATGTAGAATAGAAGGAAACATTCAGAAAAATAAAAAACAACACGGTCGTTAATGATTTGCCACTCCATGAAGGTTATAAAAACTGCTACGTTATTTCAATACTTGGAAATCTCTAATATCAGCACTGTTAGACGTTTAGAGGCTACAGAAATGTGGCTTCTAAGAAGTCTATTAAGAATTTCACGGACCGAAAAATATTTCAAATAATGTATCGAAAAGAGCCGGCGTAAAAAAGATCGTATATATATATATATATATATATAAAAAGAAAAATGATATTTCTGGGTCATATTCTATATGACATTTAGCGTTTAATAGAATTCGTAGTGTAAAAGATCAGAAGAAATTAACGGATAAGAGAAACGTATCAAGGAACGTTGTGTAATATTTAGTGATATCGGTTGACTCTTCAAGGCAGCAAGGGAGAGAAATGATTAAGAATAGCCTACGAACTGCGTAATAGCGTTATATGAAGAAAAACATAAACGAGAATAATATTACGCGATTTCTACGGTAATGGTAAACACGTATAAATAATAATAATAATATTAACAAATACGAAATATCGGAAGAATAAAAAATTCGACTGTACTTACTTGTCCATTAGTCCAAGTTCGATACGTTAATTTGTATATAAGCAGAGTATAGTACAAATGTATCAAGAATAAAAGAATCAGTAATAACGAAAATAAATAAAAAGCCGGAAACATTTGATTCGCTACTCTGTAACTATCGAACAAAACGCTGCAATAAAATAAATGCAATTATTATTATTGTCATCGTCAGGAATACGAACTATTTTCGTTTTAACCTTTCCAGTTATAACGCATCCTTTACACGGTACGTAAACTTTTAATTAATGTATATATATATTAATCGCAAGGTTTATATTTGGTTGACATTAAATGTTTCAATCGTAGAAACATTTATGTAACGCATTAAAAATGATATCGTCGCATGTAAAAAGCGATATTATACAGGAAATATTAAATTACATTTCCACCTACGGCAGTTATTTTCTGAAATTATTTCATAAACCAACGTGAATTGTAAAAAATTGATAATACGTAACTGTAGCGAGTTGAGATTGATGATTAATAACGTTGATACGAAATAGGAAGTCATATTTCCAATCGGTGAAAATTATAATTTATTAAAAAACGAACAAAATAATAATAATAATAATAATAATAATCAAACATTAAATTTAGTAATTTATTTCGACGGAATAAACGCGCTGCATAATTGTAACGTAGCTTTAGACGCGATCAAGATCAAATTTTCCGTCTTATTCGCAGATTATTTGTAATTTTTTTTTTACATAAATTAAAGTTCATCAAACCTTAGAACCATCTAAAAAGTTTCTTTCGATCATCATCATTAGTCGCATCTGTCCTTTGACAGGTAGCGCTGCAGTCTTCTTTTCCATTCGCCTCTATCTGCTGCCGTAATTTTTAAATCGCGATAGGTATCCACACTTCTAATCCATTATTTGTCCGAACGTAGCGTTTCTTTAGCCGGCCTCTCCTACCTTTTATCATGCATTCTAATATTCGTAGGATCAATCCACCGTGTCTTAACGCATGGCGCCTATCCATCTATTTATTCTCGTGCAGAGGCGGTTATAAAATTATTTTCTTCCTTTTCGATATAAATGCGAAATTCGCAGAGCATACTGTTCGAAATTTATCCGACACAAATGATTTAGCGAAATTAGGTTAAGGTTATGTTTTAGGTTAAGCGAATAATTGGAATGATATAATGGTCGGTTAGAAAAACGAAAAAACCTGATCGTTTAGTATATAATCGGACGAAGTAAAAAAAGAAAAAAAAAAGATGGTTTTAATCAAATCTGATGGTTTTAATCAAATCTGATGGTTTTAATCAAATCTGATGGTTTTAACTTTTCAAATCGCTATATCTCGAAAACGACACTAATCTTTTGTCTCGATTATTTATAACTTGAAGGTGGCCCACTGTTACGATTTGTTTTTTTTTTAATTTTTCCTATTGTTATTTTATTTTTGTAAAGCCGTTCATTTATATTTAGCTTTAGCTTCTAAGGTACCTTTTAGAATACTCGGTATATGTTTATGTACATTAATAAGTTATTCGTGATTTATTGAATTTTATATCGAAATGTAAATGTTTTTCTCGTGTTTTTTTTTCCATATCTCTAATCTCCGAATTATTCATGTACGACGAAAAAAAAAACGACGCTCGACGGTGATAACAAAATGTTCCCACTTGCGAAAGTGAAACAAAGTTCAAAATTTCATTCTAGGTGAAACGGGTTGTCGACGGCCAGAGTTTAGTTATTATTTACAATAACGAATTATACCAACTTGAATTTATTCCTGCTGTCACATTAAATTGTTGTTGTGCTACTTGAGAAAAATTATTAGCATCATTTCTCTTACATAAATATTGCAGGTTAGATTTCTATTTATTTTCTTTTCCTTTTGCTCGTTTTTCTTTAGTTTTCGCACTTTCTTCCTGCATTACCAGTTATCGTAATTTTATAAGTATATCCTTTCAGACATTTGTATTAACTATAATTAAACTAAGTATATCTTTTTATCTCGTCTAGAAAAAAATATATTGCAGGTCTTATTCCTTTATATATGCACAAGAAATCGGAAGTTCGTTCACATACATACACATCATACACACAAACATATATATATATATACATACATACATAACTTTGTACATACTATTCCAACACAACATCCAATTCGAACAGATATCGTGATCATCTGTCGGTCAATTTCAATAGATATCGAGATCATCTGTTGTACTATAAATCACTACCACACTACTAAAATTTTTTCTACGTCTTATTGTTTGTTGCCGAACATCCTGACCAGGCATTGTACGTTTATTTTTAGAAACAAAATGAACTAGCAAAGTTGACAATCGAGAAGTCTAGCAATTGTGCTATCGCGACATTTCGGTATCTGCATTGCATATAATTAGTGTCTCGAATTTTGTTTCTAAAAATAACGAATTGCTAGAATAAAGTGGAATTGGGCTGGCCACGTAGCCCGGAAAGATGACAATAGATGGCCAAAGCGGGTCATACAATGGTGGCCGATAAACAAAAAAAGAAACCAGGGTAGACCGAGAACATGATGGCACGATGATATATATCGAAGGTAGCCGGGAAGCAATTGTTGCAAAAGGCACAGAACAGAAATGAATGAAAAAGTTGGGAAAAGCATTCATCTAGGAATGGACAGATATATATATATATATATATATATATATATATATATATATATATATATATATATATATATATATATATATAACCAGATGCAAAGACTGCAAAATCATGTACTTCCAATAACTGGATTCACTTCAATCAAATCTTTACATGGATACGTTAAAATTCCCTTATGTACAGGAAATGATTAAAGGTATAACCGAATTTTTTTTCTGGCGTTTGTAGATATCCGGATATTCCAATAGCAAATTTTATAGGTGATTATTATTACTAATATCTACGACACAGGTATAAAAAATATAAGCATAGGCGTATAAAACACGTACTTTTCCAGTAAGCCGGGTCTATAAACCCCAGTTCTAATGTCAACAAATAAACTAAGCTACTTATAAGTTTATTTTGATAAGAAAAGTGTGTATATACTCTTTAATTTATAAGGGAGCAGATTTTTCCGGGGATTTACATATAAGTTCTTTCGTTATAAATATTAGTAACTTTGATTATACTTTTACCAATTGTGTTTTATTGGGAGGATGGTTATGACATTCGGTACGGAAATATTTGTATATTATATAAAGTATAAATAAATTCAGGGCATAGTAATAAGCTTTTTTTCTTCATATATACATATATATATATATATATATATATGTGTGTGTGTGTGTGTATTCTTAAAGAGAGGGAGAATAGAGACTAGAAACATAGTTCAGACGACAATAAACAACAAACAAAATAGATCACATTATAAGGTTAGCGAATACGATTTAAACACTGTGTACGATAAATACTGCACACGTATAAAATATATATATGCTATATATTTACCTGTATATAATCCAAAAAGGAAAATAAATTAATCTAGTTACTGTCCATACGATAACAAACGCGATAAATAACCAAGTAGCGACTTGATCACATTTGGCGTATTTTGCTGATTTAGCCATCTGAAAAATAATTTAAGCGATTAAAATAAATTGTGCGATTATAATCGTCCGATGGTAAAATTAAGATAATTCGGTAACTTCTGTTTTATTTTAAATTTTCTATTAAAAAAAAAACAAAACAGAAATTGTTGAAAAAATATTACGTACGTGTGTGTCTGCAAATGTAACTTAGGGATAGTAGACGTTCATAGTAAATATGCAAAATTAAACATGAAACCACAAAGATATGTTTTTGTTAAACTCCAGAAATATATACACCTATTAATTCGGTTAAATTGAATTTAAAAGAAATCACTTCTGTTTAACATCTCATAGTGAATTTCGATTTTTCTCATTTCACATTTATAACACGTCGCATAACATACCACATTATGAAGAGTAAATATTGAAGACGATCGATACTTGATACCTGTTTTACCATCTCAACAAGATGATTAAAAAGTATATATATATTTTTAATACAACTTCTGAAAAGGATAGCCGACTTATTTTTGCTATCTTACATCTAAACTAAATAATCAGTATAACATGCGCAGAAAAATAGCCCAATGGCTAAACTCTGCTAATTATATTAATTGGTAACGTCCAACTGATGAGGTTTGACGCGTTTCAACCTTCCGAGATCCGGATGAGTAGACAAAAGTGCGATGCCTCCGAATTCGGATCGTAAGAAAGCCGTTTTTAATGCTGCTGAACATAATCATATATTACATTACTTCGTCAGCCCATTTCATCTGTAGATTTTCATGTAGCGATTCATGTGGATATAAAGAGATAAAATGTAAAAGTATATATAAATTTATATCAAATATAAAAGGAAAAATAAAAAATTAAATTAAATATTTTTTCACTTTGGTATTTTTTTGTAATATTGTACATCTAAATTAAGTATTTTCTTACATTTTATTTAATTTTTTTTTTTGTTTTTTTTCCTTTTACATTTTCTATAAGTTTGTACATATTTCCATCTTTAATTTTTTTAATGTCCAATTGATAATGGTTTGTTAGTCGAAAAACTTTGTTGTCTTTTTATATAAATAAAATTTAGCGATTTCAACTACCTCTTTGTTATTTATTTATTTAAAATTACTACATTCCACAAATTTTATACACATACACACACATATATATATAAATAAAATAATTCGAAAAAATTAAATATTCGGACATTCATTTTCAATAGTATTAACGCTTCACACTAAACAAATATATAATATAACGAATAAACTCCATGCCGGATTATCGCAAAGAGCAATATACTAAAGGTTAATTCATTATTTCCGACCCACACACACACACACAATATATATATATATATATATATATATATACGAAATAAAAATAAATCATCTTGATAAAAAATTCTTACATAGTATACAGGTTACATAATGATTATCATACACGTTATTTGGTAATTTAATTGTAAACGTATTCATATTGACATATTTACACATATACCTATAACAAACGATTGACACTTACATCTACTATAAAGTCTGAAACATCATGCGAGACAAGTACGAGAGTACCGATTCGTGTTAAATTACAAACCCAGGAAAACATGATCAAACCGATGGTGACTAGATGGTGAACGAACATCTGCCAAAAATCTTTGCGTTTCACGTCGAAAAACTGCGAAAACGCTAAGGACGTATAAAACGCAAGAGATAACATGTAATACCACCAAATTTCATCGTCCATTTCCTATACAACGTAAAATACTAAATAATTTAAAACAGTTATTAAATTCATTACGATGTATATTATATATATATATATATATATATATATATATATATATATATATATATCCGCAATGTCATTGGTTAAGTCACAAATATGACAAATTTCTCATCATCGATAATTAAATAGCGATACGTTTTCTCGCGGCATAATTGTTATAATTAAGAATACGTTTCGTTCGATTTAAACCAATTTCAACTTTTTAATAATTTCCATTATTGATAATTGTATAACCATCAATATGATATTTACAACGTTGTTTGAAATGTAGTGGACCACATCCTAGCAGCCATTGTACAGCTGTAACTTCGGAAACTTTTGTTTGTGCTAACTGCAAGGGAAACCATACTTCAAACTCTAAAACATGCCCTATATATATCGACAGACTACGTAAAACAAACCTAGCAAAAAATAGGAGGGTTCCGTCGTTCTCTACTCCCCATGTAAATGAGTTGCTTAATAATAATAACATTAATATTAATCATAACTTTAATACTACTAATAATAACTTAACAAATAATAGTAATAATAATAATAATATCAAAACTCGACAGAAAAGCTACTCTGAAATAACTCGATGTAATAGTAATTCATCCCATGTTAATGACTCATTAAATCACACCGACTCTTCAGACCTATCATCCATTTTATCATTATTTAAGGGCGCTGATTTTAATAAATTAATGATTGTTATTAAAACTATAATTACAAAACTAAATGCACTCGCGAATGCAGATAGTTTCACAAAAATAGCGACTATTGTAGAAATAATTGTAATAAGTTATATGTAATTTTTTTTTATATGTAATATGACTAAGTTAGTTGCCTGGAATTGTAATTCTATAGTAATCAAATCAAATCAAATCAATAAAGTATATTTATGTTTTTATACATCAGCAAATAATAAGTAAATAAAAAAAATGCGCATACCGAGCAGCGTTAACGCTCTTACTACGCGTCTTAGGAAATAGTGTACAAAGAAATCTTAAAATTTATTTTATAATTATACAATAATTATACAGGGAAAAACATACAACTAAAAACCCTGCGTAGCCGAAAATAGAGAAATTAATTAATTATAGTTTGATCTTAATAGTACAATAAGGATATGGGTAAAATTATACAAATTATATTAAGGTTAAACAAATAAATAAGAGAATGGAAGAAAGAAGTACTGATACAATAGATTACATGAGGATAGTGACTTATTAATAACGACTTAAGTAGTTCGACAATCTGGTGCTAGAGAAGCGAATGTTTAATTCTTTTGTGTTTATATTTTTTATATAGTACACAAACTAGCTGAGCTTCATGAATTTGCTATTTACAATGGTATTGATATCATTGCTTTATCCGAAACTAAACTGAACAGGTTAAATTTCCTGGCTTTGATATTTGTAGAAAAGATGGGACGCGTTATAGTGGAGGAGTTGCATTGTTGATTAATCAACGGCTAAAGTATGATCTCGTGCCAACGCCCCCATTACATAGTATTCAGGCTGTTGGCATAAACATTTATTTAACCACTGCTGGTAATACTCATAATGTAAATCGCAATGTAGAAGTTGCTACTATTTTTGCTGTTTATAAACCACCTAATCGATTGACTAAGTGTAGGGAAGACATTTTATCCTTGATGAAGACAAGTAAAAAAATTATTTTAATCGGCGATTTAAACTCCAAGCATAAGTCTTGGAATAATTTTAATAATAATCAGGCTGGCAACGTCTTACTTAGTATTTCTCTAACAAATAATATACAAATATTAGCACCACTAGAACCTACATACTTCCCACCACCTGGCTCTCGACCTAGTATTATTGATTTAGTTCTCGTCAAAAATATCAATACAACGCTGCCCATTTCAGTTAACTGTTTATCCTCCGATCATAACCCAATATTTATAATCGTCAAAACTGGCAACATACTGCAGCAACCAGTACGTAAAACATTTAATTTTAAAAATGCGAACTGGAATTTCTTTAAGCGTCATATTTCTGATAATATAAACTTAAACCTACCAATTTCTGATACTGACAACATTGACCACTGTCTCACCACTCTGACGAACTTGATTCATGAAGCTATTCCCTTTCTGTTCCTATTAACCAGAATGTTTCCCCTATATCTTCGATCCCTTCGTATATAACTTCCATAATTAAAATCAAAAATATTGTCAGAAGATCCTATACTAAAAGTCGTTCACGTACTGATTCACAAAGTATTAAGAAATTATTGAATCAACTTTCGATTTTAGTTCGATATTTACTAAATAAACATAATAACGAAAAATTTAGTAAAATAATTTCTAATCTTTCTGTTAAAAATAATAGCCTTTGGAAGGTATGTAAACAATATACACAACACCATGAAGCACTTCCCCCAATTCATGACCTCATACTAACACATATGCATATAATAATACCCAAAAGCAGAATTGCTTGCTGCACGCTACCTTGAGGTTCACAGTAGAAATATCCATTTAGCTTCAAGCTATCAGAAGAACAAAGTACATAAAGTTGTCAGCAGATTTATTGCATCACCTCAGATAACAACTAATATTAAATTAACTTCTCCCAAAGAAGTTTTTACACATGTAAAATCAACAAAGAAGAAAAACTCGGTAGGTCACGATGGTATCCAATCTACTGTCATTAAAATGCTACCTCAAAAAGCCATCGTCCAGTTAACTAATTTGATTAACGCAATGCTTAAATTAGTTCCCTTCTAGTTGGAAAGTGGCTAAAATAATTCCAGTACCAAAACACGGTAAAGATTGCTCTCAGATAGACAATATCCGTCCAATCAGCTTGCTTAGTAATCTTAGAAAAATCGCTGAAAAAATTATTCTGAAAAGATTATGTGACTTCACTAACTCTAATAATATAATACCTAGTAGTCAATTTGGATTTCAACCAAAGCATTCCACAACACAACAGATAGCAAGAGTTTCCGACTCTATCACAGATAATATTAACTTCAATAAACATACTGGGATGGTATTATTTGATGTGGCAAAAGCTTTCGACACAACCTGGCACGACGGTATTATCTATAAAATGATTGTTACCAGGTTTCCCAATTATCTAATTAAACTGATTAATAGTTACTTAAGTAATCGATCATTTTATACCAATATAAATAATGCGAAATTAAGTAGCAAATCCTGTTCTGCCGGCGTGCCTCAAGGTAGCGTACTGGGGCCATTCTTATTTACATTTTTCATGCATGATTTCCCGCATATAAATAACATTGAGGTTGCCTTATACGCTGATGACACAGCGTTGTACTTCAGTTCCTACAGGCCAAGTACTATCAGCAGTAGGTTACAATCCGGTGTTGATCCTGTAATTAAGTATTTTTCTAAATGGCAAATTGCTCTTAATCCTTCCAAAACGAAAGCAATTTTCTTCACTCGTCGAAGACCGTTTTTACTAAACAGACTTCATGTCAGTGGCGTTAATATAGAATGGTCTGACCAGATACGCTATCTTGGTGTCATTTTAGACAAGAGATTAACGTTTTCTAAGCATATTGGCCATGCATCATTGAAGACAAACAGAGCAATCTGTTCAATTTATCCCATTTTCAAACGTAAATCTCACTTAAATATTAATAATAAATTAATAATCTACAAGCCAATCATTAGGCCTATTTTAACATATTCTTGTCCAGTTTGGTCTTCAGTCTCAAATGCTAGTTTTAATAGACTGCAATTAGTCCAAAATCGATGTCTTAGATGTATCCTCAATGTCCCCCGTATACACTAAAATTTCATATATGCATAGTGCTCTGCAGATACCATATGTAAACGACTATATCCTCAAACTATCCCAAAAATTTTTTCTTAGTTGTAGTGTGCACCGTAATAATTTACTTCCAGCAATAGGAAATTACGACCCCATATGGAACTAAGTATTAGATATACTAAGTATAAGCATCGACGCATTAAACATAATGTATTATTCTGATAACGTTATAATTTGTTTGCTTTCGTTTCCATTACTTATAAATGATATTACATATTCGTTATATAATTAAACTTATTATTTTTTAAATTACCGCTCTTCATTTGTGATGGTTGTTTGTCTGATTTTTCCATCAATACTATTTTTATCTTGTACATTTATTATTTACCAGTTTATATTATTAGTTACTTTCATAAATGGAGAGGGCATTTGTTCCGGTACATTTATTAAATATTATTATAACTTTTTAATATAATGCCAAATATACGCGTTTTACATTTACATTTACAACGTTGTTCATTGGTGTATAAGCATTCAAACAATAACAACAAAAAAATAGCTCATTATATCCGGAACACCAAGATCACAAAAATGACATAAATCGGATGAGATTATTTTGAAACATTCGAAATACGAACCAAAATTACTATGACCGGGTAATCGCTAAGTTGCAAATTTACATATTTAAAATCTTCTTTAATTCATATCTTACTGTTATATCAAATAATAATTTATACATTAATTCATTATTACTCCGATTATTCCAGCTTCATTACTAAATATTTAAAAAATCACAACCATAATATGTCTTTTAAACTTATTGACATGAACGAAATTTAGATATTGTAAGTTTAAGTCGATTTTTTTATTGTATTAAAAACAATACGATATATATATATATATATACCAGTATGGAATAA
The DNA here is from genome assembly GCA_032883995.1 of Coronaproctus castanopsis. Classification (NCBI taxonomy): domain Eukaryota; kingdom Metazoa; phylum Arthropoda; class Insecta; order Hemiptera; family Monophlebidae; genus Coronaproctus; species Coronaproctus castanopsis. The sequence goes on from CM065052.1 coordinate 171,366,085, forward strand.
CTCGTGTCATACAAAGCAAGTAAATGTCGCATCGAATGAAACAGTGAGAATAGTAACAACAGTATGCCTGAAACCGACAAGAGCAGAGCAAATGTACCCACTGGCGGGAATAGCGCCACCTGAGATAAGACGTGAGATTGCAGGAGTTTCAGAGCGCACATCACAAATGTTGAATAATAGACATCCATTATTTGGACATAATATTCTCCCCAGTCGACTAAAATCAAGGAACAGTTTCCTTGAGTCAATTGAAATGCTGTTAGCTCATCCCAAATCAGAAACAGCTAGGATGTGGAACGAAGATGCACCAAACAATTGAGCCAAGTTACAGAAAGTTTTGAAGTTACAGAAAGTTTTGCCACCTGGCCACAACTTACTATGGGAAGTCTGGCGAAGATTGAGAACTCGAATCACACGATGTAAAGTTAATCTCAGAAAATGGGGCATAGAAGAAAACGACAAGTGCAACTGCGGGAAACACAAACTTTTGATCACCTGCTCCAATGTTCAAAGATGGATCAAAACTGTGGTGCAGATGATTTCACTGCAGCAAAAGATAAAGCCGTCTACGTCGCTACATATTGAACAGTAAGTATATGACGTCGTATTGTGTTTTCAGAAGTAATTGGCACAAATTAAATGATTTGTACTATAACTACATAATATTTGTCAAATATTTTACAAACAAATTTGAAACTTTAATAATAAATTATCATATAAAATTTTTTGTGTAAGCCTGCGTACGAGTTTTAACCATTTTTAGAAACAAATCGCATTGCTAAAATAAAGACGAAAGTTAATGCGAACATCCGTTTCTTATTACAATATCGAAATTTTAAATAAACGTTAAATATTAAAATATACTTTTTTCATTTGGTATTCTCGTCTTCTCTCTGTCTTATATATATATATATATATATATATTACGACGATCATTGTATTCACGTTATAATAATTTAATTTGTTAATTTGGGAAATACGGACTAATATTTAATATAATCAATATAATGAAAAAATTATATAATAATTTATTTAGTTAGTTAAAATAAAATATTCAATTCGACGCTCTAGCGTACTAATCAGAATGTATACACATATAGTTATAAAATTATTATTATAGTAAACAAACCTGATTTGTGATGAGCAAGTAGTAGTTAAGCTGAAACGTCCCTATGATCACAAGGAAAGCGACAAAAGAAAATTGCGCATGATCAAGCCACTCCGGGCGGCGTACAACCGGTCGAGTGGAACGATGACGAGAAGGGAGAGGGCCCAGAGGTTGATAATTAAAGGTTTTCAAAAAGGTCAGAAGAGTTAGTGAGTCAAGAAGAATCAGTAGTGAGTGAGTCGAGAAGAGTCAGTTGGTCAAGAGTCAAGAAAAAGTCATTCAAGAAGAGTGATGAGTTAGCCTTTAGTTATATCAATCAGAGCTATCAGAAAGATGGTCGGCGAGTTACAAATATCACGAATCCGGTTAGTTTAATTTATATATATATATATAATTATTATTCGCCCTCCTCGAGGGTACACAGATATGTGTAACTGAAAGACCCCAAGCTCAGGGGAAAGGACGCGTCTGCAAGTGGTGGATAGCGGAACGACCTTCAGATATGGAGGTCAGTTGCCAATAAGCCATTGACGAATAAGCAACCGTGAACCATGAGCGGCGATGCATCAAGGTTCAGTGGGAAAGCTTTGAAATAGCTTTCCTTAAAATATGCTGCAGAAACCCGTTAAAGGCATTGTGTCAAAGCGAGTATGGCCGCTATAAGCCTAAATCCTACTAAAGATCCAGAAGCGTCTGTTTTCCATGCTAGGAGCGGCTACCTGGTCAGCGTCTGTTCTCCATGCCAAAAGCGGCTGGAATTTCTCACTCTGAGACTTATAATCTCAATTTTAATATCGATATCCACAAAAATCAATTTCAAACCATACGCATGATGGAAAAGTATAGTCATATAACGATCCCAGGAGGTAACCTGAAAAAGAAATCCTTCACTATTTATGGTGCAACTGAGCTTTCATATTCTGGGGAGGTCAGACCAACATGCAAAAATAAGAATGGGACAGCACGCGTGGAACGTGCAAAGAAATTAATCACAAAAAATAACTATTATTTTGGAACGCTAAACATCAATTCATTTCTCAAAGTTGGAAAACTAAAACAGCTGATTTCGGTAATGAAGAAATAAAAAATCGAAATACTAGCAATACAAGAAACAAGGTACAAGGACAAAAACGTAGTAGAAACAATCGTAAATGCCACTAGATATCCACACCTAGGGACAGCTTTTCTGGTAAATATCACCGTGCTGGATTCCATATATGAATTTTCATTCACCGAACAAGCGCCTATCAATCTTAACCTTGCGCTGTGCAAATAAATTTTACACGTTAATAAATTCTCACGCACCTATTAACAATGACAACAAGAACCCAGAGAAAGTAGAGCAATTCTGGGAAACACTAGTAGACGAAATCTCGAGGATATCAAAAAATAATGTCAAGATACTGCTAGGCGATTTTAATGCGTAAATAGGATCAGAAAAAAAGTACAAGAAAACAGCTGGGGATTACCTAGCTCACAAAAGAACAAACAGAAATGGAGAGCGGTTAATAAACGTATGTGAAGGATTCAATCTAAAAACGTTCAAACAGCTACCGAGGAGGAAACAAAAAACCTGGAAGTCCCCAAACAATAATCTAGGTGAATTTCAAACAGATTAGCAATCTCGTATAAAAATCAGAAAGAAATTATGAATGTCAAAGTAAAAAAGGAAGCTGACGTAGAATCGGATCACTACTTAACAACGATAAAACTGAAATTTATCCTACAAATGAAAAACTTCAGGAACAGACCGGACAATTTGCTAGACAAATTACGTATAGATACTGAAACGCTGAAGTTAAAAAAATCAGAGTTCCAGCGACAACTGAATATCGATTAAGAAAATTGAAATGACTTTAAGGAAAAAATTGTCACACACGACGTAGCCCTTTTAAAAAGAAAAAGAAATATCCATGGTGGAATGAGGAATGCGAATATGCTATCTAAATGAGAAAAAGAACATGGCAAAAGTGATATTTACGACATATTTAAAATACAAAGGAAAAAATCGAAAAAAAATTATAAGGGCGAGGAAAAGGAACTATGAAAAGGTACGACTGGATCAAATATAGAATGATTTCAAGAAAAATAAAGTCAGATCCTTTTACAGAACTTTTCGACAGAATTTGAAAAAATAAAAGCTACACTTACTGTGTTTTAGAGATAATACAGGCAAACTAGCATTAAACAATAAGGAAAATTGTAAAATACTAGCAGAGTATTTTAAGGATCTTTTAAATTGCAAAGAGCCAGATACGAGATTTGAACGACGGAGCCAACAAAAAACAAAAGAAAATTCCAGAGCTCCAGATCTCGATGAGATTAAAGAACATATCCAAAAGCTTAAGAATAACAAAACATTCGGCAATGACACAATTATAGCGGAGATGTGGAAACTAGCAGCGGTTAAGATTGTGAAGAAATTACAGGGAATAATACAGGAGTTCTGTTAAAAAGAAAAGACCGGATCACTGGAAAACGGCCTTGATATGACAATACATAAAAAAGGAGAAAAACAGACATAAATAATTGCAAAAGAATTTCGCTTCTGCCAATAACGTATAAAATCTTTTCGAAAGCTATCCTCCGAAGGCTAGAAGAATAGGTGGAAAAGTATCAAACTGGTTTCTGTAAAGGAAGATGCTGTGCGGAGCAGATCTTGAATCTTAAATTATTATTGAACTACAATAAATTAAGCCAGCATAGTAGTTACGTTCGTGGATTTTAAGAAGGCATAACGTACCTCAACATCCTGGAAGAATTGAGTCGATGAAAAGTTACGATTTCTAATTAAAGAAACATTAACGGATACAAGATCTAAAATAAAATTTAGAAATTAAATCTCCGAACTGTTTAAAGTAGGAAGTGAAGTAACGACAAGGGGAAGTACTGTCACCAGTACTATTTAACTGCGTCTGAAAAAGGTAATACGAGAGTGGAGGAAGTATTCAGAACAGGAAGGAATTAAGAAAGTAACCACTGGAAGAAAGAAAAATATTCTACAGAAGACCTATCATTGTTATCAGAAAAAATAGAAGTCAGACGCCAAGTTGAAATATTAAGCATTATGGCAGCAGAGGTCGGACAAATACCTTTTGAGAAAACAAAATTTATGACCAATGATAAAAACGTTCCCAACATTTATGTTATTTATCCAATCCGCCGATAAAGAGTAAAAGTATATCGATTTTTATTGCCTGATAAAATCAATATTCGTTTATGTAAAAAAGGTTATTCGCTCATCGAAAACTAACGCGCGTGTAATTTACAATGTTTTAAGTTATCTTTCATATAATAAATTATTTCTTCATAAACACAGCGTCATATTTCTGAAATAGAAAAAGAAAAAAGTACTAAAAGACGAGAAGAAAAATTATAATGTAGTACAAAAAAAATATATACATCAATATTCGAGGATGCTAAGCGTGGAATAATGAAGTCCGTCAGGCGAGTATTAAGGTCCTCGCAATATATATACAAAATAAAAGTCAAGAAAATCTTATCCACTCAAAAGTTATTAGGGGACATTGCCTAAATGATTGTCGTCAGCCAGAAGACTGATAGAGCCACGTTTTTTTGGACGAGTCAAAACCAGGGTGGTTTATTATTACTTTTACCGAGTACTTCCTATTAAGATGGTGATCATTTATCGATCAACCAGATTGATAGCTGAATTGACTAGAGACAATTTTATCATGTTGAACTCATGTTACATGAGAAGAAGCTTAAGCAACCGAATCCCTTCTCACTCACTCACTCATTCTCTCTCTCTCTCTCACTATCACTCTATCTATCTATCTATCATATATATATGTATATATATATATGTGTGTGTGTGTGTGTGTGTGTGTTATATAATGTGATATATATATATACAAGATTGGTTGAACATCGGGAAGGCTCATAAGGATAGCCAGCAATCGAGATCAGTTTCGTCAAATGACCGCCAACATCCTTGGAGGACAAGGCACTTGAAGAAGAAGAAAAGAAAAAAACACGAGTGTGACTTATACAATTATGATGAATCAATCAAAATAATTTCTTTTTTTCGTACGTAATTTATTTTTAATTTCGGTTTATAGGAGAAATAGGCTAATTCGATCGCGAGATGTTGTATAATAATAACAATTATAATATTATACTAAAAATAGTTGAAATCACTAAATTTATTTAATTATACAAAGCTTTTCGGCAATTACGCCATTGTCAAGCTATATACAATTAAAATTAATTATATAAAATCATAAATATTTTATTCTTAAGATATTATATAATTCCATACCTGAATCAGGTTCCATATGGAATTATATAATATCTTAAGAATAAAATATTTATGATTTTATATAATTAATTTTAATTGTATATAGCTTGACAATGGCGTAATTGCCGAAAAGCTTTGCATAATTAAATAAATTTAGTGATTTCAACTATTTTTAGTATAAATAAAATCACTACATTCCACAATCTAAACTTAATTATAATATTGTTTCGATTTCAATCGTCACAAGGTCGTCGTATAGATAATTATTTCGTAGATTATCGATTTTTATTTTATCATTAAAGATAAACGATACCATAATTATAGTTTGGTTATTAATAAATTTTTACCGGCAGCTCAACAAGGAGGCCGTAGCGTACAGCGCGTGTCTTAATTTATTTGTAAATACGTCGATGATCAGAATAGAGAAACAGACATAATCAAACGGAAGTCTGCTTTAGGGTAATTTATACGTGATAAAACTTTATACGCGGTAATTATCGGAGTGATTTTAGCGTTTTCCTTTTTAGAAAGTTTTATCAGTTTTTCTTTTATCCTTCACTTTAAAGTAAAGAAAAATAGTGATTAATTCGTTTATTCCTTAGTTTAACACTACAATTTTTTATTATATATAGACTAATTCGATTAAACTTACGCTTTATTTAACAAAAAGACAAAACAAAAATATTAAAGGGCTAAGAGCTTAATTGAACGCATTCATCATCATTATCGTCGTCGTACTTAGCCATTGTACGTTTATTTTTACAAGCTAGCATTCGAGGCGCTAGCGCATACGGTGTCATACGGAGTGGGGTGCCACTGCCTTGCTTGTGTCAAATTAACATTTTTTATATCGCTAATAGGTTTCGAACCGCCTCGACTGTCTAGTTGACCGTCGTGCATTCTAGCAACTATGACACCGCGATATAAATACGGATAAAAAAATTTTTGCACGATTAGTCAAACTGAATAATATTTAACCGTAATTAATAGATAGCAATTTACAATCATTCCCGCTTCATTATTAACGAAATTAATATATGTTTAATAATAATTGGCAATACGTACGATAATTATAATACTAACCGAATTAATTACAAGATAGGAATAACTTTATGTAATAAAAAAAACTTTATGACAGTGTTACGCATATAAATATAAAGGTTTCGTAATGTATTAGAAAAAAAAAAAAAGAAAAAGGTTTTCAGATAACTGCGGCGACAAAATTGAGCTTAATAAAAATAATATAAATGTAAATATAAATCTCGCGAATTTGATACAGTATCATTTTATACATGATCATCATCAACGTCGTTGTTCGCTGCCGAATATCGTGACTAGTCATTGTACGTTTATTTTAAATGAGGGGAAAAAACTAGCATTTGCGACGCTTTCGAGGAGTTTATTTGATGCTTTTTAGAGTGTACATATATTTTGATATTGTTATAATTATTATTATTCTTATAATTATAATATCCGTTGTTAGTTGACTAGCCAGAGATTCTTGGCTACGTTCACATATAAGTTTACCGTTATTATCATTAATATTGAGATCGCTCTACCGTTACTCTTATTGTACAACACAATTCTTCAACCCGTATGTATACCGACAAAATTAAAATTTTATATAAATTTTATTCTTTTTTATCCGTTAACTCGCGATGCTCATTCAGAGATGCCAGCCGTACAGACAGTTACGATACGGATTAATTAAAGGAAGCGCGAAATAATGTTTAAAATATTTTATTTGAAAAATTTTAAAATATCGCGTGACAAATTTTTATCAATTTCGCGTTTTAAATTCATTATTTTATTATGCGCGTACGTTATATATTACAATTCCTACACATATTTTTGTTATCTTACGTTAAGTTGTACAGACTTATCTATGTGTTTTGCGATGGTGGGCACGATTGACTCTAGTCTAACCGATCTCGTCTCGGTCCGTGTAACTCTGACTTCGAATGTAACTAAAGGTGGTTCCTTCATCAAAACTCTCGGTGATCTTTCGCTTTCTCTTCGTATCGTTCGGTCTTTTTCTTTTATTTCTTTCTTTCACACGTGTACTTATCCCTTCGACGAAAGCTTCCGACATCTCTCTTGAGACTAGCCAACGAGAAAATTCAGAACCGTTTCTTTTAATTTTCAATTAAAAGTAAGATATATATATTACATCCGTAGAATCTCGAGATTTTGTGTCGGCGCCAGCATGCTCTCCTCTATGCGTATTACATTGCTTACATCTGTTTTATATTCGCTTTTTTTCTTTTAATGAAAAGTCACGTTCGCCGTTCCTACCTGCATATATATATATATATATATATATATATATATATATATATATATAGACACGCACTACTACAAACCATGTAACACTTTTGCGTATACATTCAAGGCACTAATTATATGCAACACACATGTTGTTATACGGAGTGTAGTGCCACTGCTGAGGTAATTAATAGTAACGTAATGATGAAAAAGTTTGTCAACTTTTATGTGGCGAGTTGATTTCAAACGTCGAGTTGACAGTCGAATTAAGTTACAGCGACATTTTACTTCATACATGAATAGAAAATCTTTAACGCTTAAACAGCTTATAACTCTTATGTTGGATAAATACCGGACGCAGCTGAACGAATATACAGATAGATTTTTTTTCGCCTAACCGTACACACAATATAGATTACATATAATATTTACCGCCAACTCCCTCTTTTTTTGCAATGTACAGTTTCTTATTACGGCCTATTTAAAGATTATTTATCTAATCAAATCTAACTTTATGTCGATCCACTGTTGTATGCCTTTCAAATAGTCTGGTCATTAGCCACGTTCAGCCCTCTGATATCAGCTATTTTACATACAAAGTCTTTCTTCCATATGTCCAGTTCCACTTAAGTTGCCTTACTCGTACTAGAACATTTATTACCTTTGTCCGTTGCCTAATCCACGCGTTTCGATTTTTTTGTTCCATTGGTATAAGGTTAAACATTAATCGTTTTTTTTTTTGTTTTCCAAGTAGTATGGTTTCGATGAGAATCCACATTGTTTTCGCATCACATGTCAGCAGCGACAGGATACATTGATCGGGTACACCTTCTTTATAAACATCTATTACCTTTGTATGTTGCCAGATCCATGTTTTTTGTTCCATTAAAGGTCAAACGGTAATCGTTTTTGTCTTCTGAGCATGGTTTCGGAAAGAATCCATGTGGTTTCCGCATCATCCAAGTGTTTCGTTTTTCTTCTGAGCATGGTTTCGGTGAGAATGCACGTTGTTTTCGTATCATATATCAGCACCGAAAGTTGTGTACATCTTCTTCTTCCCCCTTTTTTTTAATCGATTTATTCCTTACGATATTGCCGAATCTTTTGCCGACTATTGAGGGCTTTAATTCTGAGATAAGTATGAAGCAAAATAGAGATATGAAACCGATTCAGGGGAATATGAATAGATTATTTATATTTAATAAAATTTTAAACTCCTGCGCTATGTATAATTTTACCCATAACTATTACGCGTATATTATTCGGCCATTACTAATACCAAATTTGGGCGAAAAAAAAATCTGTCGTAACGTATATCCATATATATTAGAATATTGTAAAACAAGTCTGTTCAGGGTTTTCCACTTGACGAGTTCCGAGTAGAAGTTAGTTGTACAATCGGTCATTTTAAATTTTATCAAAAATGGATAAATATATCTATAAAATTGTTAATTGAAATTTTTAAACATTCAAATTTTTGATACCAGCTTAATTCAACCTGGTTACCTGGCATTGCACCGGGAAGGAAAAAAACAGGTTAAAATAAAAACAACGGCTAGTTTAGTCGACAACTCCAGTTTCCCACAGAATAATGATAAAAATCCGATGTGCACGCAGTAGACCACTTGTTTATCCCAAAACCTGGGTAACATTAAGTTTAAATTTCGTCCCTCTACACGTAATTGCATCAATATACGCATTCACAAACGTTCTCAGTTTGAAAATGAAAACTGTAATTGTCTTCAAAACGTTACGTAATAAAAAAATTGACACGGTTTATAAACCCCCCAAATGAAAAAAGGCAGATCAATGATGTCGAATGTGTGTATACCGCCGACTAAATCCAACAAGAAATCTAGTAAACTGTTCCAACATCCTAAATTATACTTATCATCGGGTCTGCCTTATTTCAACGTCAGCGGTAAAAACATTGTCAAAAGGACATCCTGTTGTATACGACTGTTTATATGCAAAAAAAGATATTATCCGCGCAACATCCACCGAATATTTAATTAGTTTCTGTTGTAAAATGTATTTTCGAACAGAGCGTAATAATTAATACCGCACACGTTTGGTTATTTCGTTTCTTGACATAACCATAGCCGTCATTAATTAGTTAATTGAGGAAAAAACTCTTATTTACAAGAACCTGACTAACGCAGGTCGATTAATAATTTACTAATTAGCAAGCACTTTCGTAGCGCCATCATAATACAATAACACGCAAAACACACACACACATATATATATATATACATATATACAGACGTGATGATGATTGTTGTATATATCCTAACTATAAATGAATTTAAAAACTAATTAAGAATTTCTATACGATAATTTATATTCAACGGTATCATTACTTCACTCATTATTAAAGCTCTATTTGAAGATCGAATGAACAACGAGTAAAACCTTGTACTATTTGTAGTAGTAGTAGAGTTAGAATAATACTCGTAAGAGTGTTGGGAAAAAATGGCGATAATAGGATTAAGCGTCGGTGCAATATTACGCATAAAGATCAAGAATTAGTTGATCGTTTATATAGATTTGGGGCCCTTGTGATTCAAGTAAAAAGAAGTTGGTAGTTAGCTACGATAAAACATTGCAATATAATAAATAAAAAAATTCGCGATGAAATGTGAAATTTATATTTATTAATCGTTTGTAAGTTTCAGAAAACGTTGAAAGAAGGGACGCAACAAATTCTTTTACAGATAATAAAAATATTATAATTTCACATCTAACACAATTGTGTCCATTCATAAACTTCGTTTATCGTAGAAACGTATAAAAACCCGTTTAATATTGAAACGCTTCGTTACACATACGAAACACGATGAAATAATACTAAGATATTTCTTAGGAAAACTTAAATATTTAAATACGTAATTAGCTACCTGAAGTAACTTTGTATAACGCCGTGATTTTAAAAAATGACACAGCTACATGCAAGATTCCTAATTTTGGCTTCTGTAAAGTTAAATTTTGTATTTAGAGTTATTTCTGCGGAACTTGGATGAAATTTAATGAAATGTCGTTTTATTATTATTAGTTAGTATTTTAAGTAAAAAATAATTTCAAATATTCGAATTCTTCTTTAAAAACATCTTACACTTCTTTCTGGTCATATTCATCGCGGTAAGATCGAACAATTAATGAACCTCGCGTACAACATCTAACAAATTCCGTCAGTAATAAATAAGAAAATATTTATATTTGATTATTAGAACAAATTTAATCCCTAAACGATATTAGACAATTCGTAATTTGTTTTAATGTAATTCGGAAAATATTTCAAAACGTTTTATCTTCGAGGTCTCAAACGGATATAACTTCTAATGTCACTAATTAACTTTTTTAAAGCTAAACATATATATGTAACTTTTTTAAACCTAAACATATATATATATATCAGAGTAATTTATAAAGTTTTTAATAATACATAAGTACAGTAGGTATATTTAAAAAATAATAACGCACTAACCAAAGAAATTATTTAAATAATATCGATTAAATGAAAGAAAAAACGATCATATTAAAAAAAAAATATAGCATGGTAAAATTTATACGTTTTCCGAATATGTCTAAATCTAACAGAATTACGCAAATCTCGATTGTTTTCTAAAAAGATATTTCCCGTCCAAACTTTGCTGCCATAATGCTTAATATTTCAGCTTGGCGTCTGGATTCTTCTATATTTTCAGATAACAATGCTAGGTCGTCAGTCAACCAGTAGGTTATTTTTCTTCCTTCCAATGGTCACCTTCTTGATTCCTGCTTGTTCTGAACACTTTCTGCACTCTCGTATTATCTTTTCCAGACGCGTACGCCAGTTCCTGCTTTAAACGGTTCAGAAACTTCATTTCGAAAGTTGATTCTGGATCTTGTATCCGTTAATTTTAATGTTTCTTTAATTAGAGATCGTAACTTTTCACCGACTCAATTCTTCCAGGAATGTTCAAGAGGAACGTTCTAGCAAACTGAATCGTCGTATGCCTTCTTAAAATCCACGAACGTAACTACTATGCTGCCTGCTCTTAATTTGTTGTAGTTCAATAATAATTTAAGATTCAAGATCTGCTCCGCACAGCATCTTCCTTTACAGAAATCAGTTTGATACTTTTCCACCAATTCTTCTAGCCTTCGGAGGATAGTTTTCGAAAGATTTTATACGTTATTGGCAGAAACGAAATTTCTCTGTAATTATTCATGTCTGTTTTTTCTCCTTTTTTATGTATTGGTCATATCAAGGCCGTTTTCCAGTCATCCGGTATTTTTTTTTTCTCAGAACCCTTGTATTATTCCCTGTAATTTCTTCACAAACCGATACTAGTTTCCACATCTCTGCTATAATAGCGTCATCGCCGCATGTTTTGTTATTCTTAAGCTTTTGGATATGTTCTTTAATCTCATCGAGATCTGGAGCTCTGGAATTTTCTCTTGTTTTTTGTTGGCTCCATCGTTCAAATTTCATATCTGGCTCTTTGCAATGTTTTTCTTTTCTTATTTTTAATCGATTTAATTTATAACAAATTTTACGACAAAATTTGATTGAATTATCATTGTGCACAGGGTGACCCAAAGAAGACGGACAGTTTTGTTTTTTGAATAGCGCAATTGATAACGCTCGCCGAAAACCGCGTTTAGTGTACATACGAAAGATTCGTTTTGTCCCATTTCAGCTATTACGGCATTCTATAACGAGAGAGAGTGGAACGTTTTCTACGTGAATCGATCACTACAGTGGAAAGAGAATTTCGAAAGAATTCAAAGTTACGCGATCTTTGTTTTTTGCGGGGATACCTTGAGAGCCGCGTTTACGAAACACGTCCACGAGATCTGGAAGACCCGAAAACTCGGATTTCTGAAAAAATTTCAAAAATTCAGCTACCTATCCTCGAAAATTTTGTAAAAAGACTCAATGAATGTATCGTTGCAAATGGCGGTCATCCAGACGACCTTGTGTTCCATAAATGATTGTAAGCTAATCTCCCGTTTTCCTATTTTTAAATAAAATTTCATTCGAAAATTTTGGTCTAGTAGTTTTTGACTTATTCAAAAAACAACAAATCCGTCCGTCATCCTATAGTCAAAAATTATATTTCTAGAACTAAAAAACGTGTAATTTTTATAATTTCATGTAATTATTCAAGATGGATTATTAGATTAAATTTCAAAATAGTTTTTTATCTACTTATTCTCGATTAGTTTAATAGCCGACAGTATTCTCGTACGGTGTGAGTTTAATAGCTTTAACATTTTGATATTTCGAAAATTTATCTGAATTAAATAATTTAGTGAAGTTACGCGCGACCGTGTTAATATAAGCGTGGATTATAGACATTTTAAAATTTGGTTATCAACGTGTCGATATTTAGTTTTTGATATTTTCGAACATAATTGCCAAGCACTTCGATGACTAAAATATCAGTGTATTTATATATACAGATGTTTTATTACAACAAACAAGCCATTCTTGACGATAAATTCTATTTTTTATAATGCAAGAAAAATGGACATCGTGTTAGTAGTAAAATTTGCATTTTGTAAATAATTGAACACAAGGGGGTGAAACACGAGACGTTTAACTAACTAAAAGTCCCGGAGATACGAACGACCCATTACGTCATTATCTGTAAACGGACACGCCTTTTATTTATCAATTTCTGTTTTCGTTATTGCTAGCGTACGATTTTAACTTATTCTCGACGAGCAATTATAAAATCAGCAGATATCGCAAAATTTTTATTACGATAATATAACGCTTGTTAATTTCAATTTTAATGCGTATTAATTATCGATTTTTAAACCAACAATTAATTCATTTTAAACAACGACACTTTTAATTCTAAAAGTAAACGTAAAGATACTAACGTGATATGGCCAGTTCAACCAACAGTAATTAATATCCCAAAACCAAGATTTATCCCATAACACGTATAGGCCGTATAGAAACATGTTCATATAAAAAAAAGATCGCCAACTAAAAAAATAAATAAATAAAAATAAAATGTACGGAGATGACTGTTGAAAATTACGAATTATCGTTGAAATTAAATAATAAAAATTATGCTCGTTGAACCGTATTAATTACCAATAAAAATAAACTGATATAATAAATTAGACCAAGATAACATATTTATTTATTTATACGGTTAACATAACAGCTAACGCAAATTAAAACGTGAACGCTGAAAACTAAATAATTGAACACAAGTATACATCCAGAAAAACTGATATTAAATTATTAAAGTAATATATATTAAAAAAAAACACATTTATACACAACTGCACATACATGTAAACACAGTCACTCACAAATACACACTAGAATGTACACACATAAGCCGGAAAGAAGGAAAATTCCTCACACATGCACACATACTCACACACCATTACACTGGAAAGTATCCACATAATCCGACACATGAGAAGAAATACATGTGAACATTAGTGTACATTAAAGAAAATTTCAATCGTATTCACGTATATGTATAGAAAAACAACAATAATTTAAAACCATATAAACTAACCCGAACAAGATATTCAGAAACCAACGCCAACACCTTTCTCACATTAATAACAAATATATAAAGCTGAAATTTCACTAAACAAATGAATCGTACAAATATTTGCTTTGAAAATATATATCCAAACGTTGATGAGTTTTAAGTAATGCGTTATATACAAATGGAAAATTGACACTAAATTAAAACGAAGACTAGTATGAGAACGCGGCTGGAAGAAATAGCGATTTATTCTAGTATTCATCCTAGGTACTATATAAAAACTAGGTACTATATAACTAGTTCGCGAAATCAAACATTCGTCATTAACACATGTAGTATACTTATCGTGAAATGTATCCCTCATCATCGAACAATACTCTAGTTGAGAATGAACAAGAGCTTCATATAGAGTATTTAATGTTCTGGGATCGTTGAATAATTTCAAGTTTCTTATGACAAACCCAAGAACTGAGTAAGCATGACGAGTAATATGGTTTATATGAACCTAGAAATTGTATCAGATGTTTCTTATTAAATATAATGCTACCGACAAGAATTATGACATGACTGTGTATGATAATGTGCAGTTTTTTGTCTTCTTATCTAGTATATCTTTATGCGAGATGTGAGGAGTAGAGGATTTAGGAAGGAGGATAGGAGAAAACACGATTGAGTATAAAAAGAGATGGAGAAACTAAAGAAAAGGAGAAATTAACTTAGTGGACAATTTTCGATGCTTACAAAATGTTAAATAGAAGACTTTTCTTCTCTGTAAACGTCTGACTTCCTTGGAATTGTCCATCAATGCGATTGCTACTGGATAATCGTGATTCTTCAGTCGATTAAGGTACATCATCGCCATCTGATATTACACACGAAACATCGTTGCATACCCATAGCGACGCTCTACACAGCCAAACTGACTTTAACAGCAATTTCGTTTTCGATCGTCAATTCGGATTGTCTTCCTATTAGCCAGTACATATTGAGAAGCCTGATATCTAGATGTTCACGTTTGACCATTATCTTGTTTCCAAATTATTTTATTATCCATATGTATACCGATGCAGTGTACAATATTTTTTGCGGTATTTCGTTGTTACCAGTATAGATTTTTGGCACAGAATTTATATGTCGATTTGTGAATGTTATATGCGTTGATTTAAGCTTATTTATTTTGAGACGCCACTTGTCAAATCACGATGTCACTTCTGTAATAGCGTGCTGCACGTTCGTAACGCACTCTTGTAAATCATTAGCGAAGCAGACTAAAATAGTATCATCTACAAACGTGGCGATATTAATATTGTCGACTTCTGGTAAATCTGAAATGAATATGACATATAGTAATGGCCCTAATACGCTACGTTGTGGTATCCTGGCGCTTACGTCACGTTTCGTTGGCCAAAATTCGCCACTTTTAACACGAAATGTTCGATGTTGTAAATAAGATTTCCACAACACACAATAATAAATAGATAGTACTTTAATTTATCAATCAATCCTGTATACCACACAGTATCAAAGACTTTTTCAATATCGAGGAAAACGACAGTGCCAGACTTCCTTTTTCTCGAAGCAATCTTCAATTTTACGAGGTGTAACTGTTTAATGGTATCATATTTCTGCCTGAAACCAAAAATTGATGTAACTGAATTGCCTTTCCAATTATTTCCAAGAATCTTTTTTGTAGCAATTTTTCGAATATTTTTGACAAAACAGACAGTAACGATATCGACCTATAGGATTTTTTCCGATGGCTTGCCTTCTTTAAGTATTAAAATAATCTGCGCACATTTTCACTGTGACGGGAAGTAAGATAACCTCAGCAATGAATTATATATACACGTTAACAATACTACTACTTTATGAGGTAAATGTTTAACTATTTTAAATGTAATTACGTCATAACAGGAATCTCCTACGAGTTTAGGGTTTTTATTACTGCCTTGATTTCTCCTGGTGACAATTCTATAGATGTTTACCTGCAAATTCCTGTTTTTTCTAAGTAAATATGGAGATTCGCTTTGTTTAGGCTGTTTCATTTGCTTTGCAGCCTTCCACAAGTTGTACTCGGGATTTTTTTTTATAAATGCGACAGATGCTTGACGTAGTTGTTAAATACTTTATTTTTTAACGCCTGTAACATAATTTTTATTCTTTTGGTAACAGTATTAAATTTTTTTTCATTTGTGGATCTCTCTTTTTTTGCCAGATTTTCTCCAATTTCCGTTTATTTCGGACATCCACTTATGTGAATGCGCAGCTTAGCCGTTAATTAAGTCATTTTACATGGAAAGATAAATACATTTTACGTTAATTTCTAAAGTCGTAGATTTACAAATAATAAAAGAAAAAAAAATGAGCGCCATACTTAATCTATACATAAAAAAACTCGTCTTACGTAAATAAAAAAACGATACACATGGTGTAATACGTATATCATCGGGCCAAGACGCGATACATCGATTTAAACATTTCCTGTCACACTACTATAAACCGTTTTGAGTGCACTAGGCGACAGTTAATACATAGTTAAAAGATCACTATTACGCTTCATTCTTTGGAAACTGTTTGTTGTAAAACGTATGTATAAAAGTAAATTTGAAAATTAAAAGTATTTACGAAAATTTGTTTGATGCATATGACCGCTATCATTAATAATTTACAACCGGAAGAATTGTAAAATTATTTTTACATACAGATTAAATGAAATTAACAAACATCTTCGCATTAAAACTATATCAATGTCATTAATAACGTAATCTAAACCATCCGATAAACATAACAGGATGTAGTCGATTATGTATTATAAAGTGTTTATTAAATGTAATAGTAAAAGCATTAATAACAAAATGCAAAGTAAAATATAATTAACGATTAAAAATATGTATCATCCATGGAAAACTTTCAAACCGTTAGAATAATTAAATGCGAAAATAAAAAATCGAATAAAAACTTTACTCCAGTTTATATACAGATATTAATGACAAAAAAAAATATAATGTAATAATATATTTACCAGTGTTCGCAAAATTTGACAAGCGTAGTAGGTTTATCATGAAATTTTCTTAAACGAAGCCAACTTTGCACTCGCCTCGCTGACCAATCAGTTTGTTTAACCAATCCTGCGATATCTTTATGCGTCCATTTAGAACGATGTTTGTACGCATTTTCTAATATCGGATTTTTTGGAGGTTTTCTTAATTTAATATTTTTGATTTTTAAAAGAACGCCCAATCGCGTGAATAGTGTCCTAAAACAATAAATAATAATGATTATAAATATTCAATTTTAACAAACGATATGATTATTGTCGGACATATCAACCTATATAGCGATACTTTTTAAATATTACGTGTATATATATATGTATATATATATACACACAGACGGTTTGAAAAAGATTAAAAGTAATTTAAATATGAATACTGCTTAAAATATCAACTTGATCACTCCTAAAACAGCTCCATCATGTTTTATATTTCATGAACAAATCAACGGAAAAAATTCAAGGTACAACATAACGGACAGTACTATTTTAGTATACTGAAGCGTATGTAGAGCCGTGTTTAACTTATCTTCTTACAACACTAAGATAGGGAACGTTTTATATAATTGAAATAGGTTTACTTTAAACAGGTCCTAGTTTAAAATAATATATAACGTAAAAGAACTAATTTTTGACTTATTTATACGATTTTTTGTAAAAAAAGCAAATTCTTTAAATCAAAATTAACACCCGTTATCAGTAAATTTTATGCATTATATATTTTTAACAAGACGGAATAAGCGATAAACATTTGTAAGAATATAAAATTTGCCTTTCCTATTAATTTATTTTTAAATAATGAGTAAATGATAATTTTCTAGAATAAAAGTACAATTTTAATATAATACGTACTTTTCTAATGCACACCGGACAATTAAAACAATAACAGTAAGTGGAAATAAGTAAGTATAAAAATCCCGGTGATCGGTGTATCTGAATTCATTACTTGGTTCGACATCTTTCCATTTCATATGAGGGGGTAACCAAAAATAAGGGTGCCAGAAAATATCCTTACCATATATAACATACTCGTAAACTTTCAACACAAACAACGACATTTCCACACACCCAAAACCTTTAACAGACTAACGCTTCACTGACTGTAATAATTATGAAAACTTGAAAAGACGATAGTGTTTTTGTATCGATTACCGCCATTATCTGAGTAGCATCAGTATAACCACCACTAAGAAACTTATTAAACTTAAGATTAGCCAATTTATGTTTAAGATATAATTATTTCATAAATTGAAATTCTTTATTTTACAAAGTGCAACACTACTTATTGATATCATTAAAATAATATTTCCGTCAGAATCTAAAGTTGAGAAAAAATCCCCAAAATATATTCAAGGAACATCATACATATCAAACTATTTTATTATTCCGTACATTTTTAACCCTTTCAATGAATCTGTATGAAATATCGGGTTCAAACTTTAATAATATAATATTTTGACTAATTTCAAGAAGTACATTTTATCACACGATTAAAAGTGAATTACTTAGTATTTTAATTATCATTTAAAGAATAAATTTAATTTTGTAAATAAAAGCCTTATCTTATAACTTAAAAATTATTTTTATACATATTTTATTAAATTAATGGAATAGAATTTTTTAAAAACATGTATCCGAAATTTCACACAAATCTGACTCATGAAGTAAAAATATAAAAACATATCTCATTATGATTGAAATAATTCTCAGCGTACAGTTGAAAATGTAAAATAAATATTTAAAGGAGTACCGATGTGATTTTTAACTGAATTTTAATTAGTCTAGATAGAGTAAATAATATAAACAATATTGTCATATCTAAAGAAGTTTGAATTATCAATACATTTGCTTTGCTTTCATTTCCGAAGCACGATTTTCTTTATAAGTGTATTGCAGTATTCCTAATAATAAATAATATTTTAGATACAATGGCTCTTGGAAAATATGAAATTTATAAGATATTTATGGATGACAGTATACCGGTGATTGAATCAGATTTTACTAATGATTACAATGATGAACAGGGGATTTATGATGATTGTAAATATATAAATTTCTTATATACATTTTTTGTTAATAGTTTTTAGTAAAATACAATAAAATTTTAATAAAGTGCTAGGTAAAATGAAAATGTGTATATTTTGCCCTTTGTGTGAACATTGAATTAATTTTAGTTTTCAATTTTATTTCAGATGTTCAAGATACAGATATGGATCTTTTTTATTATTGAAGGGAAGGTTGAGGTGATTACTAGTAACAGTTCAAATTTGTTAAATCAATTCATTGAAAATAATAAATTCATTCTAAAAAATGAAGTAGCTTGAAGACAAAATATAACATATATTGCTTCACAATTGACTGGTATGAATGTCCTGTTGAGGAAGTGTGTGATTTAACTTGACCGCCAGCACTTTTTAATAAATATGTACTGGATGATGTATTATCTTGTTCGTTGAAAGGACAATATATGCAATACAAAAAAATTAGCCAAATTCCCAGCAACCAAGCTGCTAGAAATGAAGAATATACATATTTTTAATGGGGGAATCTTAATTATTCACACACATATATGTACTGGGATTTTCATATGGGCACCCCTATAAGAAAATATGCAACTTAACATTTTTTAAATTAAGGTAAGCTACTCATTTAGTGGAAGTTACCAATAAAGGTGATATAACAGATCCGTGATGGAAAATGCGTCCATTATTTGATCATATAAGAAAAGTTTTTCAAGTCTTCCTCTTGACAATAACTTATGTATCAATGAACAGATTGTCACATATAAGAGACAAATTAATATCAAATAGTATATAAAAAATAAGTCCAATAAATGGGGAATAAAAATCTATATTCTTCCTGGAAAAAGTGGCACAATTTATAATTTTAATATATATATCAGGTCATAACTGAGATCAATGCCATATTAATCACTCAGTGTTACTTCAGCTATAGTAATGCAGTTGGCTGATGGGATAATAGAGCCAAACCATAGATTATATTTTGGCAATTATTTTAATTTGTATTATTTGTTTCAGTGCCTACATAATCAAAATATTTTGAAATAGGCACTGCCAAAAATTAAAAAAAAAAGGCGCGGTTCATATGACTGTACCGTAAACAGTGATGGTCAGGTAATTATAACTGAGTGGTACAAAAATGAACAGGTTGTAGTTATCTCCAATTATATGAGAGGAAATACTGATTTCTGTTGACAATGGGACCAAAAATGAATTGTTCCACAATCTGATTCTATTTCATTGTATGGCCAAAGTATGGGCCGTGGAGAAAAATTATATTTTTTAGCCAGTTAATATTGTTCATAAGTCATATTCATCATGTCCTCTTAGAGCTAGTTCTAACTTACCACAAAACTTTATGCAGTTAATTATTTTTTTAAAATATATATCTGTTTTGACAACCTCTTCATTATGTTTTATGTTTAACCAATAAGAAGATTTTAATAAAACCCAAACCGCCATAGATAATTTACAAATATAATAAAATGATTCATGATTTCAGAGTGCAAGTCAAAGTTGACGATGTTAAGAATTATCGTGTCCTTATAAAATATTTAAACAAGGAACTTAAAGTTGTACAATCATTTCAGAGTAAATATTTTTATTTATAATTTCGCATGCGTTCTTGTTAGAAAAATACAAATTAAGATGTAAAATGTTGCGTTTTTACAATCAAAATACTTATAAATATATATGACGTATAAAATTTAATTCTCTAGATATTATATTCGAAGGAAACCCACGACTTTTCCGTTAAAGACTGACCACTATTATAATATTTTTGAATTAACTAAGTACTTTAACCTTTTAATAAGAGTAATATAATTTAATAAACTTATCTTCTTAATAATTAAACTAGTTTGTCAACACTTCTAACTTGGTTACAGACATGAATTGATGATGTAAGTCGTAGTAACTTTGGCGATAATTTTTTAAATAATCTTGTCAATTTCAAATAAATATTTACTTTTTTTTGTAACCTTCTTTAGCGTTATGCGACTGAATACATAATAATTTTTATAAAATACAGAATGATTCATATCAAATGTAGTATCAAACTGATGAAGAAATATGAACTTTTCTGAAGTATTAGACGAAGAATCGGAATACGATATATATATATATATATATATATATATATATATATATATATATATATATATATATATACTGTCATAACAATACTGTCCCTAGAATACCAACATGAAAAAGAAGTATACAGAATATGGTATGCCAGACAGTCCGGTTGGTGCCCAGTGTTATCGAGTGCCCAGGCTTGATAATGTGAAATATGCGGCTGGACACGCAATGATGTTATATGGAAAAATGGGAGTGTCTGGGCAATAAACCAACGAAAGTGTAGTCAAGATACTGATGAAAAAACAGATATTTCGGAGTTTAACTAGAAAACACACTAAAACGCGCAAAATCCGGTGATATCTCCTTTGTAATAGACGATTTTTATTGCAAAAGTCGATGTGAATCATATAAGCAGAGCAAAGGGAGATACTGCCTAGGCAGTGGAAATTAATGTGGAGAATGCTTGTTACAATTTGCAGAAGCATAATGTAACGCACGGTTCAAATAGCATCCATGAAGTCTACATACTTGAATAAACCCTCTTGACAAAAGCAGGAACCAAATAGATTTCATTATGATTAGTGCACGACGATGAATTGTTTTACTTATCCAGGAGTCACTTGCAACTTAGATCATATATTACTGGTGGTACGAATTTCTGTTGAAAAAATTTCAAAGAGAGAAGAACAGCAGAACACGTGGAACTTTCGAAATCTAAAATATCAAAAGGTGATAGCGAAATTACAATCAACTCGATTAGGATGCAGGGAAAAATTCTATTACAGAAAGAATCGTCACTTAGGTAAATACAGCACAAAGCGTAGATGTAAATCAAATAATGGCCATTGGAAAGCGATGGAAAAGAATAGTAATAAATTCTATGAAGAAAGTAATACAAAAATCATAAATCGTGAATATCTTAGGAAATCATAAATATGGAATTATACTTAGCGGAAATTTACTGCGATGAAAATCGACCGCAACAAATAGATGATAGAACAAGAGAAGATGCGCCGAAAATAGACACGTGGGAACTGGAAAATGCGATAAAAAAACTAGAAATAACTAAGCCACAGGAGAGGACACAATACTAGTAGTAGTCCTAGAGTATGACATCTGGATACAAACAGCAATTGTTAATGCTGCTAAATAGGATATTCAATGATGGAAAAATGCCGGATAATTTCAAAACGCTGATATTTATACCAATCCCTAAGAAAACATCGTTACAATTATGAAGTTAGTATCGACTAATTGCATTAATAAGCTTCATTCTTTTAAGATAATAATATAACGATCACTTAACAATTTTAGAATAAAATCTATAAACATTACAATTTTTTTTTTTAAACAATTAATGTATGGTCTACACGAAGATTTATTGTAAAACAGGAATTAGGTAAAACGAATATAATAAGTCTAGCTGAAATAACTGTAATTAGATTTTTATTACAATATACGTACTACAATAATAAAAAAAAAAAAAAAACAATTGTATTCTAGTTATTAATAAATGTTTATCTACACATTTATAAGTACGTGATTACGCGTAATATATGCAATTTTAATGACTAAATTACTGATAAGAATTTGAACTATGTTCCCTGCGTAATACGCACAAACTTTATTTTTTCCTTTTAAATAAAAATATATATAACGATGTACTATATTTTTCAATCAAACGAAAAAGGACTGCAATATACCCCGATTGTCCACTTGAAAACGATAAATGCAGAATGATGAGTCATTTTAACATATAATATTATTAGGTAGCGATCTAATAGAGAAAATATGGAAAATATCACACATATATATATATAAATTTTTTGCGCGCAATCTTTAGATAGACTTATAAACAAGTTAACTATAACAAATAATAAATAAATAATATTAATACTAAAATTTACCCACTGAAATTTTGATTTTTATATATCAACTTTTTTTTTTTTTAAACAGCCCATAGGACTATAACTATGATACAATCTTAGCTGGTTAGCTAAATAATTATCTATGTTTATGACATGGTTACTTAATAACTAACTACTAACTATTAAGTACGAACGGGTGTGAAGTACGTAACCCAATGGCTACGCATCCATTATCCGCATAACGGTATTTATATATTTATGTAACTAAATCTAGAGGTTGACGACGTCGAAGTCGTCGAGTTTCATGTTTGGTGTCGAGCAGTTGTCTTGCTTCCACGTTAACATGACTGTGCAGTCGCTGCCTGTGCGATTTCGCGAACTCCTTAATGACATCATTAAGGAACGGCACATGGAGATCGGAGTGAATATCGTCGTTACGCGAGTAGCGATATGCGTCGACTATTGCACGTAAGATGACATTTTGACGACGTTGTATCACGTTTCGATTAGTTGTGGCAGTACAGCCCCACATAGCAAGACCGTACGTCCAGATCGGTTTAATAATTTGCTTGTATAGCAGAAGTTTGCACGACACATCCAGCTCGGATTTTCTTCCCATTAACCAGTATAGCTGTCTTGTTCTGTGCTTGATCTGCTGAGCTTTCATTTTGACATGGACTTTCCAGGATAACCGAGAGTCCAAATGCATGCCAAGATACTTGGCTGAGTTAGCCTGCGGAACAGGTTGGTTTCCCAAGTATACCTGGTACATGTTGTCGGCATAGCGTAGCGTAAACAAAACGTGAACAGATTTTTGTTCATTTATTTGTATCTTCCAGTCCGTAGTCCACTTTCTAATTCGATCAAGTCTACGTTGGAATTTATTCGTAGCGTCAAGGTGACTACTGCTGACTGCTAATATGGCAGTATCATCTGCGAATGTAGCTGTTGTTGTAGTGGCATCAACGGGTAGGTCTCTTGTATACAACAGGTACAGAAGAGGACCGAGGACACTTCCTTGCGGTACTCCGGCTTGTACACTGTAGAATGGTGACTTCGCTTCTTCATGGGTGACTCGGAATTTTCTATTCGACAGGTATGATTCCAGCAAGCGACAAATATTACCTGGAAACAAAGTACTCAGCTTTTGGATCAGGCCTTTGTGCCAGGCTTTGTCGAATGCCTGGGAAATATCCAAGAAAATGGCAGAGCAGAATTTCTTCTCTTCAAATCAACTAAAAGGAATAAATTATATACCCCTTAAAACTATGTATCTAAAGTAATCTGATATTAGTTCAAGCGGTTCTGTTCTCTTGAGCCTACGTTCCAAATAAACCGTGTTAAAGACCTGATGCGCTTCAGCGTTTAAATGATTTAATTGTTAATTACTTCATCGAGGTTATCGATCTTTAGATCTTTATGGATGTGTATATTTTTTATATATTACGGTGCGTTAACAGTGTTCCATAAAACTTTATTTTGGAAACGCTGTATAATATTTCTCTCGTTTTGTTTAGTGTATCCCCATAACTGTATACCGTACGACCAGACGAGTTTCAAAATTTGTTTCTATATTAACATTTTATTGTAAACTGATAACGAAGAATCCCAACCAATAATCCAATATAGTTTTATATATATGTATCAATCAACCAATATAGTTTTTGTATATATATATATATATATATATATATATATATATATATATATATATATATATATAAAACTACTAATTATTAATATAATTATTATTGAAAATAAATTGATCTTTTTTTAATCGTTATACTAACCTCTTACTAGCGAAAGTGTCTCCAAGTTGTTTTTAATCATGTTTGCGATGGGTCATTCTATTCAAGGCTCTTCTGGTTCCCAAAAATCGCTTGAAATCGTTGTCTCAACATGTTCGATATACCAAGAACCATTACATTAGTTTCTTCATGCACCGAATAACGTCTCCCAATTACATTTTAAAATGCGGAATCATGCTACAACATCTCGGTTTCCACTCATTTTTTTAATAGTCTTTAATTTAATTTTGTCTAGTTTCTTGATGTCCAGGTCTAAATTATTTTGTCAGGTTCTCAGAATGGTTTTTTGTTTTCACGTTAGCGACTATCTATCTATCTATCTATATATAAGTGGTTTTAAATCGTTTTTCGTTATTTATTTTTTAAAAAATCACTACATTTCAAACTTTTCAAATTATGAAAGTTTACCTAGAATAAAATATAACGGAAACAACGTCTGATATATTAAGCATATCAAAAACCGAAAAGAAAAATACGGTCTAGGTAGATTAGTAGTTACCAAAATTACCAACGAGGAATTCAATCTGTATTTGCGAGTAAAAATTTCAAATAACTTTTTTCCCCCGATTTTGCATTACATAGCTGTGAATGTTAAACGCTGGATTCTTAAAAACCATTCCTTAATACACACGATAAACTTATTATTTATAAAATACGTCCGGTGTTTACTTAGTCCCGTTTGCTGTTTGATATCGAACGCTATTTATAATAAATTTCAGCTCATTCAGAACAGGTGCCTCAGGTGCACACTAAATGCTCCCCGTTATACTAGAATAGATTATATGAGTGATATTCTGAAATTGTCTCGTGTTAATACATTAACTTATCGTCACGATAATGAGTTTATCTCATTAATAGACAATTACGATTGCAGACAGCTAATGTTTATGTATAAGCATAGACGTGTATTACAATAGAATTTATTTGAGCTAATCGTTTATTAATATCGCTCTAATTTTTAGTGCGGTGTTATGTTAAGTATTTACATATTTAATCGTTAGTTTCGACGTTACATTACGCTTGCTTTGTTTTTTTGCGGTTTTTTCTCTCTTTTTTTTTCTCCCTTCTTCGTTGTAATAGTTGTGTACATTTTTTGTTTGTTACTTACCTTAATTAATTAATCCCGTAAGCTATAATATAAATTATTTTTACTAATTGTATTTTAATTATTTAATAAAAGTTTTATTTATCTACCTACCGCGCATTGTTCCCGCTGTTTCCTTATTTCGACAGATGTTCGAAATTTTATTGCAGACAATAAACGCGTACGAAATTAACGACTCGGAGAAGCGTACAGAAAATTATTTAATCGAAAGTCGTATTTTCGTTTTTACATTTGTCGATTTTAAATAACATTTTTAAAATTAACGATATTATACTTTTAACGCGATAATACAAAAAAAATATTAACGCCTATACGAATTCTACACTTTACGACTAGTGAGATGTGAGGTTAACGGTTGAAATAATTATATTTCGAATTATGCGAATATACATACATACATATATATATATATATATATATATATATATATATATATATATATATATATATATATATGCGCGTAAAGTTAATACGATTGAAAGGAAAATATATAAGACAAAGACAACAAAACGTCCTACAATAAATAGTTCACTAAGTAACGTACGAAATATTCTAATTATATTCGATTTAAATTTGAAATGTAAATATGGAATCTCGATCAAATGCGCACCACGTAGAAAATAAATAAATAAATGAAAAAAAATATCGAAATAAATTCAAATAATAATAATAATAATTGCAACTATTCGCGTATACATATTTCATCAGACCGTTAATAAATCTTTATAGATTTCAATAAATGTACAATTAATCTCGGTATAAAATATGTTCGTATTTAAAAATCGAAGAAATTAATAAAGCTAAATAAATTAAATTCAAAATTTAGAGGTGATTACGATCGAACATGGTAAGCGAATTTGAAATAAATTTCAACCCTTTCATGCATTATAAAATCTTAACATTAAATTCGAAATTTTATACGGGTATTTTTATACAATACTGCTTCTTGGATGAACCGTATATCATTTTCAATGTATTTATATAACTATTTTAAATATTTCACGTATAAAATTTTTTGTTAACATTAAAATTTCATGTCCCATATAGCGGACATTGCGACTGAAAGGATTTTAAGTTATCACGCGTAAATAATTTATTCATTTTTCTATATATTTTCTGGTAAAACTAAAAATTAATACGTTAATAATCGAAAATGTTTCGTATTAAAAAGAAAAAATGAAAATTATTAAAAAAATATGAAAAAATGTTTAAACATACGCGTTCTAAAACGAAATAAAAAAATTAAGTAAGAAGGCGTTTTAAACACGCGGCAGGTCGAGAATATTATTACAGAATAAAATGAAGATTAATTGGCCGAATGGAACGCTAACTGCACTTGACGCTTGGTAATAACCAATCATTAGAACAAGTGATATGTATATATATATATATATATATATATATATATATATATATATATATATATATATATATAACGCCGATATATCTTAAAGCTGGAGTGGGTAATTCCAAAAAATTGTTTATTCCGAAAAATGTTCTATCGATTTATGCAACATTTTCAATGGCCTACTTTTTTTGTTATAGGAAGCAAACTTTTTTAAAACGAATGATCATCTGTGTTTGGTAGTCGTGGTTTACCACGTTACATATAGAAAATATCAGTAGGCATATCCTGTATTGATATACCTCCATTAAGTGTCGATAATCCTATATATATGTATATATAAATACATGTTAATTGGCGTAATTATTAGTAATTACTTAAAATTTGCTATAACGTTAACTTGCCTATTAAACATACTAGAACAATCCATTGCCGAACACGTTTACGTTTAATAAGATTATTCCGGACATTACCGACACGTCGGATATTTCAAAGAAGTTTGATAATAAATTAAATTATCTAATCTATACTAGGCTTAATCATTTTATTATATACTGATTTATAAACAGCGTAATGTAAAATTTTAGTTGCTAGTTAGTTTTCCAGTTAGGGTATAGTTTAATAATTGGAGTATACTTGCATAATAAAATTTACATACAATAATATAATGATAACCGTAGTGAAGTGTAATAGTAATATATTTATCATCGTTTAATATGCGTTATTAAAAGGATTTGTGTCACGAAGCTATGTTGGTTATAAATTTAATTACGTTACGTTCGCAAC
Source organism: Coronaproctus castanopsis (assembly GCA_032883995.1). NCBI lineage: Eukaryota > Metazoa > Arthropoda > Insecta > Hemiptera > Monophlebidae > Coronaproctus > Coronaproctus castanopsis. The sequence goes on from CM065052.1 coordinate 171,394,295, forward strand.
CAAATCGTTAATTTTTATAACTTCAATAATATCGTCTGATATAAAAATAAACCGATATGACTCGATAAAAACACGCAATTATCGAACACTTTAAATTACGATTATTTTAACAATTCGATTTAATCGACGATAACAACGATCAAGTATATAAGTTTCGATCAAAACGCGTCCAGTAATTATTTACTAGATTTTACGAATGATTCGTAATCTGCGGATAATGTAAAAGTAAAAAATAAAAAATATAAAAATTATCTTCTAAGTAGTTTGCATTTTTTTAATTATTATTATTATTATCATTATTGTGGGGATGCCTTTACAGCCTATCTAACGCGATACTGTACTTACTAACGCATATTTCTATTAGTTTGCATTAAATTAACGAGCGGTACTAAATATATACAACATACATAACACAAAGAAATATATATCGAAATATAATTTCGCGGGTTTTTTTTTTTGTGGAAGTACGATTTTACAATTGTAAATCTGACACGCAAAGAAATAGGAATTTCGTACATAATATAATTTAGATACCCCTGAAAGTTACAACGATATTCGGATTACACTTTTAAACTTTCATGGTTGATATTCGTACGTTTACGATATGTCAATATGTTTATCGCGTAACGTTTCACAATGAAAATAATGACGAACTCATTCGAAAAATTATCTACCTCTGTGTTTAGAAAACCTACACACACGAATAAGTATGTGCACAAGCAAGTAGCACCACTATCCGAGTCAAAAAGTAGGGGTCTACAAGACTTTATTACACAGAGCCAAAACTATTTCAAACAGTACTACCTCAAAGAAAGAAATGGAGAATTTAAAATATTCTACGATCATTAATGGTTTTAACAAGAAGGAATACAGTTCACCGGGAAAAAAAAATGTGAAACGAAAAACGAAAAATCCAGTAACAAAGAAGAGTTTGTTGCCAATGTAGTGTTACCCTATATAAAACGCACCACAGACCGAATAGGCAGAATTTTACGCTTAAAAAAATGTTAGACCAGTATTTGCCACGTGTAAAAAATAAAACAATACCTATATAAAAAACAGTCGAGGATGAACTACCCAAAGGACATGTTGCTAGTGTATATAAAATTCCTTGTGCTAAATTGCGGTAAAAGCATTAATCACAGATGAAAAGAAAACAAAGCAGCTTGTAGTCATAAAAGAAAAACTTTATCTGCAGTGGATTCGCATTAGTGTCCGGAGAATCATGAAATACAATTTGACGATTTTAAAATCTCATCAAAAATGGATAAATATAGCTTCAGAATTGTCAGAGAAGCAATTGAAATTTTTAAACACCCAAATTTTAACAAAGAGGATGGATACCAGCTAAATTAAACTTGGTTGCCGGTCATTGCTCTAATGAGAAAAAAAAAAAAACCATCAAGTTATAATAAAAACAACAACTATTAGTCTAGTAAACAACTCAATTCTCCCGCAAGGCAACAAAAACATTGATAAACGGATGTGCGCACAACAGGCAGCTTGTTTATCACAAAATCGGAACGTTAAGTTAAGATAAGCATAATTCTATAAATACGCTTATACATTCTTAACAGCTGTCAGTTAGAAAATGAAAACTGTAAGTGCTTTTGGGAATGGTTACGTAATAAAGAAAAAAATCGTAAACTTATTTAGATTCTTCGAAAGATGTATAATTATTCATTTTTAAAATCATCGAAAATCTATTTTCGATTTACTCGAAAATGTACTGTTTAAAAGAAGATATTTCACAATCTTAAACTTTATCGTGAAAAAAAAATAATAAAAAAAAAAATTATATACGGATTAACAGATCGATTACACTTTCAAAATGTTGGTTTTTCAACGTATTCGAGGAATTACGACATACAATTAAAAAAAATAAAATAAAATAAGCCATTAATTAGAAATAGTCGAATAAAAATTCGAAAAATTATACATCTCGTAGTTCTGCGTAAAACGTTTGAAATCTTTTACGGCTTCATTTATCACACGTTTATAATTCGGTCAAATTTGATTTTTTTTTGTCTTTTGTTAAATTGTACCCGATAAACGGTTTATATAAACAAATTATTAAATACGACGACCCGTAGTATCGAATATTGATTATACAGTTGTTTTTTTTTTTTTTTAAAAAAAAAAAAAAACTGATTAAATTACGTAAAATAATATAACGGGGAAATTTCATAATTGTTAACAAAATATATTTATATATATATATATATATATATATATATATATATATATATATATATATATATATATATATATATATATATATATATATATATTGTAAAATGCGACAAACTTATTTACAATTTGATATATTAGCTCATAATTTATTACGTGAATGAAAGTTTATAGTTTTATTCCCAGTATTTCCGTTAAAAAATATTTTCTCCTCTCCCTTTTTAAACTATAAAATTTAATCATAACCATTCCGAAAATTTGGTGCAAATAAAAAAAAAACGAAAAAATTTGAAATAAAACAAGTATCACAGATATTTTAAAATAATCGATGATACATAACATGTTGTAATCGTGGATTTCAGTTTCATTGATTTTTCAACGACGTTATTAAACTTAAATAAAAAAGAGATGACTTATTGACTAAATGCAAGATTTGTTTATTACATGTCGATTTTACCGCAATACTACGTTTTGTGTGCCTTCAGGTAGATTTGTGAATGGTTTAGATTTACAATTCGGTCCAATTTAAATTGTTTATTGCTACGAATTTTGTAAAAATTGTCGACTTGACACCTTTGGCAGAGCATAACGCACGTAAAAATTTAGAACGATTTCGGCCCTTAAAGTAACAGTTTCTATATAAGATCTATCGTATAAAGCGAAAAAATCACGAAAAAAAAATTAATAAAAAGTCAAAAGAGAGCGATTTTTGTTTTTAAATTTAACTTTTTTCGCAATAAATCTCGAATTGGGGAAAAAACGAAAGTTATGCGGCATTGAAATACGCGTCTAACGATAATATAATCGTACTTTTAAAACCAAATACCCATCGAGAAAATTGGGGTTAAAGGGTTTAGGGCCGTTCCCTATGATAGATATATTCGAGTTAACGTTAGATGAAAGTAGACGTGGAGATCTATCATTTATGTAATAACATACATTTTACCAAAATTAACCGGTAACCAGAAATCGCGAGTTTATGATTTTCTAATTTTGAAAATTTTTTCTAACGATTTTCGAATTAAATATAATTTTTTATTAACTTCAATAAACCTACAAAAATTAAAAGGTATCGACATATCATTTAAGTTTCTTTACAAATTTGCTTTTTAATTTTTTTGTATAATTCCTAATTCTACATCAGTATTTTTTTATTATTTAATTCAGCTAAAAGTTAATATATTTCTCGATTCTAATACAAAGTTCGCCGGGTCAGCTATATATATATTACAATGCGGGTACTTTGAGATTTTTAAAATTAAAGGTTTGAGTTTATTAAAATAAATTTTTAATTACAATATAAATGTATTATATTCGACTTTAATCATTTTCGAAGGTACGATTTTTTTCATAGTATTTGAAACGACTAAAATGTGTATTATACAATGACGCGATGAGATAATTCGACGAAATTATTGTAACGAAAAATGAAAATAAATTTAAAAAAATTAATGAACTTGTTTACGAGACTCTAATGTTAGATTATAAACCGGAGGTTATTGGAAAGAGAAGAAACAATATGATTGATCATCAACATTTTAACTGGCTTAAAAACCTACTAGATGAGAAACCCCTAGTTCACGAACGGCATAATAATAATAATAATAATAATAATAATAATAATAATAATAATAATAAAATAAAAAGAAAAAAACGAATCTAAAAATACAAGAAACCGCTCAGACCAGAATTTCGCTTTCTGCCTACCAACCCAACGATCGAGGATAAACGACGACAGTGAATGATGATGATGTAAGAAATAATAGAATAAAAAAAAAACAGCGCGATGATAGAAATTAATGAGTTGTCTTTTTTTTTTTTTTAAACGCGGGATAATATTATAATTCGTGCAATAAAAGTTAGGTGCAGAAGACAAAATTTCCCGACATATGTTACAGGAACTGAAGATATGTTATAATATACATACGCAAGTGGCACACACACGCGCGCGCGAACAAAAAAATATAAATATGAAAACTTAAATACCGTTTGATGAATACTATAGAATAATTAATATACGAACTGCCATATTTAATCCTCGTGCACGTGATTCAGAGGGTGGTTTGTTTTTGGCGAAGCAACATGATTACGCGAATTAATGTGATTCTGCAAACTAACGTGATTCGTATTGTCGCCATCCGATAACGGCAGTTTTACATTTTCATTTTCATCTTCCTTGTCACTTTTCTCGTCTCGGTATTCGCTATCGTCCGAGCTTCTAATATCTCCTTCCAACTGAAAATGGATAAAAACCGAATTAAAACGACGAATAAATTCTCATTAAATTATTTTATTAAAAATAAATCGTTTCTCCAACAATTAATTATAATTATTACCGTCGAAACTTTATTTTAATGATTTTTTATTATTATATTATGTACGTATGCACGATCCGAAATATTCGAACGTATTAAAACGCGATATATACTTTTTTAATTATCAGTTTTTGATAGGATTCCTAACATCTTTTATCGCGTTTAAAACACGGCCATTTTAATCTCGTTTTTTAATTTTTCAATTAAATTTCTTTTTTCAACGTAAACGTAATTAAGACTATACTTATAAAATTGTGTTTTCGAATTTCGGTACTTAACCGAAAAGCGTGCGTAGTTAAATATCGATACTAATTCGTCTCGTAGAACGTATTAAAAAAAAAAAAACAAAAAACATAATTATAAATTAATTTCCAACTGTTTCAGCTAGATTAAAGTGTCTTTTTTTTTTTTTTTTTTTTTTTTTTAAACATAAATGACCCAAAGAAAGGACGGGACATTCTTCGACAATGCGTTGAATCGTTTGATTTCCGCAACAGCAGCTAGACGGCTTCCTCACTTGTACATCGTATTATCTGGCGTGTTCCGTTCTTATTCCGTTGAACAACTTCCATTTCCTTCACGATAGGTATCTTCAAAATCAGGAATTTCTTATACTGTTTTTGTCTAGCTACCACGCTATTTTCCAACAGGGAAAAAGGGAAAAAAATACCAAACTTAAGACAGACGAAGATAGAAATTTTGACGTTCATGTTCAGGATTCTGTATGCACGTTCGGAGGAACTACGTCGTGCAGTAAAATACGCGCGAGTGTTATTGTGAAAAAGACGTTTCTTTTAGTCTTTCTTATACCGCTCTTTGCGGAATGAATCGCAAAAGTTGTGTCATGCATACAGCTGCTGATAAACATATAAAAGCCAGGATGTTATTCGCGAACGTGTTTACATCGGAAAATTTAATATAATTTAGTCGCATGTGGAATTGTTTGATTATAGCAGATTTTTACTATTATTATTATTATTATTATCATCATTATCGTATATTTTCGTTTGTCATTATTAACGTAATATTTAGTAAAGTAATGCTGATGTATTGGAGAGTAGTGATTTTATGAATTAACAAAACAAAATAAAAACAATGTTAATCACTATAAAATTTATTCTATTTGCAAAGCTTTTAAAGTAATTTTCAAGCAAATACATAAATTTTATAGTGATTAACATTGTTTTTATTTTGTTTTGTTAATTTAGTAAAGTAATTCTAAAAATTAAACGGCGAGTTTTCCTTCTCCGATGATTAACGAGTTGATATGGATGACACACATCGTTTGTGAGATGCTTTATTACACGTGGGAGTAAACGCGAATACAATTTTAGTATGTGTTATTATTATTATTAATCATATATTTACGTTAGTTTGCCCTTTTTGTGTAATAGCGCATGTGGGTAGGATAATCTAGATCGAGAGAATACACAGGCGAATCCCGAGGTTACATTAATTAAATCGCCACTATATAAATTACGAATCAAATCGACGAATAATTATTTTGAAAAGTTTCCACGTACAAAAAGTTAAGTAAAGAATAAACCCGATGGATTGTTTATAGGATATGTTTTAAACAATTCGCACACTTCAGTTACTTGTAGTTTTTCTTCCTTTAAAATATCAGCAGCACTGATAGGTGATGAATTGAGCGTAGCATTAGATACTTTCTTGAAGACCAAAAGGGCACGTTATGCTCGTTATTCTTAGCAACTTGGTTAATGAACTGAACTTGTTAACTAGATCACAGCCATTGTCTTCTTTACTTATTGCAATATTGACAATACTAGGCCTAGACTTTTGCTTGAATACTGAAAATCACGACTAGCCCAATATTCTGATGATTGATGCAACCATTGAGGACCAGTCCACCATAATTCATGATTAATGACTTGAGAAGCACCAAGTCCACGAGATGCACAACCAGCAGGATTTTGCTTGCCAGAAATAAAAACGCCACCGTGCATCGGGAAGGAGTTCTTGAATAGCAGAGACTCTGTTTCAAACGAATTCTTTCCAGTGGCTTGGATGTTGTGTAATCCAAGTCAATGTTACTGATGAGTCAGTCCACATAAAGACTACTGGCACATTAGAGATACCTAAGGTCTACTGTACATGTTTTGACCAGTTAAATATCTAACAACTACAATTACTCAGGTATAAATATATAAAGGCAAACACATATATACACTTACCTGACCACTACAAACTGCTTTATAAGCTAATTGGAATAATAAATGAGTCCAAAATATGTGCAACACTAATAGCAGCATTAATAACCCATTAAATATGTAGTAAGCCGGAAACATTTTCTTCGCAACGATAGGAGCGCGTACAGTAGTACTGTAATTATATATATATATATATATATATATATATATATATATATATATATATATATATAATCAAAAATTAATAAACGGTTATATTATATATATATATATATATATATATATATATATATTTAAATCAAATAAGTAAATATTCCCTAAAAATATAATATGCGCCAAAATCATATGACTAATTAAAAATCTTTATAAATAGTCGATGTTAAAATTAAAAATAAATATTCAGCTGAAGGAAAATACAAAAGAAAAGGGATAAGGCAAGGATGACCGCTGATTATTTAATGCATATATTAAAGAAATAATAAAGAATGAAAAACTAAAAAAAAAAAAAAAAAAATCGGTTTCAAAATAACAGAAGAGCAGTTGCGAAAGATGTTAAACATTATGAAGAGTGAAGGGAATAGCGTGGACTAAAAATAAATACGAAAAAACTACGTAACGAAATTTAAGAACAGTGCTGCAAAAATATAAACAGACAACAAATTTAAAATAAAGTAGGACACTTCAAATATTTAAGAGGAATAATTACAAACGATGATCGAGGTGCGAGCGAAATAAAAACAAGAATAGAGATAGAAAAATAAATTTTCGTAAATCTAAGAATATAAAAATTGCCGATGGAGCTAAAGAAAAGAATTCCACAACGTTATGTGTATGTTAAAATATACGTCCGAATAATATCAACTCCACTTATGCAAGAGAACATTGGAAGCTTTCGAAATGCGGACGTATAGATCTCATTTCTAACAAAAAAAGTTTTAAGTCGATGCAACGTAGATGACTATCGTTGAAGACGACAAGAAAATAAATCTAAAATACACAGGGTTACGGTAAGAAAGTTTATACCTATTAACAATACAAAGAAAAGTGCTCGGGAATTCAGCAAGAAGAAAAAAAAGGATAAAATTTATAACATCAAACACCGGAATTAAGAAAACCTGGAGACGTAACAAATGTAAGTTCAGACTTAAGAAAATACGATATATTCAACTCCATTTGAAACGATAATGATACATAAAGAAATTTGGCGTAAAATTACTAACAATATGTTCGTTTGTGGATAATAAATAAATCTGAAATAAGTTCCCACTTTTTGCCGCGTATATAAAAGATAATGTACAACGAGCTAGTCACAATGTTCGAGATAATGAACAATACGATGATCTTCATTATTTAGTAGGAATATTTTTTATTACGTTAAGTTACATATATATATATACATATAAAAATAAAAAAACAACATAAAACTAAAAACATAATAAAAACTATATAATTTACCTGTATAATATCCACGTAGGAAAGATAATAAGCCTAGTTACAACCCAAGTAAGACTGAAAAGAACGAAGGAACAGTTACACAATTTATCGTATTTTGCATAATGTAATGCTTTTGTGGCCTGTAACAAAACAAATCATTACCGATCGACTGATGAACAAGAAATTAAATTATATTACATTACAAAAATGCATTTTCCAGCGCTGCTCGATTTTAAAATTGAAAGTTATCGATTCTCTTCGTGTAGTTAAGAATTTTCGAATAAACGGCTTCATGAACTATTATAGAGCAATACTCATTTATTTTTCTTCGTAAACTCGATAGTCTTCGTAGAAAAAATTAGAAACCGAAATTACGAATACGTAAAAATATGTTCTGTAAAAATTGTAGTAACTAAATCGTTTTGCGTGCTCTATTGTTAACATATGTGTTCCTGCGTTCGTTTATTGTATAATATATTCTCCGTATGTCCGTTCAAGAGCAGTATCCTAAGATGTTCCACTCACCACCGCCAAATCAAAAATCGATTGACTAAACCGAACGATGATAACACCGGTAGTAAGTATACGCACGATACATCAGATAAGACCCACACTGACATACAAAAACCAATGAAGTACACACCATCATCACCTAACACCAATAAACACGGTTACGGATACCTGTCTGAACATAGATTTTTTTTTTTAATTTTTAATAATTTGTAACCCGTCAGAAGTGGCTATCCAATAAAAGGATTCAATGAGTAAGTCACCTGTGCCGAGGACAATGGTGAGTCCTTTTACGTGTTACCGGACTAAGTCCATGATCCTCGTCCTCCTGACTTCCATCTGAGTAGGTAGAAGCTAATTCGCCAGCTTGTTAGAATGATGCTGCAGCTGTTGTAGGTGTCTGTCAGCAATTTTTGTATTTCTTCTTGCACTGGACATATGCCCACGTCCGAGTGAATTATACGGTTTGTCATATACCATGGAGCTCGATATATTTGGCGTAAAATTTTGTTTTGTAATCTATATATTTTATCTGTGTTTGACTTTTTTTTTTTTGCACAACTTCATAACTATGCACTATACATCCATATGGGATTCAACAGGATTTTTTTGTAAAAGTACGCGGTCGGCTTATTTTCATCGTCCGTCTCGTTTTGGATCTACCTCTGCGAAGGTTTTCAATTGAAAATCGTATTTTTTCAATTTCAACTTTTATTTAACGGTGTCAAGTTCGATTTCTGTCGGCTCTATATAGGTTCTTTATTTCGACGAAACGCGTATAAATAACGAGCTTCATTCAAATTCATCTCTGGAGTTTTATACATCACAATAGTTTATATTTGAAGAAAAAGAAGAAGAAATATTTTATTCGTAAATTATAATCTTAGAAATATTATAGAACGATAATCTCCGCTGCTACAAATACGTTTTTCTCTTTTTTTTTAAATGTCTACAGAACAAAATAAGAAAAAATGGATAATTTTAGAATTTAATAATAACACGGCCGCCGAAGGAAAAATTTGAAAGAAGGAAATAACATCCGATCAAATTGGACAACAAACTCTTACATTGCTACGTTCTTGTTATGAAATATACGCAGGATATCAAGAATATTAATTAATATTTTATAAATAGAACAGACGGTAACAACGGTATTGCGCATTGTTAACGATGTTGGTCTAATTGATATTCAAAACTCATATTCAAAGACGAATATTATGAAATCTAATGTAAATCATTAAAAGTGATCAAGCAAACAAATGAATAATGATCCACGGCAAAATAATATGAAAGTAATATCCTTACGAAAATCTAGCGAATATAAATGGAAAATATTTAAAGAAGAAAACGGTTTACCCTCCGTCCCCACACACATTTATTATATATATATATATATATATATATATATATATATATATATATCTGCAATACAGAATGAATAAATAAAATTGAAATTTCGAACGAATGGAGAACAAAATCATCGATTAAGCAGACGAAACGCGTGGTTATTGGAATAGAAGCTAATCGATAATAAGAAATTTAAAACGATTAACTTTAAAACATTGTTGAAATTTTCACATCATTTTGTTGGTTTTAATAAATATTTTTAAACAAAATAAATAAAATAAAATGAAAATAACAGGCTCACGTGAAATGTAGAAGTATCGAATAATACAGAACAAATTAAAAAATTTAAAGGAAATTTTAATAAAAGAAAAAATTAGTTGTTCGAATAGGAGTAAAAAAAAACAACGAAATATAAAATAATGTTCTATATTAAAATCACGAGATCAACAGTGATCAAAACGGATATTTCACTTTTTCATATAATAGTCGTATCGTTTTTCATAAATATTAAAATAGATTCCTGTTTAATATATTATTCATAATAAAAGCATACGAAATGTAAAAATCGTACTAAATTGTCGCACTCTTATTTCATAAACTAATTACTATTCGTGTTTAAATCTATTTCATCTTCTTTCAGTCGATACTACCAATCTTCTCCATTTTCTATCACACCTACTCAGCTCAATTACTTTCGATCTCACAATATAATAATGAGCCATCTCGTTCCTCTATATCTGTTTCATACTGTAGCTTGCAAATGTGACGCATATGAAATTTTAAGTAATTCGAAACATTTTTACCTATGCCGCTTGTTATAAACGAAGAAAATACTACACGTTATAAAGGAGAAAATAATCGCGACGTAGATACCAGAATATAAAGGAGTAGGCGTGGTCGATAAAGCACCTAAAAAATTCGAATTCTAAACATACCGATTCCAGCGGCAAACTTTACTGGTTAGATACGCAACCGACTGACGTACCGGGCAATAAGATCTTCGAGAGCCTAGCGCAGTACACTACAAAACCGGAACAAGGTAAGCTAGACTACATACCCGATTAGGAAATACGAAATCGGCTCCGCTTCGTATACGTTGTGGACATACGCTTCTTACGCATAAGCATTTATTTCTAGGCCAGATTGCGTTACTTCCTACAACAGCCTCTTGACCATTCCTCTCGGTTTTTATTATTTTTAATACGTCGTTCTTACGTTCCTACCCAGCTCATCGCATTCTTGCTAATTAGTAGACATTATCCGCTGAATCTAAACTTATATTTTTCTTATTATTATCTATCACTTCTTAATCTAATTACCCTTGCGTACGCGCGGATTTTTACACACAAAACAAGTTGAAATTAACACGCACACGCAAAAAAAAAACTAGGTGAAAATTTTCTTAAACGGATTCTTAACAAGTTCAAATGCTATTATATAATAATTTATTTTTATCTCGACGTTTTAGCTCGAAAAACACGCTATAAAAATTTGAAATTTCATTAGTTCCTAAAAAAAATTTATATAGGGTGACCCGGAGAAGATGTACGGTTTTGTTTTTTGAATAGCGCAGTTGATAACACTGCTACAACGTAAGTGCTCCACGTTTAGTGTATACAGCAGAGGTTTGTTCTGTCCAGTTTCAGTGATCCATCCTATAACGAGAAGCGCGCACATTTTGCGTAGAACATTATTTTTGGCGTGAATCGATCACGATTGTGCAAAGGGAGTTTTGAAAAAAGAATTCAAAGTTACGCTATATTTTTTTTTTTTATCGGGAGAGCCGCGTTTACGAAACACGTCCACGAGATATTTACGAAAAAAATTTCAAAAGTTCAGCGACCTATGCTCGAAAAAGTCTTCGAAAATTTTGTAAAGACTGAATGAATGTATTATTGCAAATGGCGGTCAACGATATTCCGCAAATGATTGTAAACTAATCTCTAATTTTCTCCTCTTTTTAAATAAAATGTCATTCGAAAATTTTGACAGAGTAGTTTTCGAATTATTCAAAAAACAACAAAACCATCCGTCTTCTCTGGGGGTCATACTATATATTTTCAAAACCGTTAATACAACAATCCGCGATACTTCCCTTGGTATTAGCGGAGGTCTAAAAAACGAAAAAAAAGAAAGATTAATAAAACGATCGTTCTAAAATTTCATTTAACGAGCTACACAGAATCGTCACGGAATTTTACATAAACGGTTAGGAATCGTTCTCTGTTTAAAAAAACAAAAAAATCGTAATAATAATAAAAAATAAAACACGACGAAAGAAAAAAACAGAGACGTAAAGAAACGAAAATCAACCGTATTATTGCTTCTCATCCGGTTAATTTGAATTTAATCCTCTTTATATAGAAATCATATTTAATCCCGAGCTCGTAATTTCGTTACGTTACCTATATCGTAACGATACATCGATATACCTCCATAATATTAATCATCTTAATATACAATCTTCAGTTGACGCTTAAAGAAAAAAAATAATAAAATAATCCGAGGACGCGAGATCTAGGTAGTAGATGGATGAAGAAGCATGTATTCTCATATTCTGTTTTGCTGATGACAAATGGATTCTCTCATCCGATTCGGTTATTATGTCTAATAAACTTCAGGACAATTTAGCTCTGATTAAAGATGGAGAATCATAATTAATCAAATTAAAAGCAGTCGCATTACTACTATCTACATGGGACATCCATCCCATAAGTTAAACACGTTATATAGCTTGGTTTGTGTCTTAGAGAGCTTATCTGAAGTCAACACATTAGTAATCAAATTAAGGATGGTCCGCTTAATTGCCTTTTTAGAAAACAGTCGAAGTTATCGGTTGAGAACAAACTATTATTGCATAACTGTCATAAAACCGTTTTGGACTTATGACGTTGAACTATCTTACACTGTTCATCCGGCGTTTATAGTCAATTGGATCAAAAATCTTACGTCAAATTATAGACGCTCCTTGGTTCGTATAAAATCAGTCTATACATTCCGACATACGGATAGAAACTGTTTCAGAAGTAGCCAAAAAAAGATACAAGCTCTTTTTCAGCGGACTAAGAAATGTATGCCACTCGCTTCATCGCGTCGGTTGAAGAGAAACTGGACAAGAGATAATCTTAAAACTACTTCTTCCTGCTCCTCTCATTACTCCTACATATGCCCTAAAATGGACCATCGACAGTATCTGATTCCTTCGTCACATTTATACTTATTGCACTATGTAAATAAAAAAAAGGAAAATAATTATTTCTTACATTAAAATGTGTTCGTCTAATATACAAATAGAATTATAAACCTTTAGATAAAAATAGAATTAATCGTTTACTAATTAATTAATAAACACCTACATCGAGTAAACTATCGGCTGAGTCGTGAATAACGAGCACCAACGTACCGACTCGATGCAAATTGCACACCCACGAAAACGACAGCAACATTATCGTGGCCACGTGATGAAGGAACATTTGCCAAAAATCTTTCCTTTTCACATCGAAAAACTGAGAAAACGCTAACGACCAATAAAACGCTAACGATATCATATAGTACCACCATACATCGTTCGAAACACCCTGTAACCAAAGCGCACAAACTAACAATAATAATAATAATTCAATTAAATTTATTTGTATTTGCATTTACCAGAAACCAATAAAATAAGTTAATAACGGAATCTGCAAATGCGCGGTAATAAATTCATACATAACAGTAGATTCGATTGTCTGAAATTATTACATCATTACGAAACAAACATAAGTGATCAATATCTTTCACCAAGTAGAAAATAAAAACAACGAACGACGTAAGTTATATATATATATATATATATATTACATTTTAATCATATATAAACATATAAATACACCTACACACTTACACATATTTACACACCGACACAAACACTCATATATATATATATATATATATATATATATATATATATATATATATATATATATATATGCAGCACTGCGTGCACACATATATTCGCATACACCTCATTAAGCGGACATACCGACGCATATGTAAACCATACGTATTCATAAATATAATTTTCATAATTATATCTTCCTAATGATGTAACATATTAAGAGTTTGCGATATCGTTCAGTTTTTTTAGATCAATTTTCATTAGAGGTGAAAAAAGATTAAACAATTACGATGACGACTTAATGTACACGTTTGAACAAATACATAGAAAATTTTGATGAAAAATTATCTAAACGATAATAAATTAAAATTCTATCATTATCAATTCGACGCGATGAATGAAATGATTTATTTTATTTCTTTATTTTTTTAATAAGTTTTATAATAAAACTTAAAAAAAAAACCAAATAAATAAATTCGATTAGGCAAACTTTGGATTCGATAACGATAAGAATTTATTACTAATTCATCGTGGTGGAATTCATAATGCGAAAGTATTGCGAATTATATTGTATTCTTCTAACCGGAACTTCGAGCATTTTCTCATAGTAACGCGTCCGTGCATCTGCGTAAGAATTTACATCAAAATTTAAAAATTGACCTGGTTACATCGGCGACCTTTATTTTAATTAATCTTGTACATTTTACAAGACGCAATAAATTTATGCGTACGACGGGGAAAAAATATACGTACGTAAAAATTAAAAAACGACGCATTATATTATATTTAGAGCCAAAAAATAAGCAACATTAGGTATTTTCGATAAACAGTATACTTCCTACGAACGCATTAGGCGATGTCAAAAGTGATTTATACGGGTGTAAATTAAATAAGTAAAGTCATATAAATTTCGAAACTCGGTACGTGACATCGTTTAATTAAACAACTAAGGGTGGTTTACCATTCTTTCTCCTCGAAAATTAATTTTACGCGATATACAATTAAAAATCAATTTCACTTTCCTTATTTTTCAGTAAAAAAACCGCTCAAATCTCATCGTATCTTGGTGTAAGAGAAATGGAAAATCAAAATAAATGAAACATAATCTTCTTCTTATCGTGTCGGTCATTTATATTCCATTTTTCCTCAATATTTCACTATCTAGACTGCCTCGTCCGAGATTCCGTCTATTCTTGTCATATTTTCCATCCCGCATCGCACTGGCAGCAATGAGCAAGTTAATAAGTGCTCCGAATTGCCACAATCACATCTGTCATTATCTGTAATTTTCAATCGTTTCATGTTGCTCTGTTCTACCTGTCAGAGTTGTTATTCTATTTAGAGTTTTCCATGTTGACAACATTTATTACCGGGAGGCAGATGTTGGTTCGGTATTTTAATCGGTTTTCTATTAGCCTTCCTTTCCATAACTCTATCCTAGTAATTTCCGGCGTTTGTGTCAGAGCGTTTGCTGTTTTAAGAAAACTCTTTACTCGAGTCGACTTATTGCCGCATCTTTTGCATTCTCAATGGATGTCTTATGCCTTGTTCATGAAACATAATAAACACATGTTACGTTTACAAATACAAAATATATTACTACGAACATCATACCGATTAAACACGAAGTGAAATACCTTGGATTACATCTAGACAGCAGGATGATGTGGCGTAAGCAAAGAACAGAACTTAATATAAAAGTAAGGCGAATGTATTGACTATTCAGAAGAAAACTGAAACTTAGCTTAAATAACAAAGTGTTACTCTATAAACAGGTACTAATGCCAATATAGTCGTATGCATACTATTTATGGGAATGCAGTGCGAAAAGTAATATAAACAGACATTTCATAATAGAACACTTGCAGATACCCGTTGGTACGTAAGCTACATCGTGATCTAGATGTACCATATATGCAAGAAGTAATTAAAAAATAAATAAAAACATCAAAAAAGCATACTGATAGATTGGACAGACACATCAAATGGACACAGCAATTGTCCTAATGGATAAACTGGAGAAGGTTCGTCGGCTACAACGGACGAAACAACTAGATTTACTCTAGTTAAATTTGAAAATTTTCGTATTCGATATAAATTTCAAAATAAATTACATAGCCGATTACTCGATTCTGCACGATAGTATTAAGTAACTTTATATTTGTGACCTATTTACAATTTTCCTTTTTTTTTTTTTTAGGAGTTAATCGTTTACTCGTTTAAACAACAGAAAAGTTGTTAAAATCACTAAATTTAGAAAAGACCACAACAAAACTTTTCGGCTATTAAGCCATTATCGAGTGCACACAAAAAATATGTAAAAATATAATATATACAATTTTAAAAAAATATATATGAAAGGAACAACGAAAAATAAAATAAAACGTAAGAAAATACTTAATTTAGATGTACAATATTACAAAAAGTAGTAAGGTGAAAAAATAATTATTTCTGAAATAATCTGATAGCGAATAAGGGCACATTTATATTCACTATCAGATTATTTTATAAAACTGTTTTTTCACTTTGATATATTTTTTTTTGTATATTGTACATCTAAATTAAGTATTTTGTTAAATTAAATTATTCGTTTTTTTTTCTTTTATATATATATATATATATATATAATTTCTGCATGAAAGTGGTTTAATGCCGAAAAGTGTTGTAGTCTTTTTAAAAATTTGGAGATTTAAACCATTTGTTGTTTACTTTTTAAAAATGACTACATTTCACACTGTTCAAATTTATTCGTTCAATTGGAGAATTAAAATTCTGGACTATTAAAATTTAAACTTAAATAACGTTTATAACCATTTTTGACGCCAAATTACAAGTTTTGTTGTTCATAAACAATTTCTACGTTTAACGTTATTTTAATGGGTATTCTCGTTTTAAAGTCAGCTTTAAAATACACGATGAAAAACAACTCAAAAAAGCAAAAATATAAAACAATATTTCGCTTATTTAGGTGTCTGAAAAATGTTTAATACGTTTATATGAAAATTTTAAAAAATTTATCAGCTATATTACGGTTAATTTTGTTAGCTTTATGAACCACCCATGAATGAAATTATTAAATCACTATATTAAATTTTTCAATTCGAGCGAAAATTTTTATAACTTAACGCGTTTATGCGAATACTATTATCGTCGAGAGATTTCATTTCAACTTAACGGACCTTATTATTACGAAAATAGACGATGATTTTTTGTTTAAACGATTTTAAACATAAATTTATACGAACAATAACGGTCATATTTTTAATTTTCGCATTATTTACGCGCCATTAACTATAGTTAACTGATATCGTGTATATATATATATAATTATATATATATATATATATTTTCTTTTATTCTAAAGGCTTAGCCTTGTCGGTGTGATATATATCTATATATACACATATAATACATACTTCTTAGAATTCATTAACATAACATTACGAGTACGTTTAACAATAACTAGAAATTACACTATGACGATAAATCAAGAAATAACTGTACTAGAAGTGCAGACGATAACAAAAATATAACGATTATTATTAGAAGAGAGAAAAAAAACCCTGAAAAGCTATTAAAAATAAAATTTAAAAAAAAAAAAAGTAAAAACTAACAGAATAAGAAATGAAGAATTTATAGATTATAGACTAACAAAGTACACAGTGCTTTTCATTCCAGTATTTGTGATTTTTTTTTAAAAAATGTCAAACGAACATTATAAATCCACGCGCGAATATTTAAATTAAAAAAAATATATATACATATATAAATAATTGGAAATTCGTATTGAAACAAAATACGTTTAATATCGGGAATTTAAAATGTTTATGATAAATCGGACAACGATTGTCAGAATGCACTCACTAGGACTTACAGGAAACCCAGCTAGAAGACTGAGAAGAAAATGGTGTCGGTATGTTCTCCCGATTACCTAAGCAATCGGATTTATTATATTAGTTTAATTCAATAGTTCTACAAAGCATTCTTTCATCATTATTTATATCTACCTCACACATCGCAGTATAATTAATTATTATCTATTCCAATTCATTATTTTATCGTATCGCAATCTAATTTGGAGAGACGTTAAATTGCTATGTTAAATTTATCGCGACCACCGTTATTTATGGCACTTGTTACCGGTAGAATAAGAGCATCATTTTTTTAGGCTAGATTTATTGGATAAAATTTCGACATGGAAAATTCATCTACTCGATTTACAAGCTGAAAGAATAAAAATACAAATAACGCCAATAAGATAAGACGATTATTGGACAAAAGCGACAAACAAAAAAACCCAACTCTACTAACGGGGTAGACACATAATCATTGAATGGAAAAAATTCGAAAACAAAAGAAGGCACGCGTCAATTGCCGGACTCAGTATAAACGAAAAGAGGTAATTAATATAATTAAGTACGTTATATGTAATAATATTTACCGTTTCATTGTTTTTACTGTTTTTAATAAATATAAGACTTTAATTTCATACTGTATCGTGAACGCAAATGACCAGAGTAGTCAGGCGCCGGTTAAATAAAATGTATGAAATCAAAAAAGGGAAAAAAACGCACATACCAAAAAATATTTCTCCACATATTTCAATCAAAAAGATAATAACAACGTGTAGGACGACATTAACTATTCTAGATTAATAATTGCGGATTGGATAAAAATGATTTCCCCCCACAGTAGATTAAGAAGCAAGCAAAATTTTTAAACGTCAAAATATCTTCAGGATTTTGATACGATCACAGCAATAACCTTCAAATGGTATACATATAAACAGAAACTCGGTGGTTCGATGTAAAGAAATAATATCACGTTAATAATTTTAAAATATCGGGAGAAGAACATTATAAAATTTCGATATTATAGAGGAAATAATTAAAGAACTTATTTTTATTTATAATTTAATTATCGGATTGAAAGAATATCTAAGTTACTCTCTTTATCGTCAATTTTTTTTTCTGCCGAGCTTTTAGCTTCCAATAAGACATTGGAATTCAAAAATTTTTAATACCCTTTGATATTCACCAGTCTAGATAGTAGTAATTTTGATTAAAATTGTCACCCCATTGTTTGTAAAATTAAATATAACGTCAATTAGGTATCTATCTATAGTGATCAATGAAGCAGTAGACTTAACATCTAAAGAAGCCGGAACTGTCGCCATTTATCCCCTCGCCAGATCTTTTAGCGCAGATTAAATTTGATAGTTAAGTCTATAAATATCCAAAAAATTCAAAATAAATCAATGTGAATCTAATTTAGTCTTTTGACATTTCTCAATTCTTTACATCAAAATTACGCTGTATTTTGGAGCAATCACTGCCACGTCCAGTTTTACTGCAATAAATACGAATAGTACCGGCGTACATCTTCTGAAGCACCGATGTCTCTTGAAATCCATAACCTTCTTTGTATCAACAATAAGATAGGTTTTTTCCTTTTTCGTTTTATTTCGAATAATGGAAATGAAGATTAATCGTAATTCCTTGAAGTATTATTACTATTTACATTATTGGCATTTTCATTAATATTTTTATAGTTGTTTCTAACTAGTTTGAGTAGCCACTAGGGTTTTCCGCTAAAGCAAAAAAGACCTACTAAACTGAAACAATAATATGTTGTACAATTTTTCATAATAGATTTCAAATCAAAAACTTATAATATTGACGAACTTAAGTTTTCTACGAAAAAATATATCTAGATTCCGAATTAATTACAAAAGACTAAAATCAATGATCACTTTTCGAAGGATTAGAATACACTTGTTATATGTTACAATGTCCTACAATTTATTTGCAATATTATAAATGATGCTTTGAGATAAAAACACACACACATAAACCGATGTATATTAATAAAATACGATAAGAATATGGCGCGAATCACTGAACCAGCCTAACGTATGAAAATAAAACTAAAAACAAACGTTTATTTTCCACATTAAAATGTAGATTTTTTATTTATCTGAATTGAAACTATTTTATACATATTGCGAGAATTAATTGAGAACTCTATAGGATATAGAGAAATTTGCAGAACTATAGAACGGTACAGTTTAATAATTCACCCTTCAGAATAATAGAGAAAAGCTAAGAACTTAAATAAATTCGTAGGAATGAATTAAAAAATGTTAATAAACACAAACACATTTTGATTTATCGTAAAAAAAAAAAAGTTAAAAGAAATATTATAATAATAAAAAAAATGATTTACGTGGTATGGATAATTCAACCAACAATGATCGATATCTTTGAACCAAGGTTTATTCCGCAGTATTATTAGACCGTACACAAACGAACAAGTATAGTAGAAACTTCTCCAGCTGTAATCAAAAATTATAAATCAATCAGTAAGTAGTATGTATATTATGATAATAATTCCAATTCATTTCAAGATTCTGTTTGATTCAAAGTAAATTAGATACAATAATAATAATAATAATAATAATAATAATAATAATAATAATAATAATAATAATAATAATAATAATAATAATAATAATAATAATAATAATAATAATAATAATAACAATAAAATCAAATTTATTTAAATATAATATGCAATATTACAAATTTCCTACAATCGTTTATTGTAAACATTTATACGTATATGCATGTTTGAAGTACATACAATCATATACAAATATATGCAATATAGATAAATAATAATAATTAACATTGATAAAGATTTTTTTTTAGTTCCTGTAATGTAAAAATAAATTATAGCGCGTAATATTAATATATAACAAGAGATTCGAAAATTTATATGACGTATAAAATTATTAACATCTTACGAGTTTGTTTGGAATATAACAAAATATTTATTAGCAGCTCACGAAAATCCAATACACGCTTCAATAATGGTGCAGGAACATCTCAATAGAATTAACGTTTGGGCTGTTAAATGGAAAATAAAAATTAAAGTAAAAGTCAGCAAGTCACAGTTACTTTAAATACCGGTAATGTCCACAAATGAGTCATGGAAACGAACTAATTCCTGCATCAAATTCGGTGAAATACTTAGGATTAGTACTTGATCGTCGAATTACATGAGACCCCATGTAGCGAAAGTAAGACAACGGATCATGGAAAGAATCTATAAGCTACAGCCATTAATTGGTAAAAATCCAGAGTCAATCTCTACTGCAAAAAATTAATTTATCACACGATACTTGCTCCAATTTGGAGTTACGGTATTGAAATATATGGAGCAGCATCCAACAGTAATATGAAGCGAGTGCAACAGCTGCAGTCAAAAGTTCTCAGGATAATAGCAAGTACTCCGTATTACGTGTCAAATCGGACTCTATATACCGATCTTCGTGTACCGTATGTACAGGAATATTATAAACATCTTAATACGATTTTTTAACGATACAAAAGAAAACGAAAATGTTAACATAGCCGATATCCATCGACCAGGGCTTCCAGGATGTCCAGCAAGAAGACTTAAGAAAAAGCAGTCGAGTGATATTTTATGTTCTGCTGTAGCACCGTTGCGCTCGGAGCTTTACCTTATCTTGTTACGTTCTTCGAGTATTACACCTCCGTATAATGTATCGTCCCTTTTATATCTGGATAACCTACAATTGTTCCCCCATATAGCGACGTTTTTAGAGAAGTCAGCATGTTTAAGATGTAGATAGTCCCCACAGTGTCACGTTGGGTAAGCTATAAAGGCACCCTCATTATAAAAATAAAAAAAAAAAATAAAAAAAAAGGCTTTACTTAACCATGACTGATAAAAACAATCAAGATCGTGGTGTCACTTGTTGGCGCTAGTTAATAATAATCATTGATGTATACCAACTATGTTGTAGTTCTATCATCGGTGTTGTTTGTCCTATTGGGGATGGACAATATAGATAACAGTTACGTCATACGTTATCGGCACCAATAGTGGTCGTCAGATCGGAAGAAGAAGAAAAGTATATTTTGATTGATTAAATTTTAGAAGAAAATAATAACTTATAATATACGGTTCTATCGTTCCGAAATATAAAAAATTCCTTAACCGATAAACTTAATAATAATTTTAAAAAATATACACGAGTGATAGTTATAAACATTCATTGCTTAATGAAATTTACAGGAAAAATTCCGCAAAAAACCTGCAACGTGCATAAGTAAATTTTAAACACAATGGTTAAAATAATTTATAAAATTTAAAGAGAAAAACAAAAAATACAAAAAATATATTAAATAAAATTTATCTATAATATCATTGAATTTTAAACCTAATGCTACCCTAATAAGATATGTTTAATTCGTCTATGTTTATATTTTTTATATCTGTGTCGTAGAGACTGATAATCGTAGTTTACAATTTCATTGACATTTCGGTCAGCAGACACGCTGCATGCATTAAAGAATTTTAAGGTCCTGTTTTTTATTATTTCTTGTATATAGGGATTGTTTAAAATGTCATGCATTGTTTTAATGGGCGTGTATCTGGATTTGTTCAACACTATTCTTAGGCAATGATTTTGTAATCGTTGTAATTTGTTTATATTACTTAGGCAGGTGTTCGACCATACAGGACTAGCGTAAAGAATTTTAGGTTGAATTACCTGAGTATAAATCAAAAGCTTGTTCACCGGTGATAGCGTAGATTTCCTGTTAAATATTGGAAACAGTACACTCATTTTTTTATGTCCTCTGTAGATACTCTCGTTAATATGTTTAGTAAAAGTTAGCTTACTATCTAGTGTTACACCTAGATAATTTACTTTAGATTTCCAGTCTAAGTACTCATTATGAATTCGAACAAAATAGTCTCTGTTTTACTATCATTAATTTTAATTTTCCACTTATGAAAGTATTTGGACATTTTGTTAATTGCAGCGGTTAATCTGTTGCTAATCGTATCAATACGGTATGATGACGTCAGCAGAGCAGTATCATCAGCATATAAATTAACATCAACTTTTTTAATTGTACTAATATCATTTATGTAAATAATAAACAAGAATGGACCGAGGATGCTGCCCTAAGGTACTCCTGCCGATGCATATCTGACTTTAGAATTCTGATTTTTAATTTTCACATAAAATTTCCTGTTATGTAAATATGCTTTAGTCATGGAAACTAGTTGATATGGAAAACCACATTTTATTAAATGGTGTATTAATATATATATATATATATATATATATATATATATATATATATATATATATATATACACACATTGTAATACAATGTTTATCACAGTCAGAAAAATTCTAATTTAACGATTCGAATTTTCAAGTAGCCTAATTAAAATAGTTCACTATTAAGAGCTAAGGACTTCGATCACCATACGTTCGGAAGTCTCATTGTTTCTTTTTGTGCTAGTGCTTTTGCTAGTTTAAAAATATCATGCTTGCCTTTATCACCCTTATCCGGTTGCAAGTTGATGAATGCTCGCTTTTTATACAGCTTCTTAATTTCCTCTGCATTATCAGCGAATCAATCTTGCTGTTTAGTTTTCCTGTATCTAAGTACATCCTTACAGATATCATTTCTTTTTTCTTTAATTATTCTTCAATGTTCAGCCGCTGACATTTCCTGTTGTGCTCCTTGAGCCGAATTTTTGAATCCCCTCGCCAGGCTTTAAATGGCCGATTTTTCTTTTAATGCGCTTAAGTTGTATCTTTCCAGCTTGTCTGTATTATCATGTTTCACCCGATGATATGAACGTATTCTAAAGCGGAATTGCGAGCGTACCATAAAGTGATCGGTGTCGCCATCTGCATCTCTCATAGAGTGTGTTACAAAACATTCGTTTCGTCGTTCTTTCTTCGTTATAACATAATCAATCATATGCGCCACTTTAGACCTTGGATGAATCCATGTGCCTTTATGAGCGTCCTTTACGTCATAATTTGTATTAGTTATAAATAGTTCATTTTTGGCGCAGAATTGTAGCAGGCGTTCCCCGTCCTCATTTTCTTTACCAATTCCATATTTACCTATTACAATTTTCCAAATGTTCACATTTTTTCCTACCCTGGCGTGTTTTATTTAGTACCCCCGTTTGTAGTTCTTCATAAAATGTTTCCTTCTCTTCATCTGAGCTTTTTAACGTCGGCGCGTACACGCTAACTATTGTAATCTCTTGGGTGTGCGGAAACTGCGATTTCATGAACATAACACGATTACTGAAACCAATAGGTTCTGCTATTATATATACGCCTAAAAATTCAATATTAAATTTTATTGTGAAATCGGAAAATTTTATTTTTAATTAATTTTACTTTCTTCAGCCTACAACCTCTTTATTTATTTACTTTCAAATTAATCGTTATTTATTATTAAAATCAACACGTTTGAATGAATGCTAATTTTGTTGAGTTTGAAATTTAACGCAGCATGTTAAAAAATCGTACAAACCGGAAATGTCAATAACACTGTGAGTAACTTTAATAGATTTCACAGCATCATTAATACATATTATATTATATAAAGCATTATAAATACTAACTATAAGATATGTAAATAATATATGTGCTAAAAATTCACGTTAACGTTCGATATAACTAAATAAAATAATATGTAAGATAAATTAAAGTTTCATAGCGCACGATGTAGCGATAATATAAGGTGTTCATGTGTATATGTATATATGTACGAATATAAATGTAGATAGTTTATCATGTTAGCAATAAGAAATAATTCAAATTATTATATCTATTTTATAACATACAAAAATAAATGTATAAATGTGAAAGTAAAACAAAATTAATGGAAATAAAAACGTTAATTTGGTTTAACTTCAAATTTAAGGTATAATTTAGTAAGGGATGTGCTGCTTTGATTAAAGTTAAATCGGTAGTGCAGAAGAGAAAACGCTACAGCAAAATTAAAATATCCTGTAAATAAAAATGTCGGAAATAAAGAAAATTTTAAATAAAAAAATGCAACATTAAAGAAATTATAACTGTTAAATATTGAAATCATTCGATAACAATTAACATCGTTTCATTAAGACCTCCGAACTTTCCGTTCGTCGTCTTATAGCCCTCGGAAAGTGTTTTTCGGCGCTGTGATATTCTAGCTCCCTTTGGCAGCATTCATTACAATCATCACAGAATACGTTATATTCGCACGACTGCATCCAGGGGTACCACGAGGAGGTTGCAAAGCGTACAGACGAACATTATGGTTAAAGACGGGTTTAATATTTCTGACACGGCCACAAGGATCCGTAAGATAAACAAATTTTGTCGGATTAGAAGATACATTTAAAAGATAATTTCGTGTTAAATTAATACTAGGTTGATTACACACACAAACACGCAATACGCATATGTATACATGATGTATATTAGTTCATAAAAAATGAAGTTTTATTTAAAATGTAGAATAAAAAATATTGTTTATAAGAATAATTATTTATCACCTATAGAAATAAAAATTACGCATGCGTGAATTAAAAACACTGGTAACAATACTGTACTGGAAAACAAATTAAACTGATTTTATTTTTAACGCAAATTGTAAACCAATAGTATAAAATATCTCAACAAAGGAAAATGTATAAGCGTGTTAACAACCCATAAAATGTTTGTTTTATAATTAAAACTATTTTCAACATTTGTTACCATAACCAATCCTCTCGTTTATCGCACATAAATCGATTTTCACCATCATTACATCATTGCGAAATGCGTAAATAATCCGCTCCAATTCCATTTATCATAATGTAAACATAAACAGTTTCCAATTCAGTGAATCATGTCAATTGAAAAATAAATTACGTAAATATTCCAAAAAGCTACATACACTATCTCTCTCTCTCTCTCTCTCTCACACACACACACACACACACACACATATATATATATATATATATATATATATATATATATAGATGTATATCAACTAAATAGGTTAATTTTAATAAACACATGTTATTTATATAAATTTAACCCGAATAAGCGAAAACAACACGTAATCCTCTGATATATACGTAATGCTATATCTATTATTACCAAACACAATAATTACAAAATTTCTTCACTAAAACCTGGTGTATTATAAATATAAATCCAAGGAAAAACCATATTTATTTATTCATAAGTTAATTATTTATAAGCGTGAAAATAATTTAATATACTCTATTCATTTCGTCGATTTTGACAGTAATAATCTAATTTTTTTAGGATGGCTACGGAGCAGACATATTTTTAGTGTTAATATCTTTAATTATTTATTCTATTAATGATTCTTCAATTTCATCCTGTAAACATATACTGGAATTTCTCCCTCATACATATTAATTTAGACACATTTAATTACTGAAACATCCAGTCCTTTACGTTTAAAATTGGATATTTTTGAATGTCAAATTGCTTGTAAAAAATTCAAGTGTCATGTTTTCAAACCGTTCGGCATTCATAAAAGGACGATTGTGATACAATTGAAATGACATAAATTTAATTTTAAAATACAGACAATAATGTTTTATAATATAAAGGTAAAAAATACCATCACCAGTTTTTTGTTTTTTGTTTTTTTTTTTTTTTTTTTAAAGTAATGTTATTGAAAATGCGCCGATATTTGAAAAATGTTAATAACAATATATATATTAGATAAACGGTATAACAATTTCTGTACTCCGGTGATTAACAAAAAAAAATAATAATAATAATTTTGAACAATAACATAAAAATATTGATCAAAATTTATGTTAATATCAAATTTATATTTATGTAAATATTAATTTTAAATATGTTAGAAATTTATAATTTCAAAAATTCATTTTTTTTTTACATAAAATTTTGAAAGAAAAGTTGTGAACTATCAATGTTACATTCGATTGCAAAGGTGCAAAAAAAATGTTGTATATAAAGAAATTTCTCAATGCAAAAGTTAGATATTAGAAGATACTTGTGGATATCACTCGGCGATAGAGCAGTATTATCTTAAAAACAATTATTAGAATTCACTGAAAACATTATATCACAGTCTAAAGATAAGATCTAATTTTCAATAGCAGTGGCTAGTTGTCAGCGATTGTACGGATATAATGCCGCGTGAAATATTTCTCATGTAGAGTAAAAACAAAGTTCACACATTTGAATGCTGTCTCGGAGAAATATATCGAGTCCTTCAAGTTACATGCATACAGACGAATGTTAAAGCCTCGTGTGGAAAATTACAAATAAAGAAATTTTAAGAAAAATGAACAACCAGCGATATAAAATTCACTTAAAGAAAATTGAGACGAATAGATTGTACCGTGAGAAGAATCATGAAGTTCAGAGCATTATTCTGGAAGCAAAGCAGGTCGGTAAAAGAACAGGAGGCTGACATCCAAATTCGCGGATGAAGGACTCCCATAGCAATTGTTTGCCTTAATTTTAATTATGTAAAAGGTCGACATGGCCACGTTGATTGCTTATGATGGAAACGGGGCAGATGAATAATAAAAAAATCAAAAAGTTGATCAACCGATCGTAACACTCAGAGCCATATCCTGATAACGATCCTACATACGATGTACACGGATTGCCATTATTAACATTACAAAGCTAATTACAGTTCCCTCATCATCCATAAATATATAGTGTAATAAGCGAAATTAACGGCAAACGATCTCATTGTTATAACGGCGTACATAATTTTTTTTTTGAAATTAACGTTCGATTTTTGATTTTGCTTAATTAAAATTTCACGGTAATCAATCGCGAAATAACGACTCGAGATAATAACGATAATAATAACGTATAATAAAACAAGTCGAATAGACAAATATCAGATGGTAGGGGATAATGGCTTTCTAATTAAAAATAACTAAATATACAGATGATACTAATTTGCCGCATTAAATAATGAACACATTCAGATAACATCCGGTTGAGTAGATGATTATAATCATGTTCAGAATAGGAAAATAAGAAATAAAAAACGAATGACACGTACGTACATACATGCTGCACACATAACATATATATATACATATATATATATATATATATATATATATATATATATATATATATATATATACAGAGAGAGAGAGTGACGCAGAGAAGACGGACTTTTGTCGTTATTCACAACAGTACATTATTCAGTCTTTACAAAATTTTCAAAGACTTTTTCGAGCATATGTCGCTGAATTTTTGAAATTTCTTCAAAAATCCCAGTTTTCAGATCTGTTTCGTAAACGCAACTTTTAAGGTATCCCCACAAAAAAATCGCGTAATTTTGAATTCTTTTCGAAACGTTATTTACACTGTCGTGATCGGTTCACGTGTAAAATAAAATTCCACGCACAACGCGTGCTCCTTCCCGTTAGGATGCCACGATAACTGAAGTTGGATAATTAAACGTGAAGCATATGGTTTGCGTTGTAGCAGTGTTACGAACTGCGCTATTCAAAAAACAAAACCGTCCGTCTTTTCTGAGTCACCCTATATATACACATACACACATACGGAGTAGTAATTTATTATATATATGTATATATCTATATATTAGTAAAAAGAACTAATTGTTACAATAAATAACAATAAAACTTTTCAGTAGTTATTCTGTTTTCAAGTTGAACTGATTAGTAATAAAAAATAATTGTTATTATATATGATAATAAAAGAAACAACATATAGAAAAAAACGTATACTTAATTAATAACAACTAATATTTAACATATCCAGTTCAAGACTGAGATGCTTGTCAGCAGTTACTATTATAACAACCTACAATCTTTCGAACTAAATGACAAAGGATAAGTTACTTTTTCTTCTCGTATTCCGGTATTGTTTAACTATCATCTTGCACCGAATGGATAATTTTCTGTAGCCGGCTTTTATTTCTGATAATTTCGATTAATTTGTCTGTCTTATTGATTCCGGTCCATTTTTTTCTATGTTATCGAACAACGATATGCACCTTCTTCCCGGTTTCTTCTTCCTTCAATCATAAATGCAATTGTTCGTAATAGCTTTTACTTTTCTCCCAATGTCCAAAATGATTATCTTCCGTTTTTTCACCACTGTCATTGATATTTTGTCAGTTCCCACTAATTTTAAAACTTCCTCATTTTTTTTCTTTTTAGTCCAACGTCCACATTCTTCGGTAGTGCCAATGATGATATCCGCTTCTTCATATTTTCTTTCATAGTCCATCTTTCGCTTTCGTATATGAGCAATACGCAGTATTTCAGTATCTTGTTTTTGATCTCTATCCCGTCACAAAGGGTGCTTTTTAATTTCATAAATGTATTTCTAGCTAATACGAGTTCGTATTTCCATATCAGCATAATTATTTTGTGCCACCCAACTGACCAGATATTCATATTTTTCTGTTTTTTTTTTTTCAATTTCTTCGCCATCTAAGAATAATTTTTTATCATGAATTTAGTTTTCTTGATGTTTATATTTATTACTTTCTTCTTGTTTTCTAATGCCGCTATATTTACGAGTCTCATTCTGTTATATTTTCTGCTAGAAGTGCTGTATCGTCAGCAAAACTATCCACTGAAATTTGTGCGCCCTCTATTATTATTCCTTCATCACGTCCTTCTAAGGATTGAGCAAAAATTATCTCAGAATATAGATTCGATTAATATCGGCGATAACACGCATCCTTGTCTGACTCGCCGTCTTATTTTGCGCTGTTAATTTATCATCTTTAGTATCCTTGCATACTGGTTACCATACAGTATATTATTCTACTATCCGACTGATTGATGTCTACATATTTTATGTTTTTATTAACTATGCGTGCCGTTCTCGTTTTCATATTTTTAAATAAAATTTCATTCAAAAATTTTGGCCGAGTAGTTTTTTCAGTTGTTAAAAAAAAAAAAAAAAAACGAAAAAACCGTCACCCTATATATTATACATTATTTTCTTATTGCGTATTACTAATTAGTTTAATTTGAGAAATGTTGCTGGTTTTTCTTGACCTTTCTTTAAACACTTTTTTTGTTTTAATTTTATATTTTTTTCATACAATCGAACGGTTACCGTATAATATTTATACGAGTGTAAAAATAAAACCATTATCACACTACGTATAAAGATATATCACTTGACTGATCAGGCTACCCGGAAAAATGTAAACCCGGCTAATTAATAAGATCTTGTAAATTTAAGACGTGGATCCATTTATTTGTTGTTTTTTTATATGTTTATACGAAAGCAATAGCCTTGGAAAACGAATTTACATAAATCATTTCTTTTTTATTCGCGTCCGGTTTTTGTAATTATTTTTCGGTTATTCTACGATGTAGCTGACGAATAAAATGAAAATTATATTCAATTAGTGTAGCGTCATCGAAAGATACGTTTTTCAACATATTATCGCGTAATTAAATACACGCGTACAAAGTCACCGATTACGCACGCTGTAAATTCAATAATGTCCTAGAAAATGTTATTTTTAATTTTTTTTTTTTTTTAGAGCATCGACATTCTCGTAGATAGATACTCGTTGAAAATTTCGCAATATTTCGCTTGACCGATCGTCAAAATGGAAATAAAAAAATTCAAATTAATTTTTTTTTTTTTTTTAAAAAAAAAAGGTCAAGAAAAACCAACAATCGTAGATTAAAAAAAATTTAAATGTAGCGTGCGGGAAATCGACATTACGAACGATAAATTTAGGCTAATTTGTGCAAAATATCATAATTAAGTTCTATAGAAGAAGAAAATTGTAGACAAAATTAATCTCAGTAGCTAATACGATAAGTGCAGATCGTGTAAATGAAAAAATACAGGAAAATTTGAAAAACAAAAATAAAAACAAATTTAGAAGAGAAATTAATTACAGTTAATTTTCTTCATATATATGAATAAAGAAACATACCTAATAAGAAAAAATGTATATCGATCACGTAAGCTGACCAAGATATAGCTTTAATTCATTTTCATGCATTTTGCCATTTTTGATAAAAAATTTTAACAAGCTTGTTGATGTCGAAAAATAAGAGCTCAAGGTTTAGTTAAACGAATTTGAATAGCTTTGTATTATCTATGAAAGACAAACGGGAGCCAAGAGTGACTCCTAAATACTTGACATCATTGACTGGTTTAATAGTTTGACGATTGATTACAATTTCTAGCAACGATAATGGGATGGATTCTTAAAAAAAAGAATGGCCTCAGTTTTCTCAGTGTTCAGTTTCATGTTCATACGTTTATATAGCGAAAGCAGCAATCTACTTATACATTGTATCGGAATATCGAGTCGTTTGCATAAAGAGCCGGATTAATAAATGGAAAGTTAGGTAAATCATGTAGTAAGAGAAGAAAAAAATAAACACACTACCTTGCGGGACTCCCGCGTGGTAGGTCTCCATTAAGTAATTATAGAAGAGAGAATAGAAAACTATATTACATAAATACGATTTTATCGCTTTAATCAAAGTATCCTATCAATTTACACGAACGAAAGGTAGTTAAATAAGTCGAAATTCCTGTAATACAAATTATTTAAAACCGTTACAAATATCGTTAAATCCTTACACGCTATAATTAATATTAAAATTATTCAACGGACACTTATACAAAAAACAAAACTTCAACATCGAACAGACGTTAGGTTATGCTACTTCGTTGTTTCGATAACTATACGTCCAAGTGTAAAATGATAACTAGTATCGATTTTTAAGCGAATAATTTTAGTAACGTATATCGGATTGATGGCGCCATCTAGTAACACGAACAATCTTAAAACCATCGAAAAATATGTCCGAACTATTATTAAATTTGTCAGAATCTAAAATAAGTACATAAATTAAAATATACATAATATTCGCATATCAAAATATATTCTATCCCTCCTTCATACATATCGAATAGCCCGTAAGTTAGAAGCGTTACAAACCGTTTTAAAAAAGAATAATAACTGAGATAATCAAATAATAAGCATACGTACGCGCATATAAGGGTGACCCAGACAAGGCGGACGGTTTTTAGTTTTTTGAATAGCGCAGTTGGTAACTACGTATTCCATGTTTAGTGTATATATACGGGAGATTTACGTTTTTGTCTAGTTTCAGTTATCAATCCTACAACGAAAAGTGCGCGTTTTGCGTTGAACGTTATTTTCGACGTGAATCGAACACGACAGTGCAAAGAGAGTTTTTAAAGGAATTCAAAGTTACGCGGTGTCAACGTGTACTATCTCGCAATTCAATTTTAAGCTGAGTTGAAAACTTTCCAGATACAACTTCTGCAACGGATAAAACACTT